>OX336399.1:74864472-75311793 GCA_946902985.2 Meconema thalassinum | reverse complement strand
TTTCTGGCGACTGCTAATCAAGAGAAGAGATAGGTTGGTAGGACACAAACTAAGACACACAGGAATAGCAAGCTTAGTTATGGAAGGGAGGGTCGAGGGCAAGAACTGTAGGGGTAGACCAAGGTTGGAATATGTCAAACAGATTGCCTCAGATGTAGGGTGTGGTGGCTATGTAGAGATGAAACGATTAGCTCAGGACAGGGAAGCATGGAGAGCTGCATTAAACCAGTCAAAAGACTGAAGACTCAAACAACAACGTGTTTTTGATTTAGTCAATGTCAAAAGTTCATGATTGCGAAACACGATTTTATCATTACATATACCTTATCCCAAAGCATATGTATTTACATTCAATTGTATACAACCTCATAAACTACACTAATTTACACTTAACCTAATCAGGAAATAGGTTTTTTTAATTTTCATTTTTATATTTCACACAATTGCAATTTTACAATTTTCCATTTTCAGTTTTTAAAAATGTCAGTCTTACGTTTTTGAACTCTGTCAATATGGAAACATGGATTTTTCAATTTGTTATTTACACATTTGTCAATTTTACAATTTTCCATTTACAGTTTTTAAAAAAGTCAGTTTAATTTTTTTTTGAATTTCATAATATGGAAACATGGATTTTCCAATTTGTTATTTGTCAATTACAAAATTTTCCATTTACATTTTTTTAAATTCAGTTTATAGTTTTTCAATTTTTGTCAATATGGAAACATGGATTTTCCAATTTGTTATTTACACATTTGTCAATTTTACAATTTTCCATTTACAGTTTTTAAAAAAGTCAGTTTAATTTTTTTTTGAATTTCATAATATGGAAACATGGATTTTCCAATTTGTTATTTGTCAATTACACAATTTTCCATTTACATTTTTTTAAATTCAGTTTATAGTTTTTCAATTTTTGTCAATATGGAAACATGGATTTTCCAATTTTGTGTTTTACATGTTTTTCATTTCTGGTCCTTGTACAAAAGTTCATATTTGCATTAGGAGTGGGAGGTGGGTAGTAATTAAAATGTATAAGCAGTGACCATACAATATTTATTTATTAATTCAAATACATTTACAATATGTACACATATTACATTTGTTATTTTTGTTTTTTCTATGTTCTATTTATTTTTAAGTATGAATACCATTTTCCCCCATTGCATGTTATAGTAAAAAAAAACTTGTAGATCTTTTTTCCATGGTGAACAATAGGCATGAAAACGTCATTATCAACATCATCATTATCAGCATGATCATAAGCAGCATCATTATCATAATCTTTATCACTAACATTATAATCACCATGATCATTCTCAACATCACTAGATCTGTCCAATTACTCTTGTTCCTCTTTCACAGGGTCCTCGTGTAGAGTTGGTGCTGCTTTTGATAGTGATAAGGGGTTTTTGAACGTTGAACTATCTTGAGCAGCAATATTGTTTTCTTGAACTTGCTTTTTAGTATTTTCATGATTGTTTGTAAACAGTAACCGTGGTTTGCTTGGAGCACTACATTGATGATCACTGACACTTAAAACCTTTCCATTTTTACTTTTTAGGTCACCGCGACACCCTTTCGACCTCTCTTTTGAGGTGTCGCGGTGACCTAAAAAGTAAAAATGGAAAGGTTTTAAGTGTCAGTGATCATCAATGTAGTGCTCCAAGCAAACCACGGTTACTGTTTACAAACAATCATGAAAATACTAAAAAGCAAGTTCAAGAAAACAATATTGCTGCTCAAGATAGTTCAACGTTCAAAAACCCCTTATCACTATCAAAAGCAGCACCAACTCTACACGAGGACCCTGTGAAAGAGGAACAAGAGTAATTGGACAGATCTAGTGATGTTGAGAATGATCATGGTGATTATAATGTTAGTGATAAAGATTATGATAATGATGCTGCTTATGATCATGCTGATAATGATGATGTTGATAATGACGTTTTCATGCCTATTGTTCACCATGGAAAAAAGATCTACAAGTTTTTTTTACTATAACATGCAATGGGGGAAAATGGTATTCATACTTAAAAATAAATAGAACATAGAAAAAACAAAAATAACAAATGTAATATGTGTACATATTGTAAATGTATTTGAATTAATAAAGAAATATTGTATGGTCACTGCTTATACATTTTAATTACTACCCACCTCCCACTCCTAATGCAAATATGAACTTTTGTACAAGGACCAGAAATGAAAAACATGTAAAACACAAAATTGGAAAATCCATGTTTCCATATTGACAAAAATTGAAAAACTATAAACTGAATTTAAAAAAATGTAAATGGAAAATTGTGTAATTGACAAATAACAAATTGGAAAATCCATGTTTCCATATTATGAAATTCAAAAAAAAATTTAACTGACTTTTTTAAAAACTGTAAATGGAAAATTGTAAAATTGACAAATGTGTAAATAACAAATTGGAAAATCCATGTTTCCATATTGACAAAAATTGAAAAACTATAAACTGAATTTAAAAAAATGTAAATGGAAAATTTTGTAATTGACAAATAACAAATTGGAAAATCCATGTTTCCATATTATGAAATTCAAAAAAAAATTAAACTGACTTTTTTAAAAACTGTAAATGGAAAATTGTAAAATTGACAAATGTGTAAATAACAAATTGAAAAATCCATGTTTCCATATTGACAGAGTTCAAAAACGTAAGACTGACATTTTTAAAAACTGAAAATGGAAAATTGTAAAATTGCAATTGTGTGAAATATAAAAATGAAAATAAAAAAAACCTATTTCCTGATTAGGTTAAGTGTAAATTAGTGTAGTTTATGAGGTTGTATACAATTGAATGTAAATACATATGCTTTGGGATAAGGTATATGTAATGATAAAATCGTGTTTCGCAATCATGAACTTTTGACATTGACTAAATCAAAAACACGTTGTTGTTTGAGTCTTCAGTCTTTTGACTGGTTTAATGCAGCTCTCCATGCTTCCCTGTCCTGAGCTAATCGTTTCATCTCTACATAGCCACCACACCCTACATCTGAGGCAATCTGTTTGATATATTCCAACCTTGGTCTACCCCTACAGTTCTTGCCCTCGACCCTCCCTTCCATAACTAAGCTTGCTATTCCTGTGTGTCTTAGTTTGTGTCCTACCAACCTATCTCTTCTCTTGATTAGCAGTCGCCAGAAACATCTCTCCTCTTTCACTAGTCGTAATACCTCTTCGTTTGTAACCCTATGTAGTTATAACATGAACTAGTCGTGTGCGTCAAATTGTGAGCAACGACTCCAATAACAAAGAACCAATAGATAAATGATTCCCGCATAGTTATTGGTGTACAGATTTTTAAACTTAAGTGAGGATTGGGAAGGAGGCAGTCATAACCTTAAGTTAAGAATCATCCATGCATTTGCCATAAATAAAAGTGGTAAAACCATGAAACAATATGACTGAGGTAGAAATGAGTTTATCACGTCTCAGTTTTCTTTACAAGGTTGGTAGTTACTCCCTGCTCATGCTAAATAAAGCTACATCCAAGACAATCTGTTTAGCATATTCGAACCTTGAACTACACTGCAGTTCTTAGCCTCAACCTTTCTTTCCATAATTATGTTTCCTATTTCCATAACACATTAAAATCCTAGGAGTGAAAGCTAAATCCCATAAGGTCAAAGTCTACCATGCTAACCAATTAGCCTCAGGGTCACACTTTAGGGCTTATCCGATATTGTGGCTATTTAAAACCCATGTACATAATGTTTCTGGAATATGCGTGATTGCCTATGTCAATGTAACGGCTTCTGTGGTGTAGTTAATAGCTGGGCTCAATATAACGGGTTCAAACCCGGCCAAAGTCGTCGGATTTTTGAAAGCACTAATTCCTTCAGTATGCATTCCTTCGGAGGGGGGGGTAAAGCCTGAGCTCCCATGTCATACATTTGTTCCACGTAAAAGAACCTAGCACTGCAATTGGTAGTGTGTGGTAAACTTTATAGGCTATATTTGGTTAATTAGTAACGCTCTAATAAGTTCCAACGTTCGCCACTTAGAGTTAGTGACAGTAGCATTTGATAACCAAAGTTAGACGTACATGAAATTGAACTTGTTGGGAGACCTCAGGCGTCAAATAAAAAATGCACAGCTATGGCCATTGGCTGCAATTCATAGTATATCCTCTTTGCTTCGTCCATTACTATTATTTTGCTTTCTAAGTAGCAAAAAGTCTCCTACTTTCTTTAGCTTTTCACCTGCCAATTCAAAGTACATATGCATTTCGTTTGAGGGTTTAGACGTCTTGGTGTATAGGATTTTGTGATAGCCTGTGTTATTGTAATGACTGAAGTAGTGTGTGTATTTGTAATTAGATGAGGATTGGGAAGGATGCAGGCGTACATTTAAATTACGCATCATCCCGGTATTCACCTGAAGTACAAGTGGGAAACCACGGAAAACCTCTCCAGGATAGGTGAGCTGGAAGTTGAACCCCCCACCTCTTTTCGGTTTTTCCTTACAAAGCCTAGTATAGACCAAAGTTAAATTTCTTGGCAGAGCCGGAAATCAAACTTAGGCCTCCAAGGTGACGACCTAGAATGCTAGCCACTTCACAACGAAGTGGACTCTTATGATAGTCTACCTTGTACAGTCTCATGTTACGTTGTTGTCGTTGTTGCTTTGAAGGGCTTAGACATCGTAATCATTTAGTCCTGCGTATTTAGGTGTGTGTTGAATTTGTCTGATAACCTGTGTTATTGTGATGGCTGCAGTAGTGTGTGTATCTGTAATTAGATGAAGATTGGGAAGGATGCAGGCGCACACTTAAATTAGGAATCATCCCGGTATTCACCTGAAGTATAAGTGGAAAACCATAGAAAACCACTTCCAGGATGTCTGAGGTAGGACTCGAACCCACTTCTTTTCAGTTTTGCCTCACATGACTAAGTGTACCCCGTTCCAGCTCTCAAACCAGAATTACATTTCTTGGCAGAGTTGGGGATCGAACCCTGGTCTTCGCAGTGAAAGTTAAACTGCTTAACCACTACGCCATCAAGCTCTATATTTCTATACAGTGCTCCGATTCAGTCCCCAGAGTTGGGAATCAAGCCCACACTTTTGCAAAAATACATCAAACGATAATAAAATGAAAATGTTACAACATTTAAAGTAATCTAAATATCCATACTCTGTAGCTAGATCTCTATAAAAAAGAGTCTTTCAGATGTGTACGTGCTTCGCGTTATCATACAGGATAACATTTCAACTGTCACAGCAATCTCTGTTAGCTCTCCCAGACTAGCTGGTCATTGGAGGTACTGAGTTGCTAGCGAACATTACGATATTATTAAACAGTGTGTATTTTTAGTGCATTTTCAGTCACCAGCCCCGTGTGCTTGAGTGTGTGAGTTGTAAATTCTATACGCCTTAAGAGTATTTTCATATAATAATTATATTTTGGCTAAGTTACAATGACTGTGTGTGTAAAACAGTGATATTCCCAAGCGGATTGACCAGTGTGTAATAAGAGGTAAGCTAATGATGTATTTTTTACAGACTTTGCTATTTTTTGTTGTGCTTTTAGTTTTTTCTTTTTTGTCTGGTTTGAAACAATTGTTTATCCATCACTGTCTTGAGCTAATCGTTCCATTTCTATATAGCTACCACAACAACCTACAGTACATTCAAGGAAATCTATTTAAAATATTCTTACCTTGGTCTACCCCTACAGTTCTTGTCTTCAACCCTTTATTTCATAACTAAGCCTGCTAATCCTGGGTGTCTTAGTATGTGTCCTACCAAACTATCTCTTCTCTTCATTAACAGTCGCCAGAAACATTTCTTCTCTCCCACTAGTCTTAATACCTCTTCGTTTGTAACCCTATGAACTTGAGTGTATGTAAAAGCTGTCTGATAACCTGTGTCTGTACTACTGTATGTATTTGTAATAGAGGTAGGTATTGGGTAGCAAGCAGCTGTAGCCTTAAGTTAGGTACCATCCCGGCATTTGCTTAAGAATGTAAGAGTGGGAAACCACAGAAAACACTCTTAGAATGGCTGAGGTATGAATCAAGCCCACCTCTTCCCAGTTTTGCCTCACGAGGCTGAGTGCACCCCATTCCAGTCCTCAGACCAAAATTAAATTTCTTAGCCGAGCCTGGAATCGAACCCATGCCTAAGCAGTGACAGTCAAGAATGCTAGCCACGACACCAAGAGGTGTTTCATGAATATCAGTTGTTGTTGTTGGTTGTTGTTGATTCTTTAGGGGTTTTGTGATATCATGGTCATGTAGCACAGTATATTGTATTTGGGGTGTGTGTTGTCTGATAACCTGTGTTCTTGTAATGGCTGTATTAGTAATTCAGATAAGGATTGGAAAGGAGGTGGTCGTGGCCATAACTTAAGATATATCCTAGCATTTGCCTAGAGTGTGTGAGTGGGAAACCACAGAAAAACCTCTTAGAATGGCTGAGGTAGGAATCAAGCCCATCCCTTCCCAGTTTTGCCTCACGAGGCTGAGTGTACCCCATTCCAGTCCTCAAACCAAAATTAAATTTCTTAGCAGAGCCAGGAATCGAACCCGTGCCTAAGCAGTGACAGTCAAGAATGCTAGGCACTACACCAAGAGGTGTTTCATGAATATCAGTTGTTGTTGTTGATTCTTTAGGGTTTTGTGATATCATGGTCATGTAGCCCTGTATACTGTACTTGGGGTGTGTGTTGTCTGATAACCTGTGTTATTGTAATGGCTGTATTAGTAATTCAGATAAGGATTGGAAAGGAGGTGGTCGTGGCCTTAACTTAAGATATATCCTAGCATTTGCCTAGAGTGTGTGAGTAGGAAACCACAGAAAAAACTCTTAGAATGGCTGAGGTAGGAATCAAGCCCATCTCTTCCCAGTTTTGCCTCACGAGGCTGAGTGTACCCCATTCCAGTCCTCAGACCAAAATTAAAATCATTAGCAGAGACTGGAATCGAACCCATGCCTAAGCAGTGACAGTCAAGAATGCTAGGCACTACACCAAGAGGTGTTTCATGAATATCAGTTGTTGTTGTTGATTCTTTAGGGGTTTTGTGATATCATGGTCATGTAGCCCTGTATACTGTACTTGGGGTGTGTGTTGTCTGATAAACTGTGTTGTTGCAATGGCTGTATTAGTAATTCAGATAAGGATTGGAAAGGAGGTGGTCGTGGCCTTAACTTAAGATATATCCTAGCATTTGCCTCTAGTGTGTGAATGGGAAACCACAGAAAAAACTCTTAGAATGGCTGAGGTAGGAATCAAGCCCATCTCTTCCCAGTTTTGCCTCACGAGGCTGAGTGTACCCCATTCCAGTCCTCAGACCAAAATTAAATTTCTTAGCAGAGCCAGGAATCGAACCCGTGCCTAAGCAGTGACAGTCAAGAATGCTAGGCACTACACCAAGAGGTGTTTCATGAATATCAGTTGTTGTTGTTGATTCTTTAGGGTTTTGTGATATCATGGTCATGTAGCCCTGTATACTGTACTTGGGGTGTGTGTTGTCTGATAACCTGTGTTATTGTAATGGCTGTATTAGTAATTCAGATAAGGATTGGAAAGGAGGTGGTCGTGGCCTTAACTTAAGATATATCCTAGCATTTGCCTAGAGTGTGTGAGTAGGAAACCACAGAAAAAACTCTTAGAATGGCTGAGGTAGGAATCAAGCCCATCTCTTCCCAGTTTTGCCTCACGAGGCTGAGTGTACCCCATTCCAGTCCTCAGACCAAAATTAAAATCATTAGCAGAGACTGGAATCGAACCCATGCCTAAGCAGTGACAGTCAAGAATGCTAGGCACTACACCAAGAGGTGTTTCATGAATATCAGTTGTTGTTGTTGATTCTTTAGGGGTTTTGTGATATCATGGTCATGTAGCCCTGTATACTGTACTTGGGGTGTGTGTTGTCTGATAAACTGTGTTGTTGCAATGGCTGTATTAGTAATTCAGATAAGGATTGGAAAGGAGGTGGTCGTGGCCTTAACTTAAGATATATCCTAGCATTTGCCTCTAGTGTGTGAATGGGAAACCACAGAAAAAACTCTTAGAATGGCTGAGGTAGGAATCAAGCCCATCTCTTCCCAGTTTTGCCTCACGAGGCTGAGTGTACCCCATTCCAGTCCTCAGACCAAAATTAAAATCATTAGCAGAGACTGGAATCGAACCCATGCCTAAGCAGTGACAGTCAAGAATGCTAGGCACTACACCAAGAGATGTTTCATGAATATCAGTTGTTGTTGTTGATTCTTTAGGGGTTTTGTGATATCATGGTCATGTAGCCCTTTATACTGTACTTGGGGTGTGTGTTGTCTGATAACCTGTGTTATTGTAATGGCTGTATTAGTAATTCAGATAAGGATTGGAAAGGAGGTAGTCGTGGCTTTAACTTAAGATATATCCTAGCATTTGCCTAGAGTGTGTGAGTGGGAAACCACAGAAAAAACTCTTAGAATGGCTGAGGTAGGAATCAAGCCCACCTCTTCCCAGTTTTGCCTCACGAGGCTGAGTGTACCCCATTCCAGTCCTCAGACCAAAATTAAATTTCTTAGCAGAGCCAGGAATCGAACCCATGCCTAAGCAGTGACAGTCAAGAATGCTAGGCACTACACCAAGAGATGTTTCATGAATATCAGTTGTTGTTGTTGATTCTTTAGGGGTTTTGTGATATCATGGTCATGTAGCCCTGTATACTGTACTTGGGGTGTGTGTTGTCTGATAACCTGTGTTATTGTAATGGCTGTATTAGTAATTCAGATAAGGATTGGAAAGGAGGTAGTCGTGGCTTTAACTTAAGATATATCCTAGCATTTGCCTAGAGTGTGTGAGTGGGAAACCACAGAAAAAACTCTTAGAATGGCTGAGGTAGGAATCAAGCCCACCTCTTCCCAGTTTTGCCTCACGAGGCTGAGTGTACCCCATTCCAGTCCTCAGACCAAAATTAAATTTCTTAGCAGAGCCAGGAATCGAACCCATGCCTAAGCAGTGACAGTCAAGAATGCTAGGCACTACACCAAGAGATGTTTCATGAATATCAGTTGTTGTTGTTGATTCTTTAGGGGTTTTGTGATATCATGGTCATGTAGCCCTGTATACTGTACTTGGGGGTGTGTGTTGTCTAATAACCTGTGCTATTGTATGGCTGTATTAGTGTGTGCACTTGTAATTTAAATTAGGATTGGAAAGGAGGCTGTCATGGCCTTCAGTTACGGTACCTCTTGCCATTTGCCTGGAGTTAAATTGGGAAACCACAAAAAACTACGTCCAGAATGATTGAGGTAGGAATCAAACCCTGCTCCTCTCAGTTTTTTGCCTCACAAGAATGAGTGTACCCCCTTCCAGCCCTCAGCCCAGAATTAAATTTCTTGACAGAGCCAGGAATCGAACACGGGTCTCCGCAGTGTCATTCAAGATTACTAGCCGCTACACCACGAGGTGTACAATATAAGGTTGGTCTAGATTGTACATGATCAATCAATAATTACCTAATAATAATAATAATAATAATAATAATAATAATAATAATAAATATTCCATTTAGCAACTACACGGCCGACCTCCCCCTGTGACGTCACCCACGGTCTCGGGGAGTGGCGGCCATTTTGCCCATTAGCCACTGTGCCAGCTCTGAATGACCCCTCCATAAGAATAACATAGAGTGATTGCGCGCGGCGGCCATCTTGCCCATTAGCCCGTGTGCCAGCTTCGGCCTATATATCCTACTGCCGCCATTACGTTTCTGTCAAAATGGCGGCGATATAAAACATGACACAGATGCCCCCTGCTAGTGCTACCTCTGTACCAAATTTCGTTCCATTCGTTTTCACCGTGTTTGAATTAATAGGGGGAATTGATTTTCACACAAAGATGGCCGCCATCCGCAAACTATTAGGCTAATGACCTATTCATTTGGTCAAAGGATGCTTCCTCCATAAGGGTATGTTGTTGCAAAATTTGGTAGAGATCGGATGATTAGGTTAATCGTAATTTGATTTAAGCTTTGAACATTTGTGTGGCCGCCATTACGTTTCCGTCAAGATGGCGGCGATATAAAACATGACACTGAGGTGCCTTTTGTTAGTGCTACCTCTGTACCAAATTACGTTCCATTCGGTTGCACCGTGTTCGAATTAATAGGGGGAATCGGTTTTCACACAAAGATGGCCGCCATCCGCAAACTATTACGCTGATGACCTATTAGTTTGATGAAAGGATGCTCCCCCCATAAAGGTATGTTGTTGCAAAATTTGGTAGAGATCGGATGATTAGGTTAGTCGTAATTTGATTTAAGCTTTGAACATTTGTGTGGCCGCCATTACGTTTCCGTCAAGATGGCGGCGATATAAAACATGACACTGAGGTGTCCTTTGCTAGTGCTACCTTTGTACCAAGTTTCGTTCAATTCGCATTCACCGTGTTCGAATTGATAGGGGGGGGGGGGGACAGACATTCAGAGTACACACACTCACACACACACACACAGACACACCCACACACACACACACAGACTCACACACACACACATACACACACACACAGACTCACACACACACATACACACACACAGACAGACACACTTTTTTCGCCCTGTGTTGATCTCATAAGTCTACTTTCATTTTTTGCAAAAATCGAAAGTAGGCTAAAAAGGTAACGTATTAAAAAAAATCATTCTGCAAACACTATCCAATTTCCGTAAATAATCCTTCCTATTATTACAGAGAAAGGTGCATATAACAATCTCTGAACATTTCATTGTAATAACCCAAATAGGGTTTGAGTAATCGGCATCAAGAAATTGAAAATTTAACATTGGAAAGATAGGGAGGTGGTTCTCACATTAATACCTTGGATAAATAATTCTACCATCAAGATTGGACATTTTGGCCAACACAGAAAGAACCACAAGACTCCAAAGGGCATCCAGACTAACGTGGAATCACTACAATAGAAGAGTGATGTCACGGAATGCAAAATTGAAGCATTACAAAACCGTTGTGTTCCCAGAAGCTCTATATACATAAGAAACCATAACTTTAGGAGGCCATTCAAAAATTGCAGACATTGAAAAGCAAGAACGCAAAATTCTTAGAAAAATATTCGGCCTTACTAAAAAAAAAAAAAAAAAAAATGGATCGAGAGACGAACTGCAGACCTCTATAGTCTCACAGACAGTTTCACAAACACTGTTCGCAAGGGACAGTTACATTTTTGTGCACATATTTAGGATGGGCAACAATAGACTAACAAAAAGATTATTCAATATAATCATCATATATATTATTTCAGTAGTATAGATCCCTCCTGCGCCACTTACAAGCGACCGATCGTGAAAAATGAGCATTCAAATGAAAGAGAACATACATTACCAGTGACGTATTGGACTTTAGTTTCATAAATATCTATGATTTCTTTAAAAAATGACTTTTAAAAAACTGTACAAAGTGTGCGATTTGCAGATACTATTGCTGCAGGAAGATACGCTCCATAATTGCTGTCCACTTCACATTTTGGCCGCTGTGACGCATGTTTCATGTCATTTTAATATTCTGAGGTCTTTCCTTTATCATTTTGCATGGATTTCAGAAACAGTAATTTAAAGGAATGTGTATTCAGATCGTATAATTTCATAAATATCGAATAACCGGTGAATGTTACGGCTAAGCTGTCAATCAATGGACTCAGCACACAAATGTAATTAGCAGTGACGAATTGCATTCTAATTTCATAAATATCAATTTTTGTAAGAAGTGTGCGATTTGCAAATACTGTTGCTGTAGGAAAATACGCGACATCATTGCTGTTCAGTTCGCATTTTGGCCGTAGGGACGGCTGAAACATAAATAGTGTTCTATGATCATTTGTTTCAAATAAAAACATAACAACATTTCTCCTCAAGTCTCTTATAATAAACCTATTGGGGAAAGTGTGGCTTATGAACATGCGAGATTTCTCGCACGGGTCCACTAGTACATATTATTTCAGAAGTATAGATCCCTCCTGCGGCGATCAAAAGTGACTGATCGTGACAAATGAGCATTCAAATGAAAGAGAATAGGCATTAGCAGTGACGAATTACACTCTAATTTCATAAATATCTATATTGTATGTCTACCCCTTATTATTCCCGTTTTCCAACGGGGTCGGGGATGAGATGCGATGGAAGTCTTTGTAGCGATGGTTTTTACGGCCGGATGCCCTTCCTGACGCCAACCTCATGAGAGGAGTTAATGAGAGATGAAATGAATGATGGTGAATGAAACTGGGCAAGGATGTGGAAGGAAGCCTGTCAGAAGGTACCGTCCCAGCATTTGCCTGGTGATGAAAATGGGGAAACCACGGAAAACCATTTCAAGGACGGCCGACGGTGGGGCTCGAACCCACGCGTCTACCGAGTCAGCAGAGAGCTTGGCCCCATGACCTAATGCTGTGCGTTAGCCAGCGTAGCCACTACTGTCGGTAATTTCATAAATATCTATAATTTCTTTAAAAATGACTTTAAAAAATGTGCAAATTGTGCGATTTGCAGATATTGTTGCTGTAGGAAAATACGCTCCATAATTGCTGTCCACTTCACATTTTGGCCGCTGTGACGCCTGTTTCATGTCATTTTAACATTCTGTCTTTCTTTTATCATTTTGCATGGATTTCAAAGACAGTAAATGAAATGAATAAGTACTCAAATCTTATAATTTAATACATATCGAATAACCGGTGAGTGCTACAGTTCTCATTATAAACCTATTGGGGAAAGTGTGGTTTATGAACATGCGAGATTTCTCGCACGGGCCCGCTAGTTAATACAAAATTCGAGGATAAATTGGCTGGACGAAACAAGGTGAAACCTGAAAGAGATGAACATTGGAGAGAACATGATGAAAAACTGAGAAATATTCAGAACCACTGTAAACAATCGCATATTTAGGGTGGAATCTAACAGCAGGATTGGTACAAGATGGACAGAGGAACGCTAGAAGCAACACAGTGAGTTCTTGAAGATAGTTTGGGAGAACTAGAAGAAGGCAAAATTCATCGAGGCAAAAAACAAGTTTCAACGCGCTCTATGAATGGGAATAACGAAGAATGAAGGAAAGAAAGAAAGAATCAAGTTTTGATATTTAGTGCAGTCATTCAGGAATGTCTGGGGTTGATGACATTCCAATCTCCTACTCCTGTGCAGACATACTCGTGTTCGCACTTCAAGCACTAGATTAAAGGGAATGTTTTTACAACAGCTTGGGCTTTCGACTCTCCATTATCAATGCGAGATAGAATGAGGCTCATCCATCCCCTTTAAGTAGACTGACGCATGGCGGATGGTAACACATTAGACTTGTAGAGGCTTGAACCTTTGACCTGCTAGCTCGAGTGCATCAACGCATAATATATTCTGCGTGTGTGGCCGTAGTATATTATAATAGTGTTACCTAAAAGGCTATCTCTACTGACTATTCTTGGACTCTGCCCACGCGCAATGCGGTGTGATCTGGTTGGTTAACTCCCTGGAAATACGGAGTGATAATAAAGTTGGCTTATCTCACAGCTGGAAGGAATGTTTCATTTCCGACAAATCGTCACGAGGCGGCTGGGTGCAAGGTCGTCGCATCGCGAGGAAGCGAGACCACAAGCTGAGATTTTAATTACTCTTAAGTACCATTATGTCTCGACCAGTATCGCGAGCGTGCAGCTCTATTCTGGGAATATCGGGGTTGTCTCACTAGGAGCTGAGACAAGGCGTTGTGGGAATAGCTTGAGACAAAGCGACGTAGGAATAGTGGAAGCGTCTGACTCAGGGCTTGAGACAAGGCGTCGTAGGAATAACGGAATCGTCTGATTAAGGGCTTGAGACAAAGCATCGTAGGAATAGCGGAATCGTCTGGTTCAAGGTTTGAGACAAGGCGTCGTAGGAATAACGGAATCGTTAGATTCAGGGCTTGAGACAAGGCGTCGTAGGAATAGCGGAATCGTCAGATTCAGGGCTTGAGACAAGGCGTCGTAAGAATAGCGGAATCGTCTGATTCAGGGTTTGAGACAAGCCGTCGTATGAATAGCGGAATCTTCTGATTCAGGGCTTGAGACAAGGCGTCGTAGGATTAGTGGAATCGTCTGATTCAGGGCTTGAGACAAAGCGTCGTAGGAATAGCGGAATCTTCTGATTCAAGACTTGAGACAAGGCGTCGTAGGAATAGCGGAATCGTCTGATTCAGAGTTTGAGACAAGGCGTCGTAGGAATAACGGAATCGTTAGATTCAGGGCTTGAGACAAGGCGTCGTAGGAATAGCGGAATCGTCAGATTCAGGGCTTGAGACAAGGCGTCTTAAGAATAGCGGAATCGTCTGATTCAGGGTTTGAGACAAGCCGTCGTATGAATAGCGGAATCTTCTGATTCAGGGCTTGAGACAAGGCGTCGTAGGATTAGTGGAATCGTCTGATTCAGGGCTTGAGACAAAGCGTCGTAGGAATAGCGGAATCTTCTGATTCAAGACTTGAGACAAGGCGTCGTAGGAATAGCGGAATCGTCAGATTCAGGGCTTGAGAGAAGGCGTCGTAAGAAACGTGGAATCGTCTCATCCAGGGCTTGTGAAATGGCGACCTGGTAATTGTCTCATTTAGAATTGTGAAAGTATGTCGTGGAAAGTGGGAATTGTGTCATTTAGGACTTATAAAAGGCGTCCTGGGAATATCGGGTTTGTCTCACTAGGAGCTGAGACAATACTTCGTAGGAATAGCGGAATCGTCTCTTTCAGGTCTTGTGAAATAGCGTCCTGGAAATATCAAGAATGTCTCATTTAGAATTGTGAAAATATGTCCTGGGAATAGTGCGTTTGTCTCACTAGGAGCTTGAGACAAGGGTCGTAAGAATAGCGGAATCGTCAGATTCAGCGCTTGTAAAATGGCGTCCTAGAAATATCGGGATTGTCTCATTTAGAATCGTGAAAATATGTCCTGGGATTAGCGGGTTTGTCTCACTAGGAGCTTGAGACAAGGCGTCGTAGGAATAGTGGAATCGTTTCATTCAGGGCTTGTGAAATGGCGTCCTGGAAATATCAGGATTGTCTTATTTAGAAGTGTTGGTTGGTTGGGTTGGTTCCTCAGTTAAGGGGCTGCGACAACGCGGTCATATAGCCTCTTGTACTTTGGGTGTGTGTAGAATCTGCCTGATAACAGGTTTTAATTGTGAGAGCTAGTGTGTGTTATCTGTTTTTAATTCAAGTAAGGACTGCAGACATTCAAATTTCAAGTAGTTCCTACTTTTGCTACCAAACACCACCGTCAATGACAATTAGTTCTGAACATGGTTACTAAATGCCACATCAGTCGGCTCATGGCGATGAACGTTGGAACCCAAGAGCGTTAGTCAAATCTAACGTATAATTTAGCTTCACACAAGTGTAATTAGTGGAAGGTTCTTTTACATGCCAAGATTTTTAACGCTCTTAAAAAATCCCGCGACCTTGGGCATAGACGCTTAACATGCTACCAACTACGCCACAGAAGCCGACATTTAGAAGTGTGAAAATATATCTTGGGAATAGCGAGTTTGTCTCACTAAGACCTTGAGACAAGGCGTCGTACGAATAGCGGAATCGTCTCATTAAGGGCTTGTAAAAGGTGTCTTGGGAATAGCTAGACTGTCTCATTTAGGGCTCGTGAAATGGCTTCCATGGAACAACGGGTTTGTTTAATTTAGCGATTGTAAAAGGGCGTGCTGAAAAAAGCTGGACTGTATAATTTAGCGATTGTAAAAGGGCGTGCTGAAAATAGCTGGACTGTATAATTTAGCGATTGTAAAAGGACGTGCTTAAAATAGCTGGACTGTATAATTTAGTGATTGTAAAAGGGCGTGCTTAAAATAGCTGGACTGTATAATTTAGCGATTGTAAAAGGCCGTGCTTAAAATAGCTGGACTGTATAATTTAGTGATTGTAAAAGGGCGTGCTTAAAATAGCTGGACTGTATAATTTAGTGATTGTAAAAGGGCGTGCTGAAAATAGCTGGACTGTATAATTTAGTGATTGTAAAAGGGCCTGCTTAAAATAGCTGGACTGTATAATTTAGTGATTGTAAAAGGGCGTGCTGAAAATAGCTGGACTGTATAATTTAGTGATTGTAAAAGGGCGTGCTGAAAATAGCTGGACTGTATAATTTAGCGATTGTAAAAGGGCGTGCTGAAAATAGCTGGACTGTATAATTTAGCGATTGTAAAAGGGCGTGCTGAAAATAGCTGGACTGTATAATTTAGCGATTGTAAAAGGGCGTGCTGAAAATAGCTGGACTGTATAATTTAGGGATTGTAAAAGGGCGTGCTGAAAATAGCTGGACTGTATAATTTAGCGATTGTAAAAGGGCGTGCTGAAAATAGCTGGACTGTATAATTTAGTGATTGTAAAAGGGCGTGCTGAAAATAGCTGGACTGTATAATTTAGTGATTGTAAAAGGGCGTGCTGAAAATAGCTGGACTGTATAATTTAGTGATTGTAAAAGGGCGTGCTGAAAATAGCTGGACTGTATAATTTAGTGATTGTAAAAGGGCGTGCTGAAAATAGCTGGACTGTATAATTTAGCGATTGTAAAAGGGCGTGCTGAAAATAGCTGGACTGTATAATTTAGTGATTGTAAAAGGGCGTGCTGAAAATAGCTGGACTGTATAATTTAGCGATTGTAAAAGGGCGTGCTGAAAATAGCTGGACTGTATAATTTAGCGATTGTAAAAGGGCGTGTTGAAAATAGCTGGACTGTATAATTTAGTGATTGTAAAAGGGCGTGCTGAAAATAGCTGGACTGTATAATTTAGTGATTGTAAAAGGGCGTGCTGAAAATAGCTGGACTGTATAATTTAGCGATTGTAAAAGGGCGTGCTGAAAATAGCTGGACTGTATAATTTAGTGATTGTAAAAGGGCGTGGTGAAAATAGCTGGACTGTATAATTTAGTGATTGTAAAAGGGCGTGCTGAAAATAGCTGGACTGTATAATTTAGTGATTGTAAAAGGGCGTGCTTAAAATAGCCGGACTGTATAATTTAGTGATTGTAAAAGGGCGTGCTTAAAATAGCTGGACTGTATAATTTAGTGATTGTAAAAGGGCGTGCTGAAAATAGCTGGACTGTACAATTTAGTGATTGTAAAAGGGCGTGCTTAAAATAGCTGGACTGTATAATTTAGTGATTGTAAAAGGGCGTGCTGAAAATAGCTGGACTGTATAATTTAGTGATTGTAAAAGGGCGTGCTGAAAATAGCTGGACTGTATAATTTAGCGATTGTAAAAGGGCGTGCTGAAAATAGCTGGACTGTATAATTTAGCGATTGTAAAAGGGCGTACTGAAAATAGCTGGACTGTATAATTTAGTGATTGTAAAAGGGCGTGCTGAAAATAGCTGGACTGTATAATTTAGCGATTGTAAAACGGCGTGCTGAAAATAGCTGGACTGTATAATTTAGTGATTGTAAAAGGGCGTGCTTAAAATAGCTGGACTGTATAATTTAGTGATTGTAAAAGGGCGTGCTGAAAATAGCTGGACTGTATAATTTAGTGATTGTAAAAGGGCGTGCTGAAAATAGCTGGACTGTATAATTTAGTGATTGTAAAAGGGCGTGCTGAAAATAGCTGGACTGTATAATTTAGTGATTGTAAAAGGGCGTGCTTAAAATAGCTGGACTGTATAATTTAGTGATTGTAAAAGGGCGTGCTGAAAATAGCTGGACTGTATAATTTAGTGATTGTAAAATGGCGTGCTTAAAATAGCTGGACTGTATAATTTAGTGATTGTAAAAGGGCGTGCTGAAAATAGCTGGACTGTATAATTTAGTGATTGTAAAAGGGCGTGCTGAAAATAGCTGGACTGTATAATTTAGTGATTGTAAGAGGGCGTGCTGAAAATAGCTAGACTGTATAATTTAGTGATTGTAAAAGGGCGTGCTGAAAATAGCTGGACTGTATAATTTAGTGATTGAAAAAGGGCGTGCTGAAAATAGCTGGACTGTATAATTTAGTGATTGTAAAAGGGCGTGCTGAAAATAGCTGGACTGTATAATTTAGTGATTGTAAAAGGGCGTGCTGAAAATAGCTGGACTGTATAATTTAGTGATTGTAAAAGCGCGTGCTGAAAATAGCTGGTCTGTATAATTTAGTGATTGTAAAAGGGCGTGCTGAAAATAGCTGGACTGTATAATTTAGTGATTGTAAAAGGGCGTGCTGAAAATAGCTGGACTGTATAATTTAGTGATTGTAAAAGGGCGTGCTGAAAATAGCTGGACTGTATAATTTAGGGATTGTAAAAGGGCGTGCTGAAAATAGCTGGACTGTATAATTTAGTGATTGTAAAAGGGCGTGCTGAAAATAGCTGGACTGTATAATTTAGTGATTGTAAAAGGGCGTGCTGAAAATAGCTGGACTGTATAATTTAGTGATTGTAAAAGGGCGTGCTGAAAATAGCTGGACTGTATAATTTAGTGATTGTAAAAGGGCGTGCTGAAAATAGCTGGACTGTATAATTTAGTGATTGTAAAAGGGCGTGCTGAAAATAGCTGGACTGTATAATTTAGTGATTGTAAAAGGGCGTGCTGAAAATAGCTGGACTGTATAATTTAGTGATTGTAAAAGGGCGTGCTGAAAATAGCTGGACTGTATAATTTAGTGATTGTAAAAGGGCGTGCTGAAAATAGCTGGACTGTATAATTTAGTGATTGTAAAAGGGCGTGCTGAAAATAGCTGGACTGTATAATTTAGTGATTGTAAAAGGGCGTGCTGAAAATAGCTGGACTGTATAATTTAGTGATTGTAAAAGGGCGTGCTGAAAATAGATGGACTGTATAATTTAGTGATTGTAAAAGGGCGTGCTGAAAATAGCTGGACTGTATAATTTAGCGATTGTAAAAGGGCGTGCTGAAAATAGCTGGGCTGTATAATTTAGGGATTGTAAAAGGGCGTGCTGAAAATAGCTGGACTGTATAATTTAGTGATTGTAAAAGGGCGTGCTGAAAATAGCTGGACTGTATAATTTAGTGATTGTAAAAGGGCGTGCTTAAAATAGCTGGACTGTATAATTTAGTGATTGTAAAAGGGCGTGCTGAAAATAGCTGGACTGTATAATTTAGTGATTGTAAAAGGGCGTGCTGAAAATAGCTGGACTGTATAATTTAGTGATTGTAAAAGGGCGTGCTGAAAATAGCTGGACTGTATAATTTAGGGATTGTAAAAGGGCGTGCTGAAAATAGCTGGACTGTATAATTTAGTGATTGTAAAAGGGCGTGCTTAAAATAGCTGGACTGTATAATTTAGTGATTGTAAAAGGGCGTGCTGAAAATAGCTGGACTGTATAATTTAGTGATTGTAAAAGGGCGTGCTGAAAATAGCTGGACTGTATAATTTAGTGATTGTAAAAGGGCGTGCTGAAAATAGCTGGACTGTATAATTTAGTGATTGTAAAAGGGCGTGCTGAAAATAGCTGGACTGTATAATTTAGTGATTGTAAAAGGGCGTGCTGAAAATAGCTGGACTGTATAATTTAGTGATTGTAAAAGGGCGTGCTGAAAATAGCTGGACTGTATAATTTAGTGATTGTAAAAGGGCGTGCTGAAAATAGCTGGACTGTATAATTTAGTGATTGTAAAAGGGCGTGCTGAAAATAGCTGGACTGTATAATTTAGTGATTGTAAAAGGGCGTGCTGAAAATAGCTGGACTGTATAATATAGTGATTGTAAAAGGGCGTGCTGAAAATAGCTGGACTGTATAATTTAGTGATTGTAAAAGGGCGTGCTGAAAATAGCTGGACTGTATAATTTAGTGATTGTAAAAGGGCGTGCTGAAAATAGCTGGACTGTATAATTTAGTGATTGTAAAAGGGCGTGCTGAAAATAGCTGGACTGTATAATTTAGCGATTGTAAAAGGGCGTGCTGAAAATAGCTGGGCTGTATAATTTAGGGATTGTAAAAGGGCGTGCTGAAAATAGCTGGACTGTATAATTTAGTGATTGTAAAAGGGCGTGCTGAAAATAGCTGGACTGTATAATTTAGTGATTGTAAAAGGGCGTGCTTAAAATAGCTGGACTGTATAATTTAGTGATTGTAAAAGGGCGTGCTGAAAATAGCTGGACTGTATAATTTAGTGATTGTAAAAGGGCGTGCTGAAAATAGCTGGACTGTATAATTTAGTGATTGTAAAAGGGCGTGCTGAAAATAGCTGGACTGTATAATTTAGGGATTGTAAAAGGGCGTGCTGAAAATAGCTGGACTGTATAATTTAGGGATTGTAAAAGGGCGTGCTGAAAATAGCTGGACTGTACAATTTAGGGATTGTAAAAGGGCGTGCTGAAAATAGCTGGACTGTATAATTTAGTGATTGTAAAAGGGCGTGCTGAAAATAGCTGGACTGTATAATTTAGTGATTGTAAAAGTGCGAGCTGAAAATAGCTGGACTGTATAATTTAGGGATTGTAAAAGGGCGTGCTGAAAATAGCTGGACTGTATAATTTAGTGATTGTAAAAGGGCGTGCTGAAAATAGCTGGACTGTATAATATTGGGATTGTAAACGGGCGTGCTGAAAATAGCTGGACTGTATAATTTAGTGATTGTAAAAGGGCGTGCTGAAAATAGCTGGACTGTATAATTTAGTGATTGTAAAAATTGAAATGTAATGCTTTTCAGTCAGTCAAGGTGATTGTACCCAATTGAAATGGGTGTTTCCCTAATTCTGAAAAATAATATGCACTTGGTTGACCAGTTTCGATCGTCAAGCGATTAGGATATTAAGTCTATAGAATGACATAAAAATAACCATGATAGCTCGATACCTTATTGACGTATTAATTATAAACTAGTTATTTTTACCTAAAGTCAATATTTACTTTTAGTTTCTTGGTAACTACCCAACAGATACATTTTTTAACATTTCTTACTAACTTCGTCAGATATATTCCAATTTTTTTTCTCTAATATACCTAGCAAATACACATCAATAATTTGTATAACCTAACTGATTCAAAAAACAGTACATATTTTCACATTCACATCTCCTCATTTCTACACTCACAATTTTTTATGCTTAATTTACAAAATTTATTGTAACAGATCTGATTTTTGTGTGGAAAATTTACTATGTGAACTTTTGGTATGGTACTACTCAGTTACTTGAAGCCTCCGTGGCTTAGGAGACAGCACGCCGGCCTCTCACCGCTGGGTCCGTGGTTCAAATCCCGGTCACTCCATGTGAGATCTGTGCTTTACAAAACGGAGGTAGACAGGTTTTTCTCCGGGTACTCCGGTTTTCCCTGACAACATTTAATTCCAGCAACACTCTCCACTATCATTTCATTTCATCTATCATGCATTTAATCATTGCCCCCGAGGAGTGCGTCAGGCCTCGGCAGCCGGCACAGTTCATATCCTCGCCGCTAAATGGGGGCTTCATTCATTCCATTCCTGACCCGGTCGGAGACTGGAAGCAGGCTGTGGATTTTCATTTTCACTACTCAGTTACTCATCATATACCAGCTCAAGAAGGTCACAATGTGAAATAAATAGCCTATTGACTTTAGGTAAAAATAAATGGTTTATATTAAATCTATGTATACAAATATGTGGGTGATGGTATTCATAATATATACACTTATTTAGTTATGTAGGTTATTATAAACTTGTTAAGATTCGAAAGATACAGTATATGTGATTTTTAGTCTATTTTCATTTATGAAAAAAAAAACAAGATGTTCAGTAAGGAACATATAGCCTACTGTCTCCTAAATGCATGGGTATTGTTATAACTCTTTGTCCTTTACAAGGAGTAAAATTGAATGTTGGTTGTAGTAGCTCCTTGAAATACAACGTGTTATACCGATATTAAACATGAATATGAGGTGCCTTTTGCTAGTGCTACATCTGTACAAAATTTCATTCAATTCGGTTTCGCCGTGTTTGAATTGATATGGTGAATCAAAAAGGTATGTGGTTGCAAAATTTGGTAGAGATCAAATAATTAGGTTGGTCGTAATTTGATTTAAGCTTTTTAAAATTTGGGTGGCCGCCATTCCGTTTCCGTCAAGATGGCGGCGATATAAAACATGACCCTGAGGTGCCATTTGCTAGTGCTACCTCTGTACCAAATTTCGTTCAATTCGATTTTACCGTGTTTGAATTAATAGGGGGAATTGATTTGCACATATACATGGCCACCATATGCAAACTATTGGACTGATGACCATGTAGCTTGGTCAAAGAACGCTTCTCACATAAAGGTATGTTGTTGCAAAATTTGGTAGAGATCAGATGATTATGTTGGTCGTAATTTGATTTAAGCTTTTAACATTTGGGTGGCCGCCATTACGTTTCCGTCAAGATGGCGGTGATATAAAACATGACACTGAATTGCCTTTTACAAGTGCTATCTCTGTACCAAATTTCGTTCAATTTGGTTTCGCCGTGTTTGAATTGATAGGGGGAATCGATTTGCACACATACATGGCCGCCATCCGCAAATTATTGAGATGACCTTGTAGTTCAGTCAGAAGATTCTTCGTACATAAAGGTATAATGTTGCAACATTTGGTAGAGATCAGATGATTAGTTTGGTGGTAATTTGATTTAAGCTTTTAGCATTTGGGTGGCCGCCATTACGTTTTCGTCAAGATGGTGGCGATATAAAACATGACACTGAGGTGCCCTTTGATAGAGATACCTCTGTACCAAATTTCGTTTAATTCTGTTTTACCGTGTTTGAATAGATATGGGGAATCGATTTGCACACATACACGGCCGCCACCCGCATATCATTGGGCTGATAACTTTGTAGTTCGTTCAAAGGATTCCTCATACATAAAGGTATAATGTTGCAAAATTTGGTAGAGATTAGATGATTAGGTTGGTCGTAATTTGATTTAAGCTAATAACATTTGGGTGGCCGGCATTACGTTTTCGTCAAGATGGTGGCGATATAATACATGACACTGAGGTGTCCTTTGCTAGTGCTACATTTGTACCAAATTTCGTTCAATTCGGTTTCACCGTGTTTGAATTGATAGGGGGAATCGATTTGCACACATACATGGCCACAATCTGCAAACTATTGGGCTGATGCCCTTGTAGTTTAGTCAAAAGACGCTCGCCATGTAAATATATGTTGTTGCAAAATTTGGTAGAGATCGGATCATTAGGTTAGTCGTAATTTGATTTAAGCCTTGAACATTTGGGGGGCCGCAATTACGTCTCCGTCAAGATGGCGGCGATATAAAACATGACACCGAGGTGGCCTTTGCTAGTGCTACCTCTGTACCAAATTTCGTTCAATTCGGTTTCACCGTGTCTGAATTGATTAGGAGGGGGGGGGGGGGGGGGCGGACAGACATTCAGAGTACACACACTCACACACACACAGACACACAATTTTTCGCCCTGTGTTGATCTCATAAGTCTACTTTCATTTTTTGCAAAAATCGAAAGAAGGCTAAAAATAAGCTTGGTAAGGACATAGTACTATTTTGTTCAACCCCGATCGTGCCCTTCAAAGTTTAATACGCCTCACCAATCCAACATGGTGACTGGGCGAAATATTTCACCGGCATTCTATATCTCCGAAACTATTACGGACATCACCCTGAATATTTGTACAGTGATACAGAATACTCAGCTAAGTTCAGCTATGCGATGATTAAAACCATGGTAAGTACAAAACCAACATGGCGGCAAAGCGAAGTTAAAATATTTAAATGGCATTTTCTCGAGATTCAATCAACCGAGCGCAGTGAAATTTGGTAGGATACATGTTTATACACGATTTAATCTACTGGAATCTGATTCAATTACATTTTACTCATAACAACAAGATGGGAGTGGTGCGAAATGTTAAAATTAAGTATTTATTTTGTGTGTCCTAATCACGCGACCGAAGTGAAGGTTTAAATAATGAACCTACGCAATAATCTTCATCTAATGGTACATAACTCTATGGCCTACATATATAACAATCTAACATGGCAAACGTCCGAAATATTTTGACGTTACTCAATATCTACGAATCTATTACAGCAATCAAACTGAAATTTCGTATGTTGATAGAGGGTATTAATTTAAGTTCACCTATTGGAATTGCAATAACCTGGTGAGCACAATACCAACATGGCGGCCAAGCAAAGTTAAAACATTAAAAAGGAATTTACTCGCGATTTAATCATCCGAGCGCAGTGAAACTTGGTACGGTAAATGTTCATACAAAATTTAATCTACAGGCATCTAATTAGATTCAATTGTTTTCATGACCCCAAGATGGCAGCTGAGCGAAATTTTAAAATTCCGTTTTTAGCCTATTTTCATTTATGAAAAAAATATGCTTATGAGATCACATTTTGTGCGTGTGTCTGTTTGTACGGCGATAAAGGGAACTACTAGAAGTTCACCTATGTGACTTTTGTAAACCTGGTAACTACAAAACCAACATGGCGGCCAAGCGAATTCGTGACATTTAAATAGACGTTTCTCGCGATTTAACCAACCAAACGCAATGGAACGTCGTACAGTATATGTTTATACACATTGTAATGCATCAACATCTAACTTTGTTCAATTGTTTACATAACCTCAAGATGGCGGCTGTGCGAAATATTTCGCCGGCATTCTATATCTCTGAAACTATTAACGGTATCATCCTGAAATTTTGTACGGAGATAAAGGGTACTGGTAGTTTATTTATGAGACTTTAAAAACCGGTTAACTACAAAACGAACATGGCGGCCAAGCGAAGCCGAAATGTTGAAATAGACGATTTAACGATCCAAACGCAATGAAACTTGGTACAGGAAATGTTTATACACATTGTAATGCACTGGTATCTAATTTAGTTCATTGTTTACATGACCTCAAGATGGCGACTGTACAAAATTTTAAAATTAAGTTTTTATTTCTTGTATCGTAATCATGCCATGGAAGTGAAAGCTTGAATAATGAACCTTCGCAATAATTATTTATTTTATGGTATATAACTATATGGCCTATACATATAAAAATCCAACATGGCGACCATCCGAAATATTTAGACGGTTCTCAATATCTACGAATCTTTTACAGCAATCAAACTGAAATTCTTTATGTTCATAGTGGCTATGAACATAAGTTCACCTATATGACTTTCAATAACCTGGTGAGCACTAATCTAACATGGCGGTGACGCGAAGTATAAATATTTAAATCGACGTTTCTCGCGATTTAATCAACTGAGTGCAATGAAACTCGGTACGGCAAATGCTTAGGCTATACAAATGTTAATCCACTGGCATATAATTAATTTCCAATGTTTTCATAACCAGAAGATGGCAGCTGTGCGAAATTTAAAACTCTCGTTTTCACTTCTTTTGTACTAATAATGCGATTGAAGTTTGAATACTACGCCTACACAATAATCTTCATGTAATAGTACATAACTCTAAGACCTACAGTACATATATTAAAATCCAACATGGCGACCAACCGAAATATTAAACGGTTTTCAATATCTATGAATCTGTTACAATCAAACTGAAAGTTTGTATGTTGATAGAGGCAATTAACATAAGTAGGATATATGAAAATAGGCTTTAGTTCTTCACGGAACTGCTTGTTTTTAATCGAGAAAACCTTTAGGATATATGAAAATAGGATATATAGTTCTTCACCGAACTATTTGTTTTACATATTCCAGCAATTGGATTTTTTTGGTGTTGACCGACTGAAAGTTACAATATCATTTGAATCGGTCGGAGCTGAAAAGCATTAAATCATTAAATGGTCAGTTATTTAAATAATTAGTATTCTGAAGTATTGACCCAAGGGCCTTGGAATGGCATAGGAAAGAATTAAGTCAGCCTGGTGTATTCTTTGGAATACACGGTAAGACAGAGTTAGCTTTTGCTGCTTTTTGCTTTAATTCATTCCTTCCTTTTTCGCAAACACCAACAGTGATTTCTTACTTTTTCTTTTATTTCTGCACCTTGCTTACTTCGTTTGTAAGTCTGTTATAGATATATATCTTCCATGATCAACCTAGCGGCATCTAGCAGCTAACCACTGAAGTTCTTCAACATTTTCACTCTCAAGAGGACTTCCTTACAAGTCAAGCCACCAGATGTCGTCGTCATAGTCAGCTAACATCTCCATGCTGAAGAGGACTTCTTCTCCAACCCCATCCACCAGGCTTCGCTATTGACGCCTGCTATCAACTACTTGAAGACCACTTCATCAAAATACTTATTTTTGTCATGTTTGTAATTCTTATGTATGTTCCTTTGTCTGTTTCCCCCACCCTCCTCCCTCCTTGGTACCTTCGTGCCTCGTTGAGCGGTTCTCACTTGTGTGTTAGACGTCAAAGCTTACAGTTGGAGCCTAACTAAGGCTTGTCTCCTGTCCATGCGATACGTGTTTTAAATATCTACGCCATGATATGGATTTAAGCTAACGGTCACCTGGATCGCCTACTCCTCAGAAATGAGCTAAGTACAACTTCAATGGTTTTTACCGCATTTTAATTGGTTTTAAACAGCTAAATGCTTTTAATTCTTGTTTTATAGACAGTGTGAAATTGCTAAATGCAGTGCAATAACTACCTTAGAGGGATTTTTCTAGTCATGCTCTAACTATCTAAGCTGACTTTTCACTTAAAAATTTAGTGCTTCTTGCACAAATTAACTGAGAATGAGTTCTCACACCGCGGGATTCATATTAAACGAAATACTGTCTATCAAAACTTAGCTTTTTCTCCGTGGGACCTATTGCCCAATTCAACTGTTATCATAACTCCAGAACTTTCGACATCGAACTATCTTTTTACAAGTAAAATAACCTAGCATTTCTTAAAATATGGGAATACATTTTCCTCACTGAGAAATTTATGTTGCATAAACCTCTAATCAACATAATTTGTCTTCCTTCGTTGGAAAATTTCCGCTGCATTCAACTGCAACCTACAAAAGCTACGACGCAATAAACTCTCTCAAACTAAAATTTAACAAGTGATTTACATAATTGCAATAACTTTTGTCCCTGTGAACCTTCTGTGCTGCAATAGTGAACTTTTCAAATACATCAATAGACTATAGTGAAAACAGTGCCCGTTAAACCACCAACCACGTCGCGTTTGTGAGAGCAATAAATATGGCCAATTTTTTCTTAAAGTTCCCAATTCTTCCTTCCTAAACACCTTACTAACTTAATATAATTAATTTCTCAATTTAAGTCAATTGATGTACTTAGCTATTAATCAATGAGGCCTCACTTGCCAAAAAGTGCCCTCCCAACTTAGTTTCGCATTTCACGAATTAACTTCTGCATAATCAGTGGCTAGTCCACATTCTAATTCTTTTCCCTTCTAAATGGGGGAATTCTATTTTTTTCTGCACATAATTGAGTAAACTAATTTTTCTCTTCAGGTTTCACAAATAGTGACCTGTCCTATTTGCATTTAACACGGCCGTAATTACTGTATAAACATAAGAAGTTATAGAAACTTCTTCTTAATTTCTCTTTCTTTGTTATAATTTGGAATTTGTTATTTGTTCTTACTTTCAAGATTTCCATATAGGAATTCTTTAAGTGCCCACATTGTACCTTTTTTATTGTTAAAGCTTTAATTGCGTTAATTGTCGTTAAACTTCGAATTAGTTAATCTTAGCACTATTTTTCAAAATCTTATGCAGATTTTAGTGCTTATAAGAGGTTCCAAACCTAAAAATTGTTAATTGGCGAGTGCAAACTTCAACATTCTAGAGGTCTGAGACTTCAAAGGTTAAAACCTAAATTGTACCTTTTATATTTGTCAAAATTATTATATCTCCACGCATTGTGAAATAAATCAGTTTATTTTTTTTCGTTCTTGTCTTAGAATAACGATTAGGCAGGACCCTATTTTCTCTGACTCTTCCCATCGGTTTATGCTCTCTTTAAGAAAATCACATACTAAAATTATAAAAGTTTTGCTTCTTGTTGCATTTGAATGAAAATTTCTAGTATCATCTTTTTCAAAGCATCTTTTAGCTGCTATAGCTAATTCTAATGAGCCAGTAAGGCAAGTAAAGCTAGCTCCGCAAGCTTCCTGCTTGTTGAGATTTTCTCTATAACTTGTGGTTCGTTTTCAAAATTTAAGTTTTTCTTCTGGTCTAAACTTTTAGTCGGCACTTTGCTGGGTAAAAGCTTAGCTATTCTTAAATGCAACTATTGTTTTTCTTACCAAAATTTTCAAAGAAAACAACAAAATTGTTCCTAAAAGCACTATAACTGCTTCACCACTACCCTTCCTGGGGGTACTCGATCAGTCGTCGGAAATCCTACAGTTCCAAGAACTAAAGTCATCATGGCAAATTCAAATTATTTGCGCCTTTCAAAGCATTATTTTAAACTTAACTCCTTTGAAAGGATATACAGTAAATCTGTCATTCTTTGTCTTGCCAGACTACCACCCTTCCCCATAGTATCCAAATTTAGGCTGGGAAGGGAAAGTACGATCGTCGCTTGCTTGCAAATAGCCCAAGCTCCTGCCGCATTTCCCGTTAGCTGTGTCCAAGTCCATACCCTCTTTGGGTATCCCGCAGGTTTGCGCAGTGAAAATGGTGATTAAACGTTTACTTTAGTTTAAGTTTATGAGTTATATTGGACTCTCGTCCCATCTATCAATACTTTCCGAAACCCACTTCTTCCCTTTTTTTCTCATCATCTTCCCTTAGGGAGGTTTATTCATTCGCTAATAACCTACCCACAGCCTCCTGTTTAAGCTATACACAAAACATTTTCTTCTGGAGAAAAAGCACGGAAGGCCACTGGCAAGCCAAAATCCTTCACAAAGCAATTTGTTTTGTGGGTTTAAGCCAGAAACCACTGCTACATGTAGTGCGAGAAAAGCAATAAGTCAACGACTTGCTGCCTTTCAGCGCCGTATTCCGTACTTAATGTTGGCCGCACTGTAATAATCCCGCGTGTTAAAGTGCTATTGTAAATTACATTTGTACAGGGTTTAGGTGGTTTTCTTGTTACAAATCCATTTTAAAATAAAACAAGATGTTCAGTAAAGAACATATAGCCTACTTTCTCCTAAATGCATGGGTATTGTTATAACTCTTTGTCCTTTTCAAGGAGTATAATTGAATGTTGGTTGTAGTAGCTTGTTGAAATACAACGTGCCATAGGGATATTAAACATGAATATGAGGTGCCCTTTGCTAGTGTTACCTCTGTACAAAATTTCGTTCAATTTGGTTTCACCGTGTTTGAATTGATAGGGAGATTGATTTGCAAATATACATGGCCGCTATCTGCAAACTACTGGGCAGATGACCTATGTTGTTCGGTCAAAAGATGCTTCCCACATAAAGGTATGTTGTTGCAAAATTTAGCAGAGATCGGATGGTTAGTTTGGTCGTAATTTGATTTAAGCTTTTAATATTTGGGTGGCCGCCATTACGTTTCCGTCAAGATGGTGGCGATATAAAACATGACACTGAGGTGCCCTTTGCTAGTGCTACCTCTGTAACAAATTTCGTTCAATTCGGATTCACCGTGCTCGAATTGATGGGGGGTGGGGGGGGGGGGTGGAGGGGAGGGGACAGACATTCAGAGTACACACACTCACACACAGACTCACACACATACACACGCACACACAAACACACACACACACACACACACACACAGATAGACACACAATTTTTCGCCCTGTGTTGATCTCATAAGTCTACTTTCATTTTTTGCAAAAATCGAAAGTAGGCTAATATCATGTGAAATAGTCTAATCATTCTGGATGGCTTTATGCCGCACATAACTGCCCACGGAGCCGGAGGGCATTAAGTCACGTTTGCAAAATTGATTAGAAAAATATGTTCATTAAATAAAAATTGATAATCCGCTAACACAAATATAACCTGAATAGTTGCTTCACAACACAGATGACTAATATAGTGTGTTTGTTAAGTTCTGTTCTCTCAATGACGTTTTATCTGTCTCTTGAAAAGTAGTGAAAACTGACTAAATTCTTTTCATCTCCAGCCGATTCAATTGTTATTAAGGCAACTCTGAAGAATGACTTCAATGCTGTCTTTATATCCTTAAGTTTTGGAGCCGACAATCTTCACTTATAAAATGTGTGTGTGTACAAATCCTTCCCATGGTAACTCCCTTAAGTGATGGAAGTCAGAGGTAAGTTGGTCGGATGCCTATCAAGCAATGAATGTGAGTGACGGGCAGCCACAAACAACACACATCTGGTCGTATCGGCCTGCGGTCTCAAAGACGGAATAAATTATGTGACAGATGTGACTTATGACCCTCGAGTTCAACTTGGTCTGGCGGGTGGTTCCCATACTCACTGGCTTTGTTCTCGGTGGCTGTCAAAATGGCAAGATTGAGGCACGTGTCTCTCATGTTGTAAGATGCAACAATTGAAAATGATTGGAACGAATTCAACAACCTGAAGAGCCGACTTGTAACAAATATGCATGGGGATTTTCACGTCCAGTGATTTGGATTCCACCCAGAGCCGAACATAAGTGATCCTGCACCACTGGCAGATTTGCCAAAGTTGCACCTCCCCCCCCCCCCCGCTCTACATGCTAATTCTTAATCTCCTTTCTCTTCCCGTTTAAGAAAATTACCTATCTGCTTCGGTGGCGTAGTTGGTAGCATGCTCAACTGCTATGCCCAAGATAGTGGGTTCAAATCAGGCCGATGTCGTCAGATTTTTTAAGAGCGTTAAAATCCTTCAGTATGCCTTCCTTCGGAGGGGAAGTAAAGCCAGAGGTCCCATGTCTTAGATATATGACATGTAAAAGATCTTTCCACAGACTAAACTTGTGTGAAGCTAAATTTCTAGGTTAGATTTCGTTGGAACGTTCTATCAAAGTTCCAACGTTCACCACTAGGTATCAGTGACATCTTGTAGCGAAAGTTGGAACTAATTGGAATTAAATGGAACTTGTAGCTCACCCTATGGGTACCAGCTTGAAGCAGCTACAGCCTCTGGCAAGCCGAACATGTCCTCGGACACTCCCTGCGCTAAAAGACATACGATAAATTTATATATATAACAAGAAGTTCCGTGAAGAGCTATACAGCCTACTTTTCATGCCAATGATTATTCTACAGTATATGAACCTATCTAGAATAATGACGAAATTAAGTTGGTAATATCGAAATATCTAATTAGTTCAAAATATACCTGGTAAAATGTAGCCTAATAGAGCACTACAGTTGGCAGCCCTGGTGACTGAATATATTCTTAGTTCCATCTCTTAAGGTACAGAATACAAAATTTGGTTGAAGTCCAATGGACGTTACATGCAGTTAGACACTGGATCTATCAGCACGCGTAAAAGCATGTTGCCAACAATACCCTGCGTGTGCTGGTCAGAAATAATCTGAATTATTATGATATCTTGTTGTGCCAATTTTGGATGAAACCCATTTGTTAGTATAGAAGTTACATGTATTTTAAAATTGGACATATCAGCAGGCATAGAATCATGTTGGCAGCACTGCCTTGTATTAATTACTCCAAATTAATCTAGAATGTCAGGTGCTATACGTGTGCAAAGTATAGAGCTGTTGGCTTGCATACTTTCTGATATATAGATATTAGGGTAAAAAATTATAGACAGCATTTATTAAGAGTTGGCAGCCCTGATTGTTCTTAACAATACTTATAGTCATATCTGTTATGGTACACATAGCACATACGAAGTTTGGTAGAACTCCAACTGATAGTATAGAAGTTACATGTATTTAAATATTTGTACTATCAGCAGGCTTATAATCATGTTGGTAGAACTGACGTATATAAGTTACTCCAAATTAATCTAAAATGTCAGAATATACGTGTGCATAGTTTAAAGCTGTTGGCTTGCATACTTTCTGATATATAGGTATTTGGATAAAAAAGAGAGAGAGAAATTATTAACAGTTGGCAGCCCTGGTGGCTCTTTAGAATACGCTCAGTCATATCTGTTTACGTACAGATATTACATACAAAATTTGGTACAAATCCAATTGATAGTGTAGAAGTTATATGCATTTAAACATTGGACCTATTAGAAGGCTTAAAATTATTTTGGCAACACTGTCATAGTTGACCTCCTGGAAATTAAACTGAAATAGTATTATCTACATGTGTGCCAATTTTGGAATAGCTCCCATGCATACCTTGCAAGATATCCAACATGGAGCTCAAATTTCTAGTGCGTTTTTTCAGCAGTTGGTAGCACTGACATCATTTTCAAATACGGACGTGAGATATTCCGGTGCACATCTTTACTCATACTAAATTTGGTTTTGATTGCTGCAGCCGTTTAGGAGTTGATAGGGGGGGACACACACACAGCCAGACAGACAGACAGAAGGACAGACAGACAGACAGACAGACACACATTTTCCCGGATCGATATCATAAGTCTACTTTTTCCTCATTTTTGCAAAATGTGAAAAGTAGGCTAAAAATCAATGTTACTTGATAGTATGTATGTGGGTGTGTATGTCTCCTATGCGTTCACACACCACCCATTCGATTGCGCTGAAACTTGGGTGAGATGTTGATTACTCTCCAAGGAAGGTTTCTGGCTTAGTAAATCCATTTTACAATAGGCAGCGCACGAGTAGATTCAACAAATGACCGACGACGCGCGAAGCATTTCGACACAGTCCCGTATTTGTTCGTAAACCTTTCATCCGATTGCGATGAAACTAGGGTGAGAAGTTGTTTCCACTCCAAGGAAGGTTTCTAACTTAGTAAATACATTTCACAGTAGATAGCGCACGAGTAGATTCAACAAATGAGTGACAACACGCAAAGCGTTTCAACAAAGTCCCGTATGCATTCATATACCATTCGTCCGATAGCTATGAAACTTGGGTTAGATGTTGTGTACACTTCAGGGAAGGTTTCTGGCTTAGTAAATCCACTTTACAATAGGCAGCGCGTGAGTAGATTCAACAAATGAGCTACGACGCATGAAGCGTTTCAACAAAGTCACGTATGCGTTCATATACCATTAGTCCGATAGGGATGAAACTAGGGTGAGATCTGGTGTACACTCCAGGAAAGGTGTCTGGCTTAGTAAATCCACTTTACAACAGGCAGCGCACGATTAGATTCAACAAATGAGCTACGACGCGCGAAACGTTTCAACAAAGTCCCGTATGCGTTCATATACCATTCGTCCGATTGCGATTAAACTTGGTTGAGATTTTGTGTACACTCGAGGAAAGGTGTCTGGCTTAGTAAATCTACATTACAATAGGCAGCGCACAATAATTAGATTCAACAAATGAGCTACGACGCGCGAAGCGTTTCAACAAAGTCCCGTATGCGTTCAAATACCATTCGTCCGATAGCGATGAAACATTGGTGAGATGTTGTGTAAACTCCAGGGAAGGTTTCTGGCTTAGTAAATCCATTTAACAATCGATTGCGCACGAGTAGATTCGACAAATGAGCGACGACGCGCGAAGCGTTTCAACAAAGTCCCGTATGCGTTCATATACCATTAGTCTGATAGCGATGAAATTTGGGTGAGATATTGAGTACATTCTAAGGAAGGATTCTGGCTTAGTATATCCACTTTACAATAGGTAGCGCACGAGTAGATGCAACAAATGGGCGACGACGCGCGAAGCGTTTCAACAAGGTCCCGTGTGTGTTCATATACCATTCGGCTGATAGCGATGAAACTTGGGTGGGATATTGAGTACACTCTTAAGGAAGGATTCTGGCTTAGTATATCCACTTTACAATAGGTAGCACACGAGTAGATTCAACAAATGAGCGACGACGCGCAAAACGTTTCAAGAAAGTCCCGTATACATTCATATACCATTCGTCCGATAGCTATGAAACTTGGGTTAGATGTTGTGTACACTTTTGGGAAGGTTTCTGGCTGAGTAAATCCTCTTTACAATAGGCAGTGCACGTGTAGATTCAACAAATGAGCTACGACGTGCGAAGCGTTTCAAAAAAGTCACGTATGCGTTCATACACCATTTGTCCGATAGCTATGAAACTTGGGTTAGATGTTGTGTACACTTTTCGGAAGGTTCCTGGCTTAGTAAATACTCTTAAGAATAGGTAGCGCACGAGTAGATTCAACAAATGAGTGACGACGGGCGAAGCGCTTCAACCAAGTCCTGTATGCGTTCACATACCATTCGTCCGATAGCGATGAAACTTGGGCGAGATATTGAGTACACTCTATGGAAGGATTCTGGCTTAGCAAATATACTTTACAATAGGTAGCGCACGAGTAGATTCAAGAAATGAGCGACGACGCGCGAAGCGTTTCAACAAAGTACCGTACGCGTTCATATAGGCCTACCACTCGTCCGATAGCGATGAAACTTGGCTGAGATATGTTGCACAGTCCATTCATTTGAGACTGTTTGGTGTTTCAGGGTCCAGTCAATTCTGTAAGCCTGTGTTTGCAAACCAGCCGCGTCCATGATTCCTTATTAGCAGTTACCTATGTGGCCTCCTCCGCTTCTACAAACTTCTGAAATCGCTCAACACTAAATCTACCGGGTGAGTTAGCCGTGGTCGTTACGGCATGACTGCTGGCAGTCGCTCACATCCGGGAGGCGAGGAGGTTCGAAGCCCCCCGCCAGCAACCTTGAAGATGGTCTTCTGTGGTTTCCCATCTTCCTTCCAGGAAAATGCCGGGGTTTGTCCCTAACTATAGGCCACAGCCGCTACCTTCCAACTCCCCGACCTTCCAACTTTCCTCCCCAACGGTACTTGTAGCTTACCCATTGGGTGTCCGTCTCGAAACAGCCACAAGACTGGCAAGCCGAACATGTCCTCGGACACTCCCGGCACTAAAAAAGCCATACGCTAAAAAAAAAAATTAAAAAATAACCTCTTAGGTAATCTATCATCCCCCCGTCCTCATTCTATGACCCAACCATCTGAGTCGGCTAATACGAACAGCTTCCAGCGTGTTCATTTCTTTTGGACTTTTTTCTTTTTGCAAAAAATGAAAGTAGACTTATGAGATCAACACAGGGCGAAAAAAGTGTGTCTGTCTGTGTGTGTGTATGTGTGTGTGTGTGTGTGAGTCTGCGTGTGTGTGAGTGGGTGTACTCTGAATGTCTGTCCCCCTCTATCAATTCGAACACGGTGAACGCGAATTGAACGAAATTTCGTGCAAAGGTAGCACTAGCAAAGGACACCTCAGTGTCATGTTTTGTATCGCCGCCATCTTGACGGAAACGTAATGGCGGCCACACAAATGTTCAAATTACGACTAACCTAATCATCCGATCTCTACCAAATTTTGCAACAACATACCTTTATGGGGGGAACATCCTCTGACCAAAGTAATAGGTCATCAGGCTAATAGTTTGCGGATGGCGGCCATCTTTGTGTGAAAATCGATACCCCCTATTAATTCGAACACGGTTAAACCGAATGGAACGAAATTTGTTACAGAGGTAGTACTAGCAAAGGGCACCTCAGTGTCATGTTTTATATCGCCGCCATCTTGACGGAAACGTAATGGCGGCCACACAAATGTTCAAAGCTTAAATCAAATTACGACTAACCTATTCATCCGATCTCTACCAAATTTTGCAACAACATACCTTTATGGAGGAAGCATCATTTGACCAAACTAATACATCATTAGCCTAATAGTTTGCGGATGGCGGCCACCTTTGTGTCAAAATGGATTCCCCCTATTAATTCAAACACGGTGAAACCGAATGGAACGAAATTTGGTACAGAGGTAGCAATAGCAATGGGCACCTCAGTGTCATGTTTTATATCACCGCCATCTTGACAGAAAGGTAATGGCGGCCACACAAATGTTCAAAGTTTACATCAAATTACGACAAACATAATCATCCGATCTCTACCAAATTTTGCAACAACATACCTTTATGGAGACAGCATCCTTTGACCAATCTAATAAGTCATTAGCCTAATAGTTTGCGGATGGCGGCCATCTTTGTGTCAAAATCGATTCCCCCTATTAATTGGAACACAGTGAAACCGAATGGAACGAAATTCGCTACAGAGGTAGCACTAGCAAAGGGCACCTCAGTGTCACGTTTTATATCGCCGCCATCTTAACGGAGACGTAATGGCGGCCACACAAATGTTCAAAGCTTAAATCAAATTACGACTAACCTAATCATCCGATCTCTACCAAATTTTGCAACAACATACCTTTGTGGGGGGGGGGGGGGACATCCTTTGACCAAACTAATAGGTCATCAGCCTAATAGTTTGCGGATGGCGGCCATCTTTGTGTGAAAATCGATTCCCCCTATTAATTCGAACACGGTGAAACCGAATGGATCGAAATTTGTTACAGAGTTAGTACTAGCAAAGAGCACCTCAGTGTCATGTTTTATACCACAGCCATCTTGACGGAAACGTAATGGCGGCCACACAAATGTTAAAAGCTTAAATCAAATTACGACTAACCTATTCATCCGATCTCTACCAAATTTTGCAACAACATACCTTTATGGAGGAAGCATCCTTTGACCAAACTAATAGGTCATTAGCCTAATAGTTTGCGGATGGCTTTGTGTCAAAATCGATCCCCCTATTAATTCAAACACGGAGAAACCATATGGAACGAAATTTGGTACAGAGGCAGCACAAGCAAAGGGCACCTCAGTGTCATGTTTTATACCACAGCCATCTTGACAGAAAGGTAATGGCGGCCACACAAATGTTCAAAGCTTAAATCAAATTACGACTAACCTATTCATCCGATCTCTACCAAATTTTGCAACAACATACCTTTATGGAGGAAGCATCCTTTGACCAAACTAATAGGTCATTAGCCTAATAGTTTGCGGATGGCTTTGTGTCAAAATCGATCCCCCTATTAATTCAAACACGGTGAAACCGTATGGAACGAAATTTGGTACAGAGGCAGCACTAGCAAAGGGCAACTCAGTGTCATGTTTTATACCACAGCCATCTTGACAGAAAGGTAATGGCGGCCACACAAATGTTCAAAGTTTAAATCAAATTACGACTAACAAAATCATCCGATCCCTACCAAATTTTGCAACAACATACCTTTACGGAGGGAGCATCCTTTGACCAATCTAATGGGTCATAAGCCTAATAGTTTGCGAATGACGGCCATCTATGTGTGAAAATCGATTCCCCCTATTAATTCGAACACGGTGAAACCGAATGGAACGAAATTTGATACAGAGTTAGCACTCGCAAAGGGCACCTCAGTGTCATGTTTTATATCACCGCCATCTTGACAGAAAGGTAATGACGGCCACACAAATATTCAAAGTTTAAATCAAATTACGACTAACATAATCATCCGATCTCTACCAAATTTTGCAACAACATACCTTTATGGAGGGAGCATCCTTTGACCAATCTAATAGGTCATTAGCCTAATAGTTTGCGGATGGCGGCCATCTTTGTGTCAAAATCGATTCTCCCTATTAATTGGAACACAGTGAAACCGAATGGAACGAAATTTGCTACAGAGGTAGCACTAGCAAAGGGCACCTCAGTGTCATGTTTTATATCACCGCAATTTTGACGGAAACGTTATCGCGGCCCCCCAAATGTTAAAAGCTTAAATCAAATTTCGACCAACCTAATAATCTAGTCTCTACCTAATTTTGCAACAACATATATTTATGTGGGGAGCATATTCTGACCAAACTGCAAGATCATCAGCCCAATAGTTTGCAGTTGGTGGCCAAGTATGTGTGCAAATCGATTCCCCCTATCAATTCAAACACGGTGAAACCTAATTGAATGTATTTTTTTACAAAGGTAGCACTAGCAAAGGCCACCTCATATTCATGTTTAATATCCCTATAGCACGTTGTATTTCAACAAGCTACTACAACCAACATTCAATTATACTCCTTGAAAAGGACAAAGAGTTATAACAATACCCATGCATTTAGGAGAAAGTAGGCTATATGTTCTTTACTGAACATCTTGTTTCTAACTTGACCTTTAACTCTTCATTACGGGGGCCGATAACCTAGATGTTTGGCACCTTAAAACAACAATCATCATCATCTCTTCATTACGAGTACCTTCCTGACATTGCTGCCATCCATTTGTCCTAGAAATCATTCGTGCTACCCTCATATCAGTTACCTCTAGCTGTGTATCAGATATCCTAAATCTACCCAATTCTCACTTCTATACAGGTCGGTCTAACTACTGAGCGACGTAGGGAGAGTTTCGTCGCTACACTTACTCTCCGCCTCCGTTGCGTAATGGTCAGCGTGCTTAGCTGCCATCCCGGAGGTCCGCGGTTCGATTCCCGGCTCTGCCACGAAATTTGAAAAGTGGTATGAGGGCTGGAACGGGGTCTACTCAGCCTCGGGTGGTCCAAATGTGTAGAGGGGGTTTGATTCCGTCCTCAGCCATCCTCGAAGTGGTTTTCCGTGGTTTCCCCTTTCGTCTTCCGGCAAATGCCGGGATGGTGCTTAACCTAAGGCCACAGCCACTTCCTTGCCTAACCCTCCCACTCTTCCCATCCCTTCATTCACTTTGCAGGTGAGGCCACCTGGGCGTAGTGCTGGTCACACAGCCCAGTTGTATCCCTGACTCAAAGTCTCAAGCTCCAGGACACTGCCCTCAGTGGCAGTAGAGGTGGGATCCCTCGCTTGGTCCGTGGGAAAAGCCAACCCTGTAGGGTAAAACGATAACGCAAAAATAAAAAAAGAAACCGGACTTACTCCCTTGCAGATTACTGTAGATCGCCACTGAGAGCTCATTCCATTGGCTTTTCAGCACATCGACCCTATTTCTTTCCCAATAGGCCCTACTCTTGAAAGAATATACAGCCTAAGTACTTAAAATGTACCATCTGCTCCTATATGACATTCTATTTTCTAGCGTTATTTCCCTACCGACGTAATCTTTGTTTTTAATGCTCATTTTCACACCATACTCCTGACATTCTATTCAAATTCTGACATATTGGCTTAAGGTAGCGCTAACTGAATAATTGAACAAAACAATACAGCTTCTTAATATGCTCCAGCCACACAATAGCACATTATGCAACGAGCCTATAATGGCAATAATTAAGACACGAGTATGTTTATAAAACGAGCGTAAGCGAGTTTTATAATTTTCATACGAGTGTCTTAATTACCATTATAGGTGAGTTAGTAGGATATATAGGCCGAAGCTGGCACAGGGGCAAATGGGCAAGATGGCTGACGCGCGCAACCAGCCCTATGTTATTCTTATGGAGAGGTCATTCAGAGCTGGCACAGGGGCTAATGGGCAAAATGGCTGCCACGCTGTCACAGGGGGAGGTCGGCCGTGTAGTTACTAAATGGAATATTTATTATTATTACTATTATTATTATTATTATTAATTTTACTAGGTAATTATTGATTGATAGCTTGCCACGGTGGGTGAGTGGTTATCGTGTCGGACTACTAACCCCAAGCTTGCAGGTTCGCTCTTGGTCGTGGTAAGTGATTGTTGAAAGGCGGCAAAAATTATGACACGCATGTCATACGATGTTGGCATGTAAAAAAACCCAGGTAGAGGTCGGCTATGTAGTTGCTAAATGGAATATTTATTATTATTATTATTTATTATTATTATTATTATTATTATTATTATTATTATTAGGTAATTATTGATTGATCATGTACAATCAAGACCAGCCTTATATTGCCCCACTTTATGGTGTAGTGGCTAGCATTTTTGGCTGTAACTGTGGAGGCTCGGGTTCGAGTCCTGGCTCTGTCAAGAAATTTAATTCTAGGCTGAGGGTTGGAATGGGGTACACTCAACCTTGTGAGGCAAAACTGACAGGAGCTGGCTTTTGATTCATACCGCTGCCATTCTGCCTAACCCAACTTCACCTAACCTAACCTAACCTAACCTAACCTAACCAGATCCCACCTTACCTAACCTAACCTAACCTAACCTAACCTAACTTCAAAGTCAGAATGTACAATACATTTATTGTTTTTTATACCCTCATAAATTAGATATAGAGAATGTCCACCACGATTTAGATCCTCGAGCACACTTTTCTGACATATATCATTAAAACGTGTAGAAAGGAATGTCTGAAAATTTTCACTAACACATAATACACGTTCACCATACATTGTGTACACTTTTTGAATGTTAATGATAAGGAAAAGAGTATGCATTGGTAATTCAGTGAGCTTTTTTTTTCTCTCTAATCAACAGTTCTGCCCCCCATAGCATTGAGAATATTTGTTGTAGTAGCCTATAAAGAAACAAAAAAAATCATATCTATCACAGTTTAGCTATAAGTGACCAGAACCACTATAACATTTTATTCTAATAAGGAGATTTCCATAATGATAAGAAAAAAATGCTTACCATAATGATGGATTGTGTGTAAGTAAACGTCTTTTGCTGCTTGACGCCACTACTAAACTGAAACTCATACAACAGACAAGTGATTTCATGTTTCGCTGACGTAATCGTATGTTCCCACGCACTTCCTGTGTGTTGCACGCGCCGTAGTGGCTAAATTTGAAACTAGATGAGATGATTTGCTGACGTAATCGTATGTTCCCCTGCACGCACACGCAGGCCCCTGTAGACGGATCCTTGTGGACGGGTCCCTGTGGACGGGTCATTGTTGACTGATCCTTGTGGACGAGCCCCTATGGACGGGTCCTTGTTGACGGGTCCTTTTTTTGACTAATCCCTTTAGACCGGTTCCTATTGACTGGCTCATGACCCCTAATGTTATAATGAAATTAAACGTTGTTCCACATGATACGCAAGCAAAGAGCCGATCGCTACTATGAATTAACATGTTTGTTTTTGTTTTGTTTTTACGCATGTGCACTTAGGTTTTTGTAAGAGGGCGGGCATTTTAGAATACAGAATTATAGATGAGTTATTTTTTTTAAATTACCAAAAGATCAAAAACTAATAGGTAATTAGCTTTTAATATCTCATGAACCAATAAGGCTATGGGACTTGTATTGGAGGTCGTTGGACTTGAGGTGACATTTTGTTTTTGAATGTATTATTTTTGTTTGTTAAAAGGGCCTAACTACACTTTTGTTAATATCTCGCTAACTAATAATCAGAGAGGGTCAAGTGAGGTGTCATGGGACTCAGAATGGTCAATCCTTTTCCATGACCCACGAATTTACCCAAAAGATTCAAAACAGCAAGGTCAATGACCTAAGATTTTATAAACTAATAATTGAATATTAACATGTGAGGTGTCATAGGACTTAGAATGGTCAACCCTTTCCCATGGTCAATGCATTTACCAAAAATACCCAATACATCAAGGTCATTGACCTGAGATTTTATAAACTAATAATCGGGTACGAACATGTGAGATGTTTACATGTGTGATGAAACAAAGCTAGGTAGAGAAAGAATTAGTGTAGGCTACATGTATGGTGACTGACAAGTCTTTTACCATTGAAACTTGTTTTCAGATCAAACTGCAGTATAGAGAGAGTATAGGTTGCAGGTATGGGTTAATAAATGAGAAACGGTGTACGCAAACTCTGATTTATCAAGAATTAAGAGTAGACTATCTTTATTTGATTGGTTAAAGAGGATAGCTAAAACACAAAAATGGTCAGTGGTTACCGAGACAAAATGATCGCTACACACAACAAGCTTTAAATACTTGAGGCTAATAATCAATACACACACACACTCGCTTGTTCTAAACTAAACTGTATTGCTGTCAGTGCTCAGACAGTAGGCTGATGACGAAATGCATTGCTAACAGAAATATAAACATTTCCGGTTGTCTAATGTTACCAGCTATCCATTTATTTATTTTTGTGTTGCAGTGGTAAGCACTTTTAGCTCTTGTATTGGTAGTCTTAACTCGATTTCCAGGTCTGAGGCCTAGAACGAGTTGAACTAAGAAACAGGGCATGGTGGTGCAGTGGTTAAGCTGTTAACCTTTCACCAGAGGTTTCGATTTCAGGTTAATATGCATGTCATAAACATATTAAAAAAACAGAGATAACGTTTAAAACTGTTTACATTTGTGACTTTTCAAATTATTACTTGGATTACAAATACAAAGGTGAACTGGGTTTGATATACAGTTAATGCTGTCTATCACACACTCGACTGTAAGAAAGCCAAAAGAGCAAAAGGCTTAGGTAGAGCAGTGGTAAAATTGCTATATGTAGAGAACTACCTGGCAAAGCTATATCGCATAAACAGTGCAGGATACAATCCAGCAATCAAATTTGTATCTTGTGGAACAGAGAAATGCACTTACGTGAGAAAATGCAAGTTCATGTGTAATATGACCTAACACACAAGTGTTCACCTGTGCACGTGCACAATAAGGGCTAACAAGTCACATTCTATTTAGTTCGTATGTAACGTTAGGTTAGGGCTAATGCACACACCCTAGTACACGAGGCACATACCATTTGAGAGCAGGTCAAGGGATCTAACTTGGTGGATGGATGTGTTCTAACGAGTCATTTGTAGTTGAAAGAGAATAATACTTGTTCTTAAGATGTTAAAACTGAGGAGATGGTATGTACAGTAAGACGTCTTGTTATTTCCTGTGTAATATTACAGACATGGCAGAGAGCACACAGTTCTGTTGCTATGACTACGCTGCAGTAATTTGAAACCCTACGTGTTCATTAAGACAATGGGGTGATGATTATACAAAGTCAGCAGTAATTGGATACCACACATCAACATTGACTAAATCATAAACGTGTTGTCATAACCAGCAGAAACCTCATTTAAAGATTTTAGATTTTACATTTTAAATTTAAGATTTTTTTTGATTTTTAGATTTTACTTTTTTACATTTTCAGTAGACTGTGATGTGTGAGGGTGCATGTGAGTGTGCCTGTTGACAGACTGTTTTAGAGGTAGTATTTGTTGTTGGTGGAACTTAAGTTATTTGTTAGTAGAGTTTTGGTATTTAATTGTTAGTACGGTAGAAGGTTAGTATTTTTGTTAGTAGAATTTCTCTTTACTTATTCTGAAAGGGAGTAGCAGCCTTTCAGAATAAATCAATTCTTTACTAGTCTTATAGACGGTTAAGATATTGATAATATAAGCCAATAATGGCTACACTGCGTCCTGCTGCACGGCTGAAAGCAACGGGAAACTACAGCCGTATGCTATTCCCGAGGATATGCACCTCTCTATGCATAATTACATGTGATGATGGCCTCCTCCCTTGTAAAATTTCAATCCGGAGGTAAACTAGTCCCCCGTTCGGATCTCCGGGTGGGGACTACTCGAGAGGGGGTTAACATCACAGAAGTGACAAAGAGGAAATCTGACATTCTACGGATCGGAGCGTGGAATGTTAGAAGTCTGCTAGGAAGTGGAAGGTTAGAAAACTTAGAAAGGGAAATGGATAGGTTGAGGTTGGATTTGGTTGGGATTAGTGAAATGCGCTGGCAGGAAGAACAGGACTTTTGGTCAGGAGACTATAGGGTCATTAGCACTAAAACAATGGCCAAGCAGGGGTTGGCCTCCTATTGAGTAGGAAACTTGGACAGCGGGTGGAATATTATGAGCAATATAGTGAACGGATTATTGTAGCAAAAATCAATACAAAACCTACCTGCACTACAGTGGTACAAGTCTATATGCCTACCAGTCAAGCTGATGATGAGGATGTTGAAAAGGTCTACGAAGAAATAGACGAAATTCTGAGGTATATCAAGGGTGATGAGAATGTTATAGTAATGGGAGATTGGAATGCTGTGGTAGGAAAAGGGAGAGAAGGGAAGATAGTAGGAGATTTCGGATTAGGTGAAAGGAATGATCGAGGAAGCAGGCTGGTAGAATTCTGCACCGAGCATGAATTGGTCATAGCTAACACCTTATTCAATAACCACAATAGAAGAATATACACATGGATGAGACCAGGAGATACAGGGCGTTACCAAATCGACTTCATTATGGTCAAGCAGAGGTTTCGAAACCAGATTTTGGATTGTAAAACATATCCTGGTGCTGACATAAATTCTGATCACAATCTGGTTGTAATGAAATGCAGATTAAAGTTGAAGAAACTGAAGAAAAGTCAAAAGCCAAGAAGGTGGGCAATAGACAGACTGAAAGAGAAGGATGTAAACGAAAGATTCAAGAAGAGTATAAAGGAAGGACTAATGAAAAACCCTAAACAAACTTCAATTGCAGACGAATGGGCACTTTTGAAGAATGAAATAACAAAATCCGCAGAAGAAAACATTGGTAGGAAAGAAAGAATAGGTAGAAAACCGTGGATCACTCAGGATATACTAGAATTGATGGATGAAAGGCGGAAACACAAGAATCTAAGAGATGAAAAGGGGAAAGCAGAATACAGACGTCTGAGAAATGAGGTTAACAAGAAGTGCAAGGAAGCGAAAGAAGAATGGTTGAAAGAGAAATGTGCAGGTATAGAAAATTGTCTGAAATTAGGAAAAGTAGACACAGCTTATCGAAGGATTAAGAATACTTTTGGGGAAAAGAAGACTAAGTGCTGTAATATTAAGGACACAAATGGAAAGCCTCTAGCAGATAGGGAAGAAAAGGTTGAGAGATGGAAAGCTTACATAGAGAGTTTGTATAAGGGAAAGGAGATTGAGAATCATGTAATGGAAAGGGAGGAGGAAATTGATGAGGATGCGAAAGGAGATTTAATATTGAGATCAGAATTTGATAGAGCTTTAGAAGACTTAAGCAGGAACAAAGCACCAGGCATAGATGATATACCGATTGAGTTGCTACGCTGCATAGGAGATGAAGGTCTGATCAGGTTATTTCACTTGGTGTGTAGGATTTATGAGACAGGTGAGGTACCCCCTGACTTCAAGAAGAATGTAATCAGCCCTATACCAAAGAAAGTGGGAGCTGACAGATGTGAAGATTACCGTACAATCAGCTTGATTACTCATGCTTCAAAGATCCTGTCTAGAATAATTTACAAGAGAATTGAAAGCCAAATAGAAACGGAGTTGGGTGAAGACCAGTTTGGTTTCAGGAGAAATGTAGGAACAAGGGAAGCTGTACTAAGTCTTAGGCTGATTTTGGAAGGTAGAATAAGGAAAGATAAGAGAACGTTCATGGCTTTTGTAGACTTAGAAAAGGCTTTTGATAACGTTGATTGGACTAAATTGTTTGACATTTTGAAATCGATTGGAATAAAGTACAGGGATAGGAGGGTGATATACAATCTATACAGAAACCAGACAGCAGTCATTCGAGTTGAAGGACATGAGAGAGAAGCTGGTATTCAGAAAGGTGTAAGGCAAGGCTGCAACTTATCACCCATACTTTTCAATCTTTACATTGAACAAGCAATGAAGGAAATTAGAGAAAAATTTAAAGTGGGAGTGAAGATTCAAGGAGAAATAATTTCAACTCTGAGATTTGCTGATGACATCGTCATCTTGGCCGACAAGCCTGAGGATTTGAATGAGTTTTTGAATGGTATGGACTCCGTCTTACGGAAAGAATTCATGATGAAAATAAATAAAGGTAAAACAAAAATACTGGAATGCAGCCGAAATAAATCAGAAACCTCTATGGAGATCAAATTGGCAGGTGAAAAGCTGAAGGAAGTAGGAGACTTCTGTTACTTAGGAAGCAGAATAACCAGTGATGGACGAAGCAAAGAGGATATTAAAAGTAGGTTGGCTCAGGCAAAGAAAGCATTTCTACAAAAAAGGAATCTGCTGACATCGAATATAGATTTAGGTATTAGGAAGTCATTTTTGAAAGCCTTTGTCTGGAGCGTGGCGCTCTATGGAAGTGAAACTTGGACTATTGGTGCAGCAGAAAAGAGGAGAATTGAAGCATTTGAAATGTGGTGTTACAGGAGAATGATGAAGATCAGATGGGTAGATAGGGTTACAAACAAAGAGGTATTAAGACGAGTGGGAGAGGAGAGATGTTTCTGGCGACTGCTAATGAAGAGAAGAGATAGGTTGGTAGGACACATACTAAGACACCCAGGAATAGCAAGCTTAGTGATGGAAGGAAGGGTCGAGGACAAAAACTGTAGGGGTAGACCAAGGTTAGAATATGTTAAACAGATTGCCTCCGATGTAGGGTGTCGGAGCTATGTAGATATGAAACGATTAGCTCAGGACAGGGAGGCATGGAGAGCTGCATCAAACCAGTCAAAAGACTGAAGACTCAAACAACAACAAAAGAGTAAACAACAAGGTCACATACCTAACCTCATTGCACCTAACTTAAGCTAATCCAAAGGCTAATGCTCATACCCAAAGCATATAAGGTACATGCAACTATCCTTATGCTAGTCTTACAGGTTACTGTACAACATGATAACTACCCAAACGGATTTTTTTTTTCATTTTTGTTGTTTACACATATGTCAATTTTCCAATTTCCCATTTTCAGTTTTTTTAATGTCAGTTTTTAGTTTTTTTCAATTTGATAATATGGAAAACATGGATTTTTGCATTTTGTTGTTTACACATTTATTAATTTCACAATTTCCCATTTTCAGTTGTTAAAATGTCAGTTTAAAGTTTTTCAATTTCATGATATTGAAACATGGATTTTCCAATTTGTTGTTTTCACATTTGTCAATTTACCAAATTCACATTTACAGTTTTTTTTAAATTTCAGTTTAATGTTTTTTGTTCTATTTGTTAATATGGAAACATCGATTTTTTTACAATTTGTGTTTTTTACATGTCATGCAATTATTCTTATGCTAGTCTTATAGGTTACTGTACAACATTATTACTACCCCACTGGATTTTTTTTTTCATTTTGTTGTTTACACATATGCCAATTTTCCAATTCCCCATTTTCAGTTTTTTTTATATCAGTTTTAAGTTTTTCAATTTCATAACATGGAAACATGGTTTTTGCATTTTGTTGTTTACACATTTATTAATTTCACAATTTCCCATTTACAGTTCTTAAAATGTCAGTTTAAAGTTTTTCAATATCATGATATAGAAACATGGATTTTCCAATTTGTTGTTTTCACATTTATTAATTTACCAAATTCCCATTTACAGTTTTTAAAATTTCAGTTTAATGTTTTTTTTTTCTATTTGTTAATATGGAAACATGGATTTTTCCAATTTGTGTTTTACATGTTCATTTTGCATTAGGAGTGGAGAGAGGTGGGTAGTAATTAAAAATGTGCAAGCAGTGTCCATTGTTGACAGGTCATTGTTGACGAGTCCTTTTCATACAACAGAAAAGTGAGTTCATGATTCGCATGCATTACCTAAAATGTAATACCATGCAAGTGTTTAACATTTTACAACTAACCTGTTAGTATGATTTGCACACTACAAAGGTTATATCTGTTCTGGTAATAGAATTATTTAGCGTTGGCTTTTATATTTAATATGTACAGTTTAAAGTCATAGAAAAGTGGTAGAAATGTGGTAGCAAAGTGGTAGACAAGTGGTAGACAATTGGTAGCAAAGTGGTAGAAAAGTGGTAGCAAAGTGGTAGAAAAGTGGTAGAAAAGTGGCAGAAAAGTGGTAGCAAAGTGGTAGAAAAGTGGTAGAAAAGTGGTAGCAAACTAGAAAAGTGGTAACAAAGTGGTAGAAAAGTGGTAGCAAAGTGGTAGAAAAGTGGTAGAAAAGTGGTAGCAAACTAGAAAAGTGGTAGCAAAGTGGTAGAAAATATTACATGTATTGTTAAGAAATAGTTTAAGCGGTTACATGGATTCATTACACAATAATTTTAGCATGACAAAGCTCATTTTCTATATCCAATAGTTCTTCCTCATATTTAGTATGAACAGTTTACACATTTATCAATTTCACAATTTCCCATTTACAGTTCTTAAAATGTCAGTTTAAAGGTTTTCAATTTCATGATATAGAAACATGGATTTTCCAATTTATTTTTTTCATTTATCAATTTACCAAATTCCCATTAACAGTTTTTAAAATTTCAGTTTAATGTTTTTTTTCTATTTGTCAATATGGAAACATGGATTTTTCCAATTTGTGTTTTACATGTTCATTTTGCATTAGGAGTGGAGAGAGGTGGGTAGTAATTAAAAATGTGCAAGCAGTGTCCATTGTTGACAGGTCATTGTTGACGAGTCCTTTTCATACAACAGACAAGTGAGTTCATGTTTAACATGCATTACCTAAAATGTAATACCATGCAAGTGTTTAACATTTTACAAATTAGCTTATGTGTTAGTTTATGTGTGGGGTCTTATGTTGGGCATTTTGTGTTGGCTTATTTGACAAGTTATTCTGTCAATGCATTTAGTGGATTTTTCTCTTGGTCTTGGAAAGTAAATCAGTCCATTTTATCACAACATAATGCTTACTGCCATGTTTGTAAGCAACAACAACACACTAAACTTTCAAAAAAATCTAAAGTACTCTAAGGTACTCTCAACTCGTACTCTTACCTCTATCCCATGCCAAGTCAAGAACATTATTTTTTTTCCAAAAAAAAAAGGTGATTGGGGGAAAGTAGACTATATGTTTAAACTAAAAAAAATCATATAAAGTCATATGTTAACTCTAACACCTACGTTTATCCCATTCTTAGTCGAAAAATATTATATTTTTTAAAATTTTTCTAAAAAATATTTGGAAAGTAGGCTATATTTTTGAAAACTAATCATTCTATAAAGTCATATATAGACTCAACCAATGGCTTTTATATCCTTAATCGTTAGAACAAAATATGGAATTTTTGACATTTTTTTCAAAAATGTTCATTTTTTTTAATGGACTATATTTTGGAAACTAGGAATTTTACAAAAAAGTGTGTATGACATAAATGACAGGTATTTACCCCCTCTACCCACAAACCAAGTCCCAGATCTCTGGGACAAAATCCAAAAATGTTTCATTGTGAAAGTAGGCGATATTTTGAAAACGTATCATTCTAAAAAAGTCATATATAGACTCAAACAAATGTTCTTTAAGTTATTTAACGTTAAAACAAAACTTAACATTTTTTTCATTTTTCCGAAAAAAGTCCATTTTTCAAAATTGTCTATATTTTGGAAACTAAGAATTTTACAAAAATGTTTGTTTAACGTAAATGAAAGGTCTTTACCCCCTATACCCCAAAAATAAATTTCAGGAGCCTAGGACAAAAACTGTGCAGTAGTGTGTTTTGGCCAGTTCTACAGCCACCTCCACCTCCCCACCTCACAAGATGGCGGCCGTAGCTTAACTTAACCTAGCCTAACCTAACAAGATGGCGGCCGTAGCTTAACTTAACCTAGCCTAACCTAACAAAATGGCGGCCGTAGCCTAATCTAACCTAACCTGACCTACGAGGTGTGATCAAAAAGTTCCAAAAATGTGGCTGCGACTTAACCAAACCTAGCCTAGCATAACCTAACCTACAAGGTGTGGTCAAAAAGTTTCAAAATGGCGGCCGTAGCTTTACTTAACCTAACCTAACTTAACCTAAACCTACGAGGTGTGATCAAAAATTTCAAAATAGTGGTCATAGCTTAACTGAACCTAGCCTAACCTAACCTAACCTAAACCTACGAGGTGTGATCATAAAGTCCCAAGATGGCGGTCGTAGCTTAACTCAACCTAACCTAACCCTACGAGGTGTGATCAAAAAGTTCCAAAATGGCTGCCGTAGCTTAACTGATTGATTCCTGTTGATTGACCCCTTTTGATTGATCTCTGTTGATGTATCCCTTTGGACTGGTCCCTGTTGACTAGCCCCCCTTTGGACGGGTCCTTTTTGAAGGGAGTCATTTTTTTTCGGGTCCCGGAGGACGGGTCCTTGTTGACGGGTCCCTGTGGGTGGGTCCCCTTTGACATAATTTGGATAAAATGCAAGGGCCAGTCCATAGGGATCAGTATTAGTGTGTGTTATTTGTTTTTTAAAATTCAACTAAGGACTGCAGACTTTTGATTTTTTCAAATAGTTCCTACTTTTGCCGCCAAACGCCACCGTCAACGACTACTAGTTCGGAACTTAGCTACTAGACGCCACCGCAGTCGGCTCTTGGCAACGAACGAAGGAACCTAAGAGCGTTGTTTACATTCTTAACCTATACAATTTAGCTTCACACAGGTGTAATTAGTAGAAGGTTCTTTAACATGCCACAAATCTATGACATAGGACCGCCGGCTTTACTTCCCCTCCGAAGGAAGGCATACTGAGGGATTTTAATGCTCTTAACAAATCCAACGACTTCAGCCGGATTTGAACCCGTGGTCTTGGGCATAGAAGCTCAGCATGCTACCAACTACGCCACCGAAGCCGCCTAAAAAAGAAAAAAAAAGAAAAAACTTTAAGTAAAACAAAATCGATATCTTATTGTTTATGAACAATAAATTAAAATTTTACCTACTTCTCACTACATTCAGTTAGTTATTGATATTTTAAGGGGTGGAACTGTGAGGTCATCTGTCCCTATACTACGCAGAGTGCACAAACTATAGAGAAAATAAGGCCCCTGGAGAGGACGGCATCACCGCAGAGATGTGAAAACTAGGAGATGACCTCGTAGGCAAAATCCATGCAAACTTTGTAGAAATCTGGGAAACTCAAGCGATTCCGCAGGATTGGAAGGGCACCTTAATACACCCATTGCACAAGAAAGGCGACAAGATGGATCCAACGAACTACAGAGGCATATTCCTACTGCCGTTCACATACAAAATTCTTTATAAAGCTGTCTTAAACCGTATAGAAAAACAGACAGATCACCTGTTCGGCGAGTACCAAGTGGGTTTCAGGAAAGGTCGATAATGTGTTGAACAAATATGGAACTTTAAGACGATATTAAGGATCTGCCGAGGTACCAGCACGAACGTCACTTTTGTGGACCTTAAGGAGGCGAATGACTCTGTGGACAGACAGGCCGTTTTCGATACTCTAGAAGTGCTCAAAGTGGACAGGATAGCCAGAGAACTAATCCGACAGACTCTCCGAATGCGACTTCTAAAGTGAAATTCCTTGGGGAAATTTCTGAGTCTTTTGAAATATGTACGAGTGTTCGTCAAGGTGACTGCATATCCCCTATTCTCTTTAACATAGTTCTAGACAAAGTTATTAGAGAATGGGAAAGGGACGTGAAAGGTGTGAACATCGGAATTTAGGAAAACAAAGCCACGGTGAAATACTTAGCTTTCGCTGATGGTCTAACAATCATTACTAAGGCCAGATATGAAAGACGTTACGCCGTACAGAGACTACACATTTTAGCATCCCTCTAGATATCGTACTGTGCCCAACTCTAGGAATGGGTATTACAAGATTCAGACACCTAGATATCAAGGGAAAGGCTACAGCCGCTTTTGAAAGTTGAGATATTTGAATATCGCGCTACATTGCTTCGAGAAGGAATTGGAAAGAATATACCGCTAAGAGCATGTCAAGTGACGTAGCGAGTAATAGCAGAGGTCGAGGCTATTTATTGATTAAATAGTTAGCCATGGAGTAGAGACTTGAGACGTGGATCAGATTACTGGCACGGCCAAATGAAAGAGAATGCAATTAGTATCAAGTAAATCGGACCAGGGATACCAGAGATATGAGGATTTCCAGATATCAGCTGATGCAGCGTGACCCTGACAGTTTTGAATAAAAGCCGGCTGGCGCAGGCATCATGAGCTCACTTCAACACAAGCACTTGCCTAGCAAGGTGCCGCTACGCTGAGCCAAGGCACATGGTTGCCGGATCTACGCAGAAGTTATTTTCAAAGTTGTGATAGTCACAAAATTGCTGCGCTACGAAGTGGAACTTAGTAAGTTTCCGGCAAGGAGAATCACTGAGGTGATTGAAATTTTTCTACAGACACTGGTAGAAATATTTTTATTTCTACATGGACATATGCTAGACTTTGTCTAGAATTAGTACTTTGTCACAGACCAGTAATAACCTAATACTTGGATATTTAAATCCATTTCAGTCAGTTTTCATATTTGTAACTTAATAACCACTTCGATCTATCAGTACACTGAAGACCAGTCTATCACGGTGGTGTTCATTAGTCAACGCAAGGGAAACTACAGGTTGCTTCGCGCATGGTAGATGGTGTGAAGCCATGCCCAGGGAACGATCTTCAGAACAGCCGTTGATTGGTTAGACTGTCAGTGTTTTCTTGTACTGAAAAGATTACCGTGAGTTATGTTACAACTGACATATCTAAGAATAGATCACTTAGATCTGACCCCATTTAAGCAAACTGTTATGGCTTTAATAGAAGCCAATATTAAAATGAATCAACAGTTACTTCAAACGTCAAGAGATACTACCACTATGTCTTGTTAGACGGATTGTGGGTATATAATGGCGGCCGATACAAGGATTATACATGCTTGTCCGATAGGGCATGTTAATGGATAAATCTGGTACAGACCAGGTTTACTACGCTTCAAGACCATCAAGAAATGTAAGCCACATATGAATTATATTATGCCTAGCTAATTGGAACAAACTATTTTTCTGCAGATGACCAACACATTTTTTTTCTTCGTATTTAAATCTTGCAATGATTTACGCAAGACTTGTTAGAGTTATTCTGAGTATTTTCAGCACTCAGAACAGTTTAGGATCGATGACCGATCATTTCGAGCATTTATTTGAATATTTCATATTTTAGGGATATCACGGAAAACCGTCGATGTAAAGGTTGAGTTAAATTTTTTTTTTTTGAGGAATGGATATTTTTTCCATATTCGAAGGTTCGAACATGTGGATTCTCACATAATGAGATGATAATTAAACATATTTAAAATAATATAACTAATAATAATAATAATAATCCACTAATAATAATAATCATAATTTTCATAATTTTTCTAAATAATTCTTGGATATTATATTTTTATAATAATCATATGTATTGAGAGAGAGCCTATGAAGTAGTTTAATCATTTCTAGTTTGGAACAGGAGATTTTCCGAAGGAGAGTGGTTAGCGCAAGCCCGCATTCAACCAACATTACAGTTCTGGTTGAACAGTTAATATTTGCAATGAGCAAAGTATATTTTTCAGATAACACGGAGAGGTATGAAACGGGAAGCAAATGATATTTGTATCAAATAGGACATATTTGTATTTATATAAAATCATGACGTAAATACACTCGAAAGTGAAATAAAGATTTTCATAAGTATGGTAAATTCAGGGGTTGAACTGAATGGTAAAATAAAATAAACTTGTCAGTTTATTAATCTTCCAGTGTTGATAACAAGCAGAGGCTTGATTTATTGTATAAATTTTGGGAAGAAAATTTATATGTGTGGAGTAGTTGAAATGCCATTCCCAGGTGCGCATGTTTAAGTCGCAGGAATGAAGAGGTTTTTTCGAGCATCAATCAAATAGCAGGTTCGATGGCTCAGATTTATAGAAGGAGTATTGGAGCTACACATTTCGTCGTATGAATGACCCGAAGGTTATTTCTTGAAACCATCAGTTCTTATTTCAACCTTGTTTACGAATTCCATTTAGACTTTGATTTTGCTAGAACCCGGATTTGTCATGATAGTAGTTTATTCTTCTTCAGAGGAAGACCTTTGCCGTTGTTGTTGTAATATTGTGTTCTTACACAAATAATAGAATGGGCCACTGCCAATTAAAAATAATTCTATAACCACGAATAATTTGAAGGATGTTTTCAATCCTAGTGCCATGAACTAAATGAATTTATTATGAAGCTACAATTCTTATTTCCGCATTCTGTCGAAGAATTGCAAGTTGTGAAAATTACAAAAAAGGCCATGAATATATATTTTTTTATAATAATGATTCCAAGTGGAAAATCAAGTAGTTGAATGGTTCAACAATTTATTGATCAAGTTGATGATTCAGAAATCATATATTTTGTTAGAAACTTGAAGTTCATAATCGAGTCACTTCTCGAATGTTTAATGTCAGAAGAACAATTAATTTTTGTTGTGCTTCGCACAGTTCTTCGATGCTATGCTCAAGGTCAAATACTTTTCAGATGTTATTAATATGTGTAAATAATTTGTGTTGATTCAGAAATAATAATATTTTTCGACAATATATTTTTGAAACTGGAAAAATAAGTGAAAGTTAAAAATTCTATGAACATTTATTCTACGAGTGTTAATATAATGTAAAAATTCAAACAGTGAACTACGATATTTCCAGTAGAGACAATTAAATTTGAACTGGATTTAATCATAAATAATTTTGGAACACAGTCTACAGGACTATTAATCAGACTTGTGTTTCCAAAAATATAATTGTCAAATGTGTTTGGAAAATTTCTGTATATTGTGTAAATAGGAGTGTGGGTCGCCACACGTGAGTGATGCTGCTTTGAGCATTTTTGCAGTCAATTTTAAATTCAAAATAAAATGAGATAATTTTACAGGATGTGTTATACCCAATTGAATCTCCTTCTATCCTTATTGTTGCATTGAGCCAAAAATCAGTAAAGCATTTTTTTCATTCGATGTCGTTTTTGCGATTTGCTTTAACCCATCTGGCGCTCCGGGATATTTTGACTCTCGTGCTGAATGATTATTGGTAAAATGCATATGTGGTCGTGCGGACTCCGGTCTAAACGGGCACATAAAATACGATAGAGAGAGAAATGGCTTCGAACGTGGGTCTCGAGTTAGACATGGTCAATCGCATGCCGATTTAAATTGTGATAATTTTTATAGAAATATTTTGGGAGTTGAGAGATGTCTGGTTTGGATGAATAAATTAGTAGGAAACCCAATTAGTGGGGAAAATTAAAATTTAACTGGTTAATAATTAGAATGGGTTTGATTATTTTTGATAATGGCTTAACCATTAGGGCGTCAAGTAAATTCAGTAGTAAACGTTCGATGACTGGACATACACATTATTAGAATCCAGGTGGAGGATATTTGAGAACTTGCATATTTTTCTTGTGATATTGTGGTAAATGTAATTCGTAAAAGTAGAGAATTTTGTTTTTCCATCACGTCGACATTAGGACAAATCTCATTTTATTAGAGTATTCCAATTCGCTATTCATATTTCTTGTTCTAGTTATAAGCTTGTGTTTGCCAATATTGTATACCCCTAAGTTTTGAATAATAATTGAAAATTATGGAAGAAATGATGAGGATGATGAGGAGTTTGGAAGAGAGTTCCAAAGAAGCTGGACTGCGTGTAGCAGCCATTATGAAAGAAAATACTGAGGCTTTGGAAAGGAAACTTAAAGAAAATTCTGATAAACTTAAAGAAAGTTTAAACGATAAACTTAAAGAAAATTCTGATTCTTAAGAAAATAAACTTAAAGAAAATTCTGATTCTTTAGAAAGCAGGTTAAAAGGTAACTTGAAAGAAAATTTAAATAGTAAATTTAATTCTATGGAGAGTAAATTTAAAGAGAATTCCGAAATTTTGAAAATGACACTTGAGAGTAAAATGAATAAATTATGCGAAAAAACACATGTGCTCGAAACTTCATTAGCTACTAACGCAAGTTTAATGGACGATAAATTTCGCGATGCCGATCTTCGATCCCAAAGCTTAGCTGATAGGATAGAACATGGTCTTAGGAAAGTTGGTGAAGACATGATCAACCTAGAAGTCAGAGTGAAGAAAGAAAGTAATGAGATGGGAATTCTAGTTGTTCAACGGTTGACAGAACAATTCAAAGAACTTGTAATGGGAGAAATAAGAGAAGATGTGATTAATGAGTTACAAACTGAAATTAAAACCACAGTTGTCAATGAAATTAAAGACACACTCAAGCTGGAGAACCAAGAGGGAATCAAGGAGATTAGGGAATCTTTGTCATCCCATATTCAAGTAATTTCCAAAGATATCCAAGCAACTCAGAAGGACATATCAGATATGACAGGGTCATTGAAAAGTCACGAGGCTGTTATGAACCAGATATCCACTGATGTCAAGGAGAATTGTAAAGAAACTGAAGCAATTAAGAAAATGGCAGAAGAAAACCATAAGGAACTTGAGGCTATGAAAACCCAAATCAAGGACGAGAAACAGTCTGACCATCTGTTGAAAATGCCAAATGTAAGGGGAAAAGAACAGATACAGATAAATCTAGGAGGAGCTAGAGAAACGGATAGTCAAAGACAGGATGAGGTCAGGACAGTATTTCAATCCAACCCCATAACTGTATTCAAGAATGTAGAGGATAAGCCTTCTAAATTTTCAGGGCGAGATTCTGTGACACCCGTGGAATTTTTGAGAGAAGCAGGGGATTACCTGAAAGATTCCAAGATCCCTAAAGAAAGACAGATCCGAGTGATAGGGAAGTTTTTGGAAGGTCCTGCACTTCTTTGGTTTAGAGCTATTAGATCCACTCTAACCACTTTTGAGGAGTTTTCTCGTGGGTTATTGAAAACGTTTTGGTCCCCGGAAACCCAACAGCAAGTCAGAGCAGAATTATATTCGAAGAGATTCTCGACGTCACAAACTACTCGATACTCTACGTACTTTTCTGGACAGCTTTCTAAACTGCAACATTTAGATCCGCCGATGCCAGATAACGAATTAATTACTGCATTAATACGTCAGTTTCCAGCAGACGTCCAAAGGACTTTAATCGCTGCTTATATCTATAATATGGAGCAATTTGACGAGGTATTGCAGAAGCTGGATCATACGAACGCTCAATTCTTCCATCAGAAGGGAGGAAAGAATAACAACGCTGTGTACGCTGTTATGGCCGATAGTTATTCTCAAACACCTCGAGAGATTCGAGAGGGGCGAGAAGAGAAAACGCCGAGGGAAGATCCCAATAAAAGAGGATGGAATCAGTACAGTAACAGATACAGTTACAAGCCTTATGCGAGACCGGATGGTGGAAATCGATATAATACTCGATGGAGAAGGCCACGGGATAATCAAGGAAGGTACCAGGAAAGAAGATACTATGGTAGAAATAACTACAATAACAGAGGGAATGTGGATACTCGTCAGTCCAATGAAGAGTTCAACAAGGAGACGAGGAAAAACTTGGAAGCAAGACACCAAGATAACTTGCAGTTTTTGGAGCAGAGGCCCAATGAACCAGGTCCATCGGGAACACAACAATCCCGGGGGAATGGTAACGAAAAAAAAAAAAAACTTCGAATTCACAGTAGAAGATAGAATTTTGAACACTTTCACTTCCAGAATTATTAAACGGCAAGCAGAGGATGATGACTTAATTCAACAGAATGACGAACGGAAAGAAATGGGTACAAGAATTAGAATGCCAATCATATCATGCGAAGTATTCGGTATGCCTGTCGATACTTTGATTGATACTGGGGCTATGCTTTGTCTGGTGAGTGAGAAGCTTTATATTCTGTGGAAGCTCAAAGAGAATTTAGAGGACATTCCAGTATCAGGAATTAAGATCCAAGGAATAATACCCAACAAAATATCTCTGTGTAAAACACAATTATACTTATGTATTACGATTGGAGGACATGATTTCTGACATGTGTTTGTAGTAATGAAGGACATGGCTTTTGACATGATATTGGGAGCGGATTTCATTCAGAAATATCAAGCAGTGATAGACATGAAGACAGAGACGATCAGATTCAAGAATACCGAAGAGATAAACTTCGAGGGAAAAGAAGAGGAAGACATCGAGGGAGATGCTCAATGGTCTCTGATTTTTCATGAAGCTGAAGGAAGAGAAGTCTACACTGAGAAGGAGTCCCCAGAGCTAGGAAAAATTTTGGAAGAGTATCACGACCTTTTTGATATTAAACCTGGTGAAATTAAGGATTTTGAATATCGTATTGTGGAAGTAAACAACAATGGAAGCTATGAAGTCGCCCATACACGAACTGGTAACATCGTGGGAACTTATAATGCATCGAATTTGAAGATTTATTATTCAAGAACCAGATGATTTAATGTGTAGATAGGAAAAATAAAAATTTTTCAATTTTTATTTTTTGCTAGGTGTGGGGTGGATGTGCCCAACTCTAGGAATGGGTATTCCAAGATTCAGACACCTAGATATCAAGGGAAAGGCTACAGCCACTTTTGAAAGTTGAGATATTTGAATATCGCGCTACATTGCTTCGAGAAGGAATTGGAAAGAATATACCGCTAAGAACATGTCAAGTGACGTAGCGAGTAATAGCAGAGGTCGAGGCTATTTATTGATTAAATAGTTAGCCATGGAGTAGAGACTTGAGACGTGGATCAGATTACTGGCACGGCCAAATGAAAGCGAATGCAATTAGTATCAAGTAAATCGGACCAGGGATACCAGAGATATGAGGATTTCCAGATATCAGCTGATGCAGCGTGACCCTGACAGTTTTGAATAAAAGCCGGCTGGCGCAGGCATCATGAGCTCACTTCAACACAAGCACTTGCCTAGCAAGGTGCCGCTACGCTGAGCCAAGGCACATGGTTGCCGGATCTACGCAGAAGTTATTTTCAAAGTTGTGATAGTCACAAAATTGCTGCGCTACAAAGTGGAACTTAGTAAGTTTCCGGCAAGGAGAATCACTGAGGTGATTGAAATTTTTCTACAGACACTGGTAGAAATATTTTTATTTCTACATGGACATATGCTAGACTTTGTCTAGAATTAGTACTTTGTCACAGACCAGTAATAACCTAATACTTGGATATTTAAATCCATTTCAGTCAGTTTTCATATTTGTAACTTAATAACCACTTCGATCTATCAGTACACTGAAGACCAGTCTATCACGGTGGTGTTCATTAGTCAACGCAAGGGAAACTACAGGTTGCTTCGCGCATGGTAGATGGTGTGAAGCCATGCCCAGGGAACGATCTTCAGAACAGGCGTTGATTGGTTAGACTGTCAGTGTTTTCTTGTACTGAAAAGATTACCGTGAGTTATGTTACAACTGACATATCTAAGAATAGATCACTTAGATCTGACCCCATTTAAGCAAACTGTTATGGCTTTAATAGAAGCCAATATTAAAATGAATCAACAGTTACTTCAAACGTCAAGAGATACTACCACTATGTCTTGTTAGACGGATTGTGGGTATATAATGGCGGCCGATACAAGGATTATACATGCTTGTCCGATAGGGCATGTTAATGGATAAATCTGGTACAGACCAGGTTTACTACGCTTCAAGACCATCAAGAAATGTAAGCCACATTTGAATTATATTATGCCTAGCTAATTGGAACAAACGATTTTTCTGCAGATGACCAACACATTTTTTTTTCTTCGTATTTAAATCTTGCAATGATTTACGCAAGACTTGTTAGAGTTATTCTGAGTATTTTCAGCCCTCAGAACAGTTTAGGATCGATGACCGAGCATTTCGAGCATTTATTTGAATATTTCATATTTTAGGGATATCACGGAAAACCGTCGATGTAAAGGTTGAGTTAAATTATTTTTGTTGAGGAATGGATATTTTTTCCATATTCGAAGGTTCGAACATGTGGATTCTCACATAATGAGATGATAATTAAACATATGTAAAATAATATAACTAATAATAATAATAATAATCCACTAATAATAATAATAATTTTCATAATTTTTCTAAATAATTCTTGGATATTATATTTTTATAATAATCATATGTATTGAGAGAGAGCCTATGAAGTAGTTTAATCATTTCTAGTTTGGAACAGGAGATTTTCCGAAGGAGAGTGGTTAGCGCAAGTCCGCATTCAACCAACATTACAGTTCTGGTTGAACAGTTAATATTTGCAATGAGCAAAGTATATTTTTCAGATAACACGGAGAGGTATGAAACGGGAAGCAAATGATATTTGTATCAAATAGGATATATTTGTATTTATATAAAATCATGACGTAAATACACTCGAAAGTGAAATAAAGATTTTCATAAGTATGGTAAATTCAGGGGTTGAACTGAATGGTAAAATAAAATAAACTTGTCAGTTTATTAATCTTCCAGTGTTGATAACAAGCAGAGGCTTGATTTATTGTATACATTTTGGGAAGAAAATTTATATGTGTGGAGCAGTTGAAATGCCATTCCCAGGTGCGCATGTTTAAGTCGCAGGAATGAAGAGGTTTTTTCGAGCATCAATCAAATAGCAGGTTCGATGGCTCAAGTTTATAGAAGGAGTATTGGAGCTACACATTTCGTCGTATGAATGACCCGAAGGTTATTTCTTGAAACCATCAGTTCTTATTTCAACCTTGTTTACGAATTCCATTTAGACTTTGATTTTGCTAGAACCCGGATTTGTCATGATAGTAGTTTATTCTTCTTCAGAGGAAGACCTTTGCCGTTGTTGTTGTAATATTGTGTTCTTACACAAATAATAAAATGGGCCACTGCCAATTAAAAATAATTCTATAACCACGAATAATTTGAAGGATGTTTTCAATCCTAGTGCCATGAACTAAATGAATTTATTATGAAGCTACAATTCTCATTTCCGCATTCTGTCGAAGAATTGCAAGTTGTGAAAATTACAAAAAAGGCCATGAATATAAATATTTTTTATAATAATGATTCCAAGTGGAAAATCAAATAGTTGAATGGTTCAACAATTTATTGAACAAGTTGATGATTCAGAAATCATATATTTTGTTAGAAACTTGAAGTTCATAATCGAGTCACTTCTCGAATGTTTAATGTCAGAAGAACAATTAATTTTTGTTGTGCTTCGCACAGTTCTTCGATGCTATGCTCAAGGTCAATTTTTTTTCAGATGTTATTAATATGTGTAAATAATTTGTGTTGATTCAGAAATAATAATATTTTTCGACAATATATTTTTGAAACTGGAAAAATAAGTGAAAGTTAAAAAATTCTATGAAAATTTATTCTACGAGTGTTAATATAATGTAAAAATTCAAACAGTGAACTACGATATTTCCAGTAGAGACAATTAAATTTGAACTGGATTTAATCATAAATAATTTTGGAACACAGTCTACAGGACTATTAATCAGACTTGTGTTTCCAAATAAATAATTGTCAAATGTGTTTGGAAAAATTCTGTATATTGTGTAAATAGGAGTGTGGGTCGCCACACGTGAGTGATGCTGCTTTGAGCATTTTTGCAGTCAATTTTAAATTCAAAATAAAATGAGATAATTTTACAGGATGTGTTATACCCAATTGAATCTCCTTCTATCCTTATTGTTGCATTGAGCCAAAAATCAGTAAATCATTTTTTTCATTTGATGTCGTTTTTGCGATTTGCTTTAACCCATCTGGCGCTCCGGGATATTTTGACTCTCGTGCTGACTGATTATTGGTAAAATGCATATGTGGTCGTGCGGACTCCGGTCTAAACGGGCACAGTACGAGAAAACTCTGTACATGGAAAATCGACATCTAAACTCCGCTAGAGATGGAAACGGCACAATTTCACAGGTATTCTCCTTCAAATCTTCTTCTTCTTCTTCTTTTGGTGCCTATCTGGTTCGGATGTTGGTGATCATGATGGCTGTTCTTGTCTTGTTGGTGACAACGCGGAATAATAGAATCGGTCGGAGCTGAAAAGCATTACTTCAAAAGTGGTCATTTTTTAAACAATTAGTATTCTGAAGCATTGAGCCAAGCATAGGAGAGAATTAAGTCAGCCTTCAGTTTAAGCCAGAAACCATTGTTACAAGTAGTGCGATCAGAGGAGACTTGCTTTTCTGTACTGAATGTTGGCTGCACTGCAAGAATCCCGCGTGTTACAGTGTTATTCTAAAATACATTTGTACAGAGTTTAGGTGGTTTTTATGTTACAAATCCATTTTTAAATAAAATGTCATGTGAAATATTCATTCTGGACGGTTTTTATGCCGCACTAAACTGACCACGGAGCTGAAAGGCATTAAGTCACGTTTCAAAAATTGATTTAAAAATATGTTTATTAAATTAAAATTGATATTCCGCTAATACAAATATAACCTGAATAGTTTCTTCACAACATAGATTACTAATATAGTGTGTTTGTTAAGTTCTGTTCTGTCAAAGATGTTTTATCTGTCTCCTGAAAAGTAGTGAAAACTGACCAAATACTTTTCAGCTCCGGCCGATTCAATTATAGAAATTGAAAATCAAGAACAGAACATTCTCCGGAAAATTTATGGAATGGAATGCGGATTAAGAGGAGAACAGCGGAACCTCTATTCCTGGTGGCGTAAGCAAGAGATGTCTGAAATTCTATCGTCATATCTATAGAATGGACAGTGGCAAACTAACTCAACCTTATATAAAGTAATCAACTCAAAGAAGGAAAAAATAAACTGGCTAGAAGAAACTAGGGCGGACCACCAAGAAATGAATATCACATACAACATAGAGAAACGTGGAGCCCTAGTAAAATAGTACGCAAGCACAAATTCATGGCGAAACCTGAGAAGAAAACTGGTGGGAGGTGGTCCATAGAACGCAAGACACAACACGAAGCATTGATAATGAGATTTTGGGAGGATAAGAAGGCAAAAACCATCAGGCCAACTGTCAAGTTCAAATGCGCTCTTTGAATGGACATAGCAAAAGAGAAGCAGAAGAAGAAGAAGACGAAAGAGAAGAAGAAATCTTATCTGTCACCGCGGAGGCCCGGGTTCAATTCCCGGCTCTACCAAGACACTTAATTCTGGTCTGAGGGCTGGAACGGTGTAAAATCAGCCACGAAATGCAAAACTGAGAAGTAGTGGGTTCGATATCTCAATGGTACGGGCATGAGGAATCCTACGTGCGGAGAAAGATGCTAGACATGCAAATACCGGGAGTGAGAATGCGAGGTAGACCTAAACGAAGATGGGTGGATTGTGTACAGGAGGACCTCGGAGAAAAACAGTTGTCAGAAGAGGATGTGCATGACCGGGTTAAATGGAGGAGAGCTGTCAGAAACATCGACCCTACATAGGAGTGGGGATAATGTAAAAAGAAAGAAGAAGAATGTGTTCGATATCTACCCCAGACATCCGGGAAATGGTTACCCCACGTCTACTCCAGGCAAATGCTGGGAAGGTACTGCACCCTTATATCTGGATGAACCACCAAAATCCCAGGCTGGAAATAATAATGGATTGTAGCATCTTGAAGTCCCGGCTAAAAACAACATGGTGCTACTTGGCAAAAACACTCAGAATAAGGAACAGGATTCTTTTTAAATGGAATGTGCTATAGTAACTAACTACAGAACAGTAGGGGTCTCTATCTACTCAGAAAAAATGAGAATCTATGAAAATCTCGGGCGTAAGGATGCGGGTCTGGTCCCTCGGGAACTTCCACCCTACAGCACATTCCACTACCATTTAACTACAAAGATAATGCCAATTTCCTATAAAAGATCAGGGAATCGTAACAACGTGTCTGTCGTATTTATTCACTAAACAATTACACGTTTCCTAACACTAGCATTGATTATATGCAATAATAACTTGAAATAAGATCAAATGACCAAATGCCATTGCTTCAAATACATGAAATACATGTTCGTTTCTTTTAGAAACCATAACAAGTTAGATAAATAAAATCATGACATAAATAGCAGCAAACAACTGCTGTTCCCTAGGTAACGGGAGTTTTATAACAAGAAGAATGTTATAAAGTTAAAAAAAATCCCCAAAAATAAATGAAGTTACCCCTGACGTAGATCTCGGTCATTGCAAAAACTATTCATAACTCTATACAATTTATCTCCCGCCTCCTATCACTTAAATTCTTCTCATGGAAGCGATAAAAATCTCTATTTACATTTAAATTACAAGTTAAAAATTATAATGCGCGTAAATGTAACAATAAACCTTTCTTTTAAATTCTTAATATAATTTATGTACAACCCAAATAGTAACGTTGTAGTTCAGCAACTACTCAATTTAAAATAAAATGTATACAACGTTCCAACTGCTTTCTTTACTGACAATATAGACTGAAATTGTCTTCCTATTTCTTTACTGCTTCTCAACGGATTTTAGCAAATAATCCTTCATCATACTATGTCTTATTCGTGAAAGTGTGACAATTCAGGATTCTATAATCCATACAATTAAGTAGAGATATAGTTCATAGACCTCCTACAACTGGTCTGTCGTCATAATAAAAATACTTAATAAAAATAAACTTCCACTGCGTTCAATAATTACCGTAAATTCAATATCAGATTAAGAACCATTTAAATAGATCTCAGTTTACTCTCAGTTTCAACAAAGATCCATTGATCCTATAATTTCTTTCAGATTCAACTTCATCTAGGATCCGCTGACCTGTGAATTTGAAGGAGTTTCAACTCTGTGAGACTATTGCAATAACTTCAAATACTAATAAACATCAATAATACTGCATCTTCATAAAACATCCTATTTCAACCTCAAAATATGCGCAAGTCTGTCACTACAGACATTCCTTCAATAATTGACCAATGGTTTCACAATTTCCCATTGTCATACAACAAATACCTCCTTCTGCTACGGGAATAATAAATCTCTCTCTCAGAGAGGTGCTTCTTCGCAGTTTCTGCCAAAAACATATACTTCTTAACTCACTCCTCATAGTTACAACATTCTTAGTAAAAATATTTAATACAAATACTGGTTCTATCAATGAATTAATTTAACAGGTAATACGATAAAATACTAGTCTTCAAATAACAATCTTATTTCTTTGTATCACTCACATTTGTATAAAAGCTTTCAATTAGCTGTGATATTTCTTTAAATCTTTCTTCACATTCTTATTACTTCAAAAATACGCTGTAAATAGTATTTGTTAACTTGACATTGTATTCCTTTACATATTCTTCCTTTAATAGTCTATATTTCTCACAAACTTTAATATTTTATAATTGTTAGTCACCAAATATTTATAACCAAATCTGTCTAAGTTATCAGATCGTGACTTAACATAGATCTCTACATAAGATCTTTAAGAATCGCATTCTCTCAAATATATATCTGTATATTGGAACAAATTTCCATTATTATTATCGTTGATAAAAAAAACGATATCATACAATTCAAAAATTGACAAAATGTGATCTGAACACATTTAAACTTTACCATAAAGATATTCTGAACTAAACTGTAAAATCTCCTCATTCAAATTTCAAAAGTCGCAAAATTTTAAAAATTCCAAATAAAATTCTAAATACTAAAAATCGACGAAAAACGTGAATAAACATTCGCATTACGTAGTTATGAAAATATAACTTCAAAAAATACAATACTATTCTTAAAACGTAGAAAATGGCATAAATAAATAGTTGTCGGATATTCTCAAATGTTCTACAATACTCTACAAATTGGGATATATCGTTGGTCCGTAGACTACCTTGTGTTGCGTTATAGATGACTAGAAGTGGGCTTTCTTCGCTATCCTTTAGAAACGGATTGTTTCCAATAGCGCGAGACTGCATGATGTCGTGCGGTCTTCGACGATCTCCCACAGAAGTTCCCATTCGGTCAGGTCCGGGATTCGAACTCCGTCATCTTCGTGTTGCCGTTCCTTCTGCTGGGGCATCTTCTTGTATGAGATGGGAAAGCCCTTTCTCTCTTGATTGGCGCTGGATCCACCCTAGCCGCCCTCGTCCTGGAATTCTTCTGTCTTCTTTCGCCAAAGTTCTGATATATATCGTCATTTTAGTAATGTAGCCCCGTGTACTTTGGGTGTGTGTAGAATGTATGATAACTGGTGTTAATTGTGATGGCTGTATTAGTGTGTGTTATCTGTTTTTAATTCCAGTAAGGACTGCAGACATTGAATTTTCAAGAAGCTCCTACTTTTGCTACCAAACGCCACCGTCAACGACCAACTAGTTCTGAACTTAGTTACTAGATGCCACCGCAGTCGGCGCCTGGCGACGAACGTTGGAACCTAAGAGCGTTAGTTAAATTTAACCTATAATTTAGCTTCACACAAGTGTAATTAGTGGAAGGTTCTTTATCATGCCATAAATCTATGACATGGGACCGCCGGCTTTACTTCCTCTCCGAAGGAAGGCATACTGAGGGCTTTTTAACGCTCTTAAAAATCCGACGACGTCAGCCGGGTTTGAACCCGCGACCTTGGGCATAGAAGCTCAGCATACTATCAACTACGTCACGAAGCACCGGCTTAATATAAGTGCATTTACTACAGTGAGGGCCCTCTTTATAGAACGGAGCCTCGCAGAGGCCGTGCCGCGGTTAGGTCGCAATGAGTCACAGCCAGATTTATAGTATGTACCGATAACAACAGCGGGTCGGGAAGCCCTGGTTGCTGCCATAGCATTGATTAGATACGCAGTTGGCAGATACCTTAGTTGAGATAAGCAAGACTTGCGAAGTGCTGTACCTTATCCCGTATCCCTTGGACATGGTTAGGTATAGAACAAAACCTCGAATTTTCCTAGAGGAAACTTATCTTCTCAAGAAGGAAGCTTGTAGTTTTACGTGACCGTTAATCTTGTATTTATTTATTGTATGGCTTTTAGAGTCGGGTGTGTCCGAGGCTGTAGCTGTTTCAAGCGGACACCCATAGGGTGAGCTACACGTTCCGTTCAATTTCAAGAAGGTCCAACTTTCACTACCAGATTTCATTGTTACCTAGTGGTGAACGTTGGAACTTTGATAGAGCGTTCCAGCAAAATATAACCTAGAAATTTACCTTCACACAAGTTTAGTTTATGGAAGGATCTTTTACATGCCATAAATCTATGACATGGCACCGCCAGCTTTACTTCCCCTCCGAAGGAAGGCATACTGAAGGATTTTAACGCTCTTAAAAAATCTGACGACTCTGGACGAGTTTGAACCCGCGATTTTGGGCACAGCAGTTTAGCATGCTACCAACTACGCCACCGAACCCGCTGTTAATCTTGTGAACATGAGCCACGAGACTTCCTTGTTACGTGGAATTCGAACCACAGGACATGGCTTTCCACTTCGAAAATGTCACATGAATTGACCGTGAATCGAACCTGGTCCACCTTGGTGAGAGGCGAATTTCTCAAGAAGAATATGTGTTAGTAAGTTTCTGCGCCGTTCGATTTTTACTTGTGGGAGAATCTCAAACAAAAGGATTACAGGAACAATCCGCGTACTCTGGTCTCTGGAGGCTCATGAGAACGAAATAACTGCACTGATACGAAATATGTTATTGTTGTTGTTGGTTCTTTAGGGGCTTTGCGACATCGTGGTCATGAAGCCCCGTGTACTTGGGTTTGTATGTGGAATTTGTCTGGTAACATGTGTTATTGTGTTAGCTGTATTAATGCGGCTTCGGTGGCGTAGTTGGTAGCATGCTGAGCTGCTGTGCCCAAGATAGCGGGTTGAAACCCGGCTGAACTCGACGGATTTTTTAGGAGCGTTAATATCCTTCAGTATGCCTTCCTTCGGAGGGGAAGTAAAGCCGGCGGTCCCATGTCATAGATTTATGGCATGTAAAAGATCCTTCCACAGACTAAACTTGTGTGAAGCTACATTTCTGGGTTAGATTTCGTTGGAACGCTCAATGAATGTTCAACGCTCACCACTAGGTATCATTGATATCTGGTAGTGAAAGATGGAACTACTTGAAATTGAACGCAACTTGTAGCTCACCCTATGGGTGTCCGACAGAAGCAGCTACAGCCTCTGGCGAGCCGAACATGTTCTAGGGCACTCCCGGCACTAAAAGCCATACGATAAATAAATAATAAATAGCTGCATTAGTGTGTGTATTTGTAATTCAGTTGAGGATTGGGAATGAGGCAGCCGTGGCCTTAAGTTAGGAACATCTCGGTATTTGCCTGGAGTAGAAGTGGGAAACCACGGGAAACCAATTCCATGACGGCTGAGGTAGGAATCTAACCCGCCTGTTCTCAGTTTTTCTCACGAGGTTTAGTGTACCCCGTTCCAGCCCTCATACCAGATTACATTTCTTGGCAGATCCGTGCATCGAGCCCGGGCTCCGCCGTGCAAGCTGAGAGTGCTAGCCACTAAGCAACTAGACAGACTCATATCCCTTGAACATGGTTAGGTATAGAACAAAACATCGATTTTTTCTGGTGAAAACTTATCTTCTCAAGACGAAGTCGTACAGTAAATGTGTTTGTAAGTTTCAGCATCGAGCAATTTTTACTTGTGGGGAACCTCAAACAAAATGCATAGCCCACAAAAATAATCCACGTACTCTGGAGACTCTCAAAAACGAAATAACTGCACTGATACGAAATCTCAGTTAGGAGGAATTACAGGGAGTGTACTGTACCTTCATTCTCATGACCGGAATGCCTTTATGGGGAGGTAATATGTTCTTTTTCTGTTAACAAGAATGGCGAGACAGGATCATATGTTTCGCGACCCACAAGTTGACTTGGGATAGCGATCTCGACGAGAGAAGCGGGGCGCATGCGTTGCTTGTACTGTCGTCACAGCTGTTTGGTTAGAAGTATTGATTATTTTATCGATTAGCAACAAGAGATAGACTATGCTTTTGTGGTAGGGAATTCAAGTCTTTTATACGTTCGGGCATAGTTTAACATGTCTGTAATTATAGCAGGTGTTGGATTATTAACTTATTTCAATTAATTGTACTCTTAGGAACCCGGAAATAAGATATTTGCATCTTATCAGTTCCTATTTTGAGCGCTCGTGGCGCGACGGTTGGTGACCTCGCAGTCGCGACGTGGCTTGAAAAACGGAGAGGGTAGATTGATTTAAGCCACGCACGAATACACATGTTTGGAGATATACCGGTGACCGGCGGCGAAACGTCACGTGCACCGTGAGTGAAAGTTTGTCTTGAGTAGTGTACTATCATTGTACCGAGGAGAGTTACCTTAGTGTCGGAAAGGACTCCAATTTTAGTTCTGGTTAGGAAATGGCAATCGAAATGAAAACGCAGTTTGTCTTAATAGATAGCTGTTCATTATAGGCCAGCCATATAGTGTTCGCATGAAAGGTGGATACTTGCTTTAACAAGAACACAGTCATAATGTTCTTTCAGTAGACATTCTTCGCATTGGAACGGGCTGCAACGATACACTTACTTCGTGTGTGTTGTCAGAACAATTAGCACCTTCGTTTGATAAGTATTTCTCAATACAAGTGCTTGGATATTGTATATTCTTTTTATATTTATAATTGGCCTAACTCATATGTCTGTGATCTTGCAACTATGTTGAGCAAGTTCTTGTCGAGAGGAAAGGCTGTCATGAACTTAAGTGACTTGAGCATGTGCGGCTAGATGTTTTAAACATGAGTGTCACTATCCGAGCGAAGTTACGTGCATTCCATTGCTATACGTCGCACGGCCCGTGCTGGTGATTGCGAACACAGCTGTTGTTTGGCAGTACAGTGTGTATCAAAATGATCCGATCACGCGGGGCCGATGAACTTTGGTTTTCGGGCCGATGTAGACAGCATTGCGTGCTGCGGTTGATGGGACGTTATCCGAAGATGAAAGAAACTGTCGTTGGTATTAGAGTGGAACATTCAGTCTGGATGGGCGATGTCTGGAGATCCAGGGTTCGTTTCTCGCTTTCCGGGACAGTGAAGACTTCCACTGTTTGCATGGAGGGTACAGTCATATTGGACATGACTGTGTCGTATCGAGATCTACAAGAATCATCTAAGGTACTGGATTAACCATCATCAATTGTAGCTAAGCATGTTCATTCTAACGTTACCTCCCTGCCACACTTATTTTCTTTTTGGGAATTTTTGTAAAATATCTAAGAATGGAGTTTAGGCTTGATTCCAGTGTCAAGACTGATTCTATTCTGGACAGGGTCTTGATTCTACTAAAAGGATGCACCCATTGTAATTAATTGCATTATAGTGTAATTTTCTATTGATTACTGTAAATTCAAATTAATTTTCTGGGGATTTATTTAATGTAGAGAAGAGGAACTTTAGGCCACTCAGAATTAATCAGTTTTCGTGTTTGATTTATATTGAAAATGAACAATAGTTGTATGCCTTCATATGACATTATTCGAGCTTGAGTAGACTCATTTTGGAGTTTTTACTTCCGTAAGCCTATTGTAGAGGGCTGTTATACGCTCAAAAGTGAAATTTCAGTACTCAAGTTGATTTTCGAATATTGCAGTAAGCTGTAGGAAGCGAGTTCAGTGAAGAAAGCGGATTTGCTTTGATTTGCAATCTTGACTTGATCCAATTTCTTTCTAACGTTTTTTTTTGTGATCTTACATCACGTTTGCTTTAATAGATTCGATCAAGATCCATTATTAATGGACTAGACAGATGTCTTAAACACAATTTGAAGACATTTGAATACATTCACCCTATGTTATTAACGCGAATCCCAGACTAGATTTATGTGGAAGTAGATATATCGACAAAAATGTAATTGTTATTTAACCCTTACTAAAAGCTATGCATATTGATCGTAAATAATAATTTAACAGTGATTAATTGAATTGTAAAGAAATTTGTATAAATTTAGCAACAATATTTCACTGTGAATGTGACTTGTAAATTAAGCTGAATTTTTGTCCACTAAGAAAGATAACTAGTTGAAGCGCTAAAGAGATAATAGTAATGCCTGATGATATGAATAAGATGAATGCTTAATATAGCATGATATTGAATGGCAAAGCCATGTTGAGACTAATGTCCTTGATTCTTAAAAGGGTATTCAATGGAATATTCCAAGTTGTAATATAGAGAGTAATCCACTCAGATAGATTGTGAAATTAGGGCAATTTACTTCACTATCAGTTCAAGTAAATAATTTGTTGTGAAATTCATGCATTTCAGGCATGTTGAAATAAACCTATATGGTAAAATTTTCGATTATTTGTATCAATGCAATGCTTAACAGGCGTTTTAAGAATCACTAATTCCAGTCTGGCGAGGACAGTTCATTTGAAGGGTGTTAAAATTAAAAGAAAGAATTAAATTTTTGACTTAGCTTTATTGTTCGGTCAAAAGAGATGAATAAAATCAAAATCAAATAAAAGAAAACCAGCAAACATAAATATAATAAATTATGTGGAAGATGTCACTTCTGAATCCTATAAAAAGAAACACGCTAAGAAGGTGTTGCGAAAATGACTGTACATTTGTAATATAGCTTTAAATAATTATTTTTTTTTTCAGGGTATAAATTGATATGTATTGTAAATATGAAAATTTCCAGGCTTTATTTTTTAAATATTGCTATTGCTATCAGCATCTATGTTGGAATATACACTTGATTGGTGTTCACCATTTTTGGGTAAAATGCTGTCAATTACATTGATGAATGTGGGGCTAATTTCTTTCTTTTCTCCATGTTCATGAAACTTCGGATGGAAGTTGGGCACTTTGCTTTGAAGTATAGTATAGTGACTTACACTATATTTTCTTTTTCTGAATAAAATTTTCTTTGATCAGTTTAAAATATTCGAAGTGTGATACTTTATAGAAACGATAAGAGACCACGTTAAGAAGGCCAGCGGTGGGTATTTCAGTGGTTTTCCCACACACCTGAGATTGCGTTCATTGTTACTCTTGTGCTTTCGAGTTTTTAGGCCGTTCACCTTGGTTTTTCTTAACGTAGTCTCAGTTAGGAATTCATGTACCCCATTTCCTCGTCTCATGTTGGGTAGAATCTGGCAAATTTTATAGCCGGGATTTCCAGGCTCTACGATCCAGCTGTCTTCGTGGGATTCCAGCATGCTGATGGTAGGTATTTCGGGGACATAGAAAATGGCTTCCAACGCTCAGGGGCGAGAATTTACTGGAGTACCATTAAATTCCATGGTTTTTTGAGACCAATGTTTGGAAGTGATATTAATGGAATGGAAGAGAGAGAGCCATAGCTTATGGAGACTTAGACAGAGATGTCATACTCCATGATGGTTCTATAGGCCGGTTGAATGACGCCATTTCATGCTAGTGTTCGACATTGTTGTCAAACGCGTGGAAGGAGTCATAAACGGGTATACTCTGACGCCATTACATCGATCATTGCGAATTCTTTGAATGAACGTCAGAAAGTAATGGTGTACTGACATTTTTAGCACAAAATGCCGGAATTCACTTGTGAACAAAGCGTATATGAGGACACTCAATTTGCATGGCATACATGTAGATACGCAACCATTAATAGATTTTCTTTTTATTAATAGTGGTGCTACACTTGTTTGTAATAAATATACGATTGGAACATGAACAGTGAAAGGAATACTCTGGAATCTTTACTGACGTGTTTGGTCGACTGGGGCATTGGATGTAGTTCTCGTTTGAGCTACACACACAGTGCTAGGTGTAGTTAAATCCGGCTGATGAGCATTTTTGAACTCATCGTAATTAGGAGGGTTTTTATTCATTTAAATTATGGTCAAATTAGGATCTTTAATATTATTATCGTCGATATAAAGCATCACACGTTTAGGAGTGGAAAATTTCATATTTATAGCTGACTTTATTATTAGTTATGTTTAAGTTAGCCTAGTTATAAGGTAATGCAATAAATTAAATAAATTCCCATGTGGCAGTGGATTTCATTGGAATGTTCGTGCTTTGCTTAGTTATAGTGATACTCATGTTGTTTGTCTTTAGTAAACTATATTAATTATACCATGTCTGGAGAAGAGGAGGTAGTGGACCTTAAGTCGTTATACATTATGTTACAAAATAAAATCGATGCCATACATGATCATTGGACAAATACAAGCAAAAGTCTTATACAGGATGTAGTTGCTGAAAGTCTCAGGCAAGATATTACGGGCATCTAAGGCACATTAAAGGAACTACAAAATAGTTCTAAAAGAGTAGAAACCAAAGTGAATAGGGTAGATGAAACAGTAGATGAGGTCCAAGTGGACGTAAAACAAGCCCATACAGACATTCATAAAGTACAAACGGACTTAGGAGCAGTTCAAACTGGACAAATGAAGCTAGAACTATGCGGTAATAAACTTCAATCCACAGTTGATGAGCTTCAATTAAAAATAGGTAAAGTTGAATCTAGTCAAGATAGCCATCAACGAGAACTAAGTAAAATTAAAACTAGCCAAGATAGCATTAAATTCAGTCAGGATTGTGTTAAACTTAGCCAGGATAATCTTGAAACAGAACTAAGTAAAATTAAAACTAGCCAGGATTGTGTTAAACTTAGCCAGGATAATCTTGAAACAGAACTAAGTAAAATTAAAACTAGCCAGGATTGTGTTAAACTTAGCCAGGATAACCTTGAAACAGAATTAAGTAAAATTAAAACTAGCCAGGATAAATCAGAAACAAAGTTACTTAAAATTGAATCAACACAAAGCCTGATGCAATCTACACAGTCAAATATACAAACCAAGATAGACATAGTAGATGCCAGTCAGAAATTGTTACAGGCCCAGTTGAATGAAGCTGAACAATCCAATAAAGATTTTCAATTAGAAATGCGATTAGAATTATCCAATAATAAGAGAGAATCTAAAAATAATATTGAAGCACTTCAATTACAAGTGTCAAATGACACAATTCACACCCAAGCATCTTTAGAAAACTTAAAAGAAGAATTATTGTTGTTGCAAACACAAGTTAGGGACCACAATAAACTTATTAAAGACGACTTTGATGTCGATATAAAAGGAATCATAAACGAGAATGTTGTCACTTTAAGGCAAGAGATGACTAAAATCAATGAAGACTATTTCAAGGACTTCAAATTAGAGGTAAATAAGAATATTGTAGAAGGTGAAATTAGATCCAGCAAGGAAATCACAGATGTAAGGGAGGACCTGATAAAAAGGTTGAATGTTATTCAGTCCAATCAAACTACAAACCATGGTAACATGGAGGATAGAATTCAAACTTTAGAGGTAAAATTTGATCAAGGCAAAACGGAATTAATTGAATTGCGTGAGAAAAAGACTTCGGAAATCAACCAAATCAGAGATCAACTTGAGAGTTTAACAATTGGGGACGGTTTAGATCTGGATAAGTTAAGGGATAAATTAAGGGTAAATTGGATCGCAGATTTCCAGACCACGATTAAGGAGATTAATCTCACTTCACATGAAAGGGAAGGAGGCGATAAATATCCAATTCCTATGGCAAATAGTAGTCCACAGTATCAAATTAATCCAAATTTGAGCTCAGCTAATCCACGTGTCCAAACATACCCGTCACCGATGACACATACAGAAACGGGAGTCTACAATCTGAACACATCTAATGGGGCAGGCCACATTACAATTATTAGGAATTTTGAAGATAAGCCTCGTCGTTTCAATAATCTTGATGGGACGACACCTATAGAATTCATAAGAAGTATGCGTGATTATTTTACTGAATCTCACGTGCCAAGGGAAAGACAACTACGTGTGGTAGAGCGTTTTCTTTCCGATGCACCGCTTCAGTGGCACAGGGCGTTTAGATACACGTTTAACGACTTCGAGGAGTTTGCCGAAGCATTTATCAATCGTTTTTGGTCTACGGAAGTTCAGAATAACGTTCGTTCCGAAATCTATTCGAGCAAGTACTCAAGTACTGGTCCGACCAGTTACTCGGAGTATTTTTCCTGTCAGTTATCGAAATTGAGATTTTTACGTCCTCCGTTAACTGAAGAACAATTGATCGAGGCGATATCTCGACAGTTTCCTGTTGACGTAAGGAGGAACATAATTTCATCCGGAATCACTAGTTTAGCCGCGATGGACGATTTGTTGAGACGTCTGGACTATGTGAGCGCTGTTACGACACCCACAGTGATGAGAAACAATCGACATGAACACAGATCCGTGAATACTATCGTCATGGACAGAACACAGCAAACAGATCCAGCCAAACCAGAAAACAGAAACTATGTTAAACCAGGATGGAATAGGAACAATTACCAAAGGAACGATCGTCAGATCGATCGATACGCAGAACGAAATGAACAACCATGGACACGAAAATACGAAGAAAGAAATTTCTATCGTCGGAATAATGAATATGATCGAAATAAGTACCGAGATAGACCATACAACCCCAACTATAGACCACGTATTGGTTATAGCAGATACAAAAACTATAGGACGGAGGAATTTGAACGAAATCAAGAGGAACCAAAGGCTCAGAAGCGAGCAGGAAAAGTCTAAAAATAACAGACGAAAAAATTCAAGAGAAAAGGAAAACATCAGTTGTGAAACGAAAGTAGGAATTCAGAACTCGACACTTCCATAATATATATATATATATAAAGATTTAATGAAGATGCTACAGAAAAGGTGGCAATAGAAAAACATTAGAAAATATTACAAGAAGATTATATGAATAAATGAGAATGATGTTCCATTATTTTGAGAGGTTTGTTTTCGTATACATATAAGTCTATTTCGACTTTATGTATCTTGTCGAGAGGAATATGTACCTTCATTCTCATGACCGGAATGCCTTTATGGGAAGGTAATATGTTCTTTTTCTGTTAACAAGAATGGCGAGACAGGATCATATGTTTCGCGACCCACAAGTTGACTTGGGATAGCGATCTCGACGAGAGAAGCGGGGCGCATGCGTTGCTTGTACTGTCGTCACAGCTGTTTGGTTAGAAGTATTGATTATTTTATCGATTAGCAACAAGAGATGGACTATGCTTTTGTGGTAGGGAATTCAAGTCTTTTATACGTTCGGGCATAGTTTAACATGTCTGTAATTATAGCAGGTGTTGGATTATTAACTTATTTCAATTAATTGTACTCTTAGGAACCCGGAAATAAGATATTTGCATCTTATCAGTTCCTATTTTGAGCGCTCGTGGCGCGACGGTTGGTGACCTCGCAGTCGCGACGTGGCTTGAAAAACGGAGAGGGTAGATTGATTTAAGCCACGCACGAATACACATGTTTGGAGATATACCGGTGACCGGCGGCGAAACGTCACGTGCACCGTGAGTGAAAGTTTGTCTTGAGTAGTGTACTATCATTGTACCGAGGAGAGTTACCTTAGTGTCGGAAAGGACTCCAATTTTAGTTCTGGTTAGGAAATGGCAATCGAAATGAAAACGCAGTTTGTCTTAATAGATAGCTGTTCATTATAGGCCAGCCATATAGTGTTCGCATGAAAGGTGGATACTTGCTTTAACAAGAACACAGTCATAATGTTCTTTCAGTAGACATTCTTCGCATTGGAACGGGCTGCAACGATACACTTACTTCGTGTGTGTTGTCAGAACAATTAGCACCTTCGTTTGATAAGTATTTCTCAATACAAGTGCTTGGATATTGTATATTCTTTTTATATTTATAATTGGCCTAACTCATATGTCTGTGATCTTGCAACTATGTTGAGCAAGTTCTTGTCGAGAGGAAAGGCTGTCATGAACTTAAGTGACTTGAGCATGTGCGGCTAGATGTTTTAAACATGAGTGTCACTATCCGAGCGAAGTTACGTGCATTCCATTGCTATACGTCGCACGGCCCGTGCTGGTGATTGCGAACACAGCTGTTGTTTGGCAGTACAGTGTGTATCAAAATGATCCGATCACGCGGGGCCGATGAACTTTGGTTTTCGGGCCGATGTAGACAGCATTGCGTGCTGCGGTTGATGGGACGTTATCCGAAGATGAAAGAAACTGTCGTTGGTATTAGAGTGGAACATTCAGTCTGGATGGGCGATGTCTGGAGATCCAGGGTTCGTTTCTCGCTTTCCGGGACAGTGAAGACTTCCACTGTTTGCATGGAGGGTACAGTCATATTGGACATGACTGTGTCGTATCGAGATCTACAAGAATCATCTAAGGTACTGGATTAACCATCATCAATTGTAGCTAAGCATGTTCATTCTAACGTTACCTCCCTGCCACACTTATTTTCTTTTTGGGAATTTTTGTAAAATGTCTAAGAATGGAGTTTAGGCTTGATTCCAGTGTCAAGACTGATTCTATTCTGGACAGGGTCTTGATTCTACTAAAAGGATGCACCCATTGTAATTAATTGCATTATAGTGTAATTTTCTATTGATTACTGTAAATTCAAATTAATTTTCTGGGGATTTATTTAATGTAGAGAAGAGGAACTTTAGGCCACTCAGAATTAATCAGTTTTCGTGTTTGATTTATATTGAAAATGAACAATAGTTTTATGCCTTCATATGACATTATTCGAGCTTGAGTAGACTCATTTTGGAGTTTTTACTTCCGTAAGCCTATTGTAGAGGGCTGTTATACGCTCAAAAGTGAAATTTCAGTACTCAAGTTGATTTTCGAATATTGCAGTAAGCTGTAGGAAGCGAGTTCAGTGAAGAAAGCGGATTTGCTTTGATTTGCAATCTTGACTTGATCCAATTTCTTTCTAACGTTTTTTTTTGTGATCTTACATCACGTTTGCTTTAATAGATTCGATCAAGATCCATTATTAATGGACTAGACAGATGTCTTAAACACAATTTGAAGACATTTGAATACATTCACCCTATGTTATTAACGCGAATCCCAGACTAGATTTATGTGGAAGTAGATATATCGACAAAAATGTAATTGTTATTTAACCCTTACTAAAAGCTATGCATATTGATCGTAAATAATAATTTAACAGTGATTAATTGAATTGTAAAGAAATTTGTATAAATTTAGCAACAATATTTCACTGTGAATGTGACTTGTAAATTAAACTGAATTTTTGTCCACTAAGAAAGATAACTAGTTGAAGCGCTAAAGAGATAATAGTAATGCCTGATGATATGAATAAGATGAATGCTTAATATAGCATGATATTGAATGGCAAAGCCATGTTGAGACTTATGTCCTTGATTCTTAAAAGGGTATTCAATGGAATATTCCAAGTTGTAATATAGAGAGTAATCCACTCAGATAGATTGTGAAATTAGGGCAATTTACTTCACTATCAGTTCAAGTAAATAATTTGTTGTGAAATTCATGCATTTCAGGCATGTTGAAATAAACCTATATGGTAAAATTTTCGATTATTTGTATCAATGCAATGCTTAACAGGCGTTTTAAGAATCACTAATTCCAGTCTGGCGAGGACAGTTCATTTGAAGGGTGTTAAAATTAAAAGAAAGAATTAAATTTTTGACTTAGCTTTATTGTTCGGTCAAAAGAGATGAATAAAATCAAAATCAAATAAAAGAAAACCAGCAAACATAAATATAATAAATTATGTGGAAGATGTCACTTCTGAATCCTATAAAAAGAAACACGCTAAGAAGGTGTTGCGAAAATGACTGTACATTTGTAATATAGCTTTAAATAATTATTTTTTTTCAGGGTATAAATTGATATGTATTGTAAATATGAAAATTTCCAGGCTTTATTTTTTAAATGTTGCTATTGCTATCAGCATCTATGTTGGAATATACACTTGATTGGTGTTCACCATTTTTGGGTAAAATGCTGTCAATTACATTGATGAATGTGGGGCTAATTTCTTTCTTTTCTCCATGTTCATGAAACTTCGGATGGAAGTTGGGCACTTTGCTTTGAAGTATAGTATAGTGACTTACACTATATTTTCTTTTTCTGAATAAAATTTTCTTTGATCAGTTTAAAATATTCGAAGTGTGATACTTTATAGAAACGATAAGAGACCACGTTAAGAAGGCCAGCGGTGGGTATTTCAGTGGTTTTCCCACACACCTGAGATTGCGTTCATTGTTACTCTTGTGCTTTCGAGTTTTTAGGCCGTTCACCTTGGTTTTTCTTAACGTAGTCTCAGTTAGGAATTCATGTACCCCATTTCCTCGTCTCATGTTGGGTAGAATCTGGCAAATTTTATAGCCGGGATTTCCAGGCTCTACGATCCAGCTGTCTTCGTGGGATTCCAGCATGCTGATGGTAGGTATTTCGGGGACAGTACCAAAGCTTCCTACGTCGGTGCAATGTGTGTTTGGAAATTAAAGTACAGCACTTCCAGCAACTACTCTGGAATTCATGTATTAATGATTATTATGTACGTTACAAAATTATTGGGCGTGTCCAACTACGATGCGTGACGATATTTGAGCGTGACAACGTAGCCTATTCTCGGACTGATTTGTTTAAACTGTCGCTCTTGCGAAATTTCAGCATCGTATATTTTTAGCCTACTTTTCACATTTTGCAAAAATGAGGGAAAAGTAGACTTATGAGATCAGGCAAATGTCTGTCTGTCTGTCCTTCTGTCTGTCTGGCTGGCTGTGTGTGTCCCCCCCCCCCCCCTATCAACTCCTAAACGGCTGGATCAATCGAAACAAAATTTGGTAGGAGTAAAGATCTATACCTGAATATCTCATGGCCATATTTGAAAATGATGTCAGTGCTACCAACTGCTAAAAAATCGCAATTGAAATTTGAGCTCCATGTTGGATATCATGGAAGGTATGAATGGGAGCTATTTCAAAATTGGCACACGTATAGATAATAATATTGCAGTTTAATTTCCAGGAGGCCATTCATGGCAGTGTTGCCAAAATGATTATAAGCCTGCTGATAAGTCCAATTTTTAAATGCATATAACTTCTACACTATCAATTGGAATTCAACCAAATTTTGTATGTTGTATGTGTACATAACCAGATATGATCGAGCGTATTCTTAAGACCCACCAGGGCTGCCAACTGTTAATAAATGCTCTTAATTTCTTTTATCCAAAATACCAGTATATCAGAAAGTATGCAAGCCGACAGCTTTAAACTATGCACACGTATAGTACCTGACATTCTATATTAATTTGGAGTAACTTATATACGTCAGTGCTACCAACATGATTCTAAGCCTGCTGAGAGGTCCAACTTTAAATACATGTAACTTCCATACTATCATTTGGATTTCAACCAAATTTCGTATGTGCTATGTGTACCATAACAGATATGACTATGCGTATTCTTAAGAGCAACCAGGGCTGCCAACTGTAAATATGTGCTGTCTCTATTTTTGTTACCCTAATATCAATATATCAGAAAGTATGCAAGCCAATAGCTCTAAGCTTTGCACACGTATAGTACCTGGCATTCTAGATTAATTTGGAGTAACTAATATAGGCCTACGCCAGAGCTGCCAACATGATTCTAAGCCTGCTGACAGGTCCAATTTTAAAATGCATGTAACTTCTATACTAACTAATGGATTTCATTCAAAATTTGCACATCAATAGATCGTATTATTTCAGATTATTTCTGACCATTACATGCATGACATTGTTGCTAAAATGATTTTACGCATGCTGTTAGATCCAATGTTTTAACTGCAAGTAACGTCCATGCTATTCATTAGACTTCAACCAAATTTTGTATTCTGTACCTTAAGAGATGGAACTAAGAATACATTCAGTCACCAGGGCTGCCAACTGCAGTGCTCTATTAGGCTACATTATGCCAGGTATACAGTATTTCGAACTAATAACAAATTTCGATATTAGCAACTTAATTTCGTCATTATTCTACATAGATCCATATAGATTAATCATTGGCATGAATCTTAAATTTTAAGAAAAGTAGGCTCTTTACTTCGTCACGGAACTTCTTGTTAATTATGTATTTTGTGGAATGGAAAGTTCACAGGTGAAATCAAGAAAAGCCCAGTTGCATTTCCAGGGAAACTCCAAACACAACCACTCTTCTCTGAAGTTTTAACTGAACACGACTCGACAGTTTGATGCTGGCTGTATCTGGGGTAATATGCTAGTAGGGGAGTGATGGTGCTTCTATTACACTTGCTGTGGCTGTGCCCAATAAAACAACATGGCGGCCAAACTTAGGTGAAACATTTCAATAATTAATATCTCTCGAACGCATGGTCCGATTTTGACATGAGACATGTCGTTGGACTTGGGTTGACGTCCTCTTTCCTATGGACCACTCGTTATATTATTGAAGAAAAAAAAAATTGAAAATTTTTGTTTTCGAAAGTAGGTGATACAGTAGTTTGAAAACATGATAGAATGTTGTGCAATGGCTCAAACGAACGGTCTCTATGATCTTTATTTTTTTAATGAAACTTTTTTATTTTTATGTTTTTTTGAAAACAGTCCAATTTTGAAATTCCTATATTTCGGAAACTAGGAATTCTACAAATAAGTTTGTTTGAGGGAAATGAATGCCCCTGACCCCCTCTACCAGTAAAATAAATGTCAAGCCTCTTGGGCTAAAACTGCAGTAGGGGAGCAAGGCGGTTTCTAAATAGTGTCATGGCCGCCGCGTGAGTCCAAGGCGATAAATCCCGAACCCATGGTCGGAGATTCACGAGTGAGGTGTCGTTGGACTCGAGCTGAACGGGGCTTTGCTATGGACCACTCGTTATATTTTTTTAAAATATTTGGAAACTCGATTTTGGGGTAAACAAGTGTTTTTTGTGATTTTTGCTGATATTTCACGAACCAATAAGGCTAGAGACTTGTACGAGGTGTCATTTTTTTTCGTCGCGTTTTCCTCTTGCCGAGGATGTTAATATTGAGTAGGAATGAAAAACCATTTTGAGGTAAAACCGTGATTTTAGACTTTTTGCTATAACTCGCAAACCAATAACGCTAGAGGCGTGTACGAGGTGTCATAGGACTCGGGCTAACGCCCTTTTTTGAAACTATTTTTGAAATTTTGACAAAGGGCCTAACGACACTTTTGTTGGAAAAAAAATTCTTTACCTGTTTAAAATGTTCATGAAGCGTGGTTGTTGAGAGAGACGATACTGCTGTGTGTGTGTGTTTCAACGAACCTGTCGCTGACCGCGGTGGCTGTGCTCAATAGAACAATCGATATTTCGACGGGTCGGTTTATGACAGAGCGAGGGTTCGTTTTTTCTGATATTTTACCCCCGAATGGGATCTTTAACGTGTAAACGATGATGGGTTACATGACAAATGATAATTCTATGATCAGATGAAGGGCAAACAGAACTTGGTTCTATGTTGATTGAAGCGAGTAGAGAAAACAAACTTGCTGGAGAGGGGACAGACTAGCAGGATGAGAATGTCATTTGAGCTTATTGGAATGCGCTGATCAGACTTGACAGCAGGTGCAATGGAAAATTACACAGACGCGGATGACGCTTGAAGGTTAAATAATCTGACAACCATGGTGGCAGGGAAGAGCGAAATGCATGTGAATACGTGTGAAACCACATGTAAGCTAAACAAGTTACATCCTGTTTTGCTTTGCATGTGACAAAATGCAAGTTCATGTGAAATTTGACCTGGCACAGGTGTTCACCTTGGACGTTGGCTGTCCACGTGCACGATAACAGAATGTTCAAAGCGTGGGAATCGCTGAATCAGTAAAAAGTATGATGCAACTTGTGGGCATGATGTCACAACCAATAGATAGGAATAGCTGTGAACAACAGTGGTGGGTGGTGAAGGGGGGAGAGGGGAGGGGGTAATATAAGAGAGAACACAGGTGGAAAGAGAAAGAAATATGTGGAGCCCAGGAATGTACACATAGAGCTATAGCTGGTGTACAATATGTGTGAATAAATAAACAAATAAAAAGTGCACAGGTTTACACAACATGTAATTTATTGATCCAAGAATTAAAGGTAGAGTTAAATCCTAACCATTTGACATATAGTTTATTTCCTTTGTGTTTCAAAACTTTTTCCACAAGATAATGTTTAAGAAATGCTGTTTTTTGAAGTTCATGGAGATAAAATCTACCTTTTATGGGTTGATGGTTGAGGTCCTCGAGTAAATAGGTGACTGGACTGTCCAGGTTGACTTGACGATTTCGAAATACTTCAGTCCCCCCTTGAGGCGTGTAGCCCTTATTGGAGGCAGACTTAACTTTGCTCACACGAACAAAATCCCCAATTTACAGTCGGTGACGTTTAGGATCTGCTGTTTTATGGGGTTAAACAGTTTATCCAGTCGCTGAATATTTTTGGTAACGAGGCGTGGCCTGGTCCCAATGGTTCTATGTTTGGTGTCATTGTAACGTGATACTAGCTCAGGTAACATGTCCAACCAGCGATAACTGCCATGAGTGGTAAACGCTTTCCACATATGGGTTTTCAATGTTCGGTTAAACCGCTCGACCACACTGGCTTTGAGATTGCTGTACGTGGTGTAATGGTGAATATCCTTAGATTTGAGAAAACTTTAGAAATCCTTGTTGAAAAATTCTTTCCCCTGGTCAGTTTGTAGTAACTGAGGTTGGCGTTTGAAGTGTTGAATAATATGTTGAAAGGGCTTGGTGACTAGTGGGCCAGACTTGCGATGCACAGGTTCAACAGAGGCCATTTTGGAATAGACATCAATGACGGTCAACATATAGCGTACACCGTCATTAACGCCAGTAGAGGGTATCATTTCAACCAAGTCAGCCTACCAAAGTTCATCCACACCTCGTGAAATCCCCTTGAGTTGTGGTTAGTGACGTCTAGCTGGGCGATGCAACTCCTGAGCAATACCCATTTTAATGGGTGAGGGCTCAGACAATAATTTTGGCATTTCGAAGTTCTTGTTCAATTTCTTGAATTTCCCAATCGTGACCGGTATGGCCGGCTTGACGTGAAGCATGCAACAGCTGTAGTTGCTGGACGAGCTTATTGGGATTGTGCCAGTAGGTGACATCCACAAGGGGTTTTAATGGTTTAAATGTCACTCCCGAAGCGGATGCTTTACGACGAGTGCTTTGACTGGTGGGAAACATTTTTGCAATGATGGTTTTATATTTTTGAGATATATTGGCATTCACTTGTTGAGTGTGATCATACTGTCTTTAGTGGGCATGAGTATCCAATAAAATGGATTTACATTTGCCAATGTCCTCTGACGTATAATAATGGAATGAGGGTGTTCGAGAGAAGAGCAGCTTTAACAGTCCTGGCGTCAATTTATTTGATGTTTTTAATGACAGCTTTAGTACGAGCAAATTTAATGGATGAATCCCCAATTTTAAAACTATCATCCTCATAGCGAGCACCATACGTGGTATCTGTCTTTCCAATAAATAGATCGGTGAAATAGGGTTCTAGTGTTGAACCATAATATTTTATTAAAATGTTTTTCAGTTGAGCTTTATTTTGAGGGGTGGCCCAGGCTTGTGAAAACGGAGACGATCTGGAAGGGCACGGTGTTTCGACCATGGCCAAGGATTTCTTTTTTCTCTAAAACTCTGCAAGGGGTGCGGCTTTTTTTTAGGCGTAAACACTTGTTCCTCCTCATCCTCAACTTCGCTAACACTAGTCAAATCTTCCTGTTCCTGTTTCTCTTCCTCTTCCTCAGGGTCCTCGTGCAGCGTCTGCGTGGATTGTGAAACGGTGGGTAGCGTTTCAGATGGCTTGAAAGAGGGTTTCAACATGGCTTTTAGCGGAGGTGCTAAATGTTGTTGAATAAACAAAGCATGATCCGCACGTGATCGTTTCAATTGACGAAACTTTTGGCGAATAGTTATTTTTGCTTTAACAATATGCTCTTTCAATTGACTCTCTGCTAACGCCATGATGTCTTGACAATGACTTGACAGGGAATGAGTCAGTGCCTTAAATAGCAATAAAATGATCAAATCCTAAGCGATACCGTCCTTGGTTGAGTTCACTTAGTTTGTCAATCACTAAACAGGCATTACGTTGAGTGTTCCAGCACTTGGCACACAATTCTGTAAACATTTGAAAGGTCATATCCGGATTCACATGTTCATTATAAATGTGACGACTGTTCCTCTCGTCCTGGCGAAATAAAACAATGACATAGGCATTGGCACGAATCAACTGTTTGGACACTTTGGAATATGTTTGTCCAAGATAGAAGCAATCGATATGTTTGTGTCGACCCATGCTGAAATAGCTTTGAATGATGCCTTGTCGTTCAGTGGATACATCATCGAAAACCATGAGTGAATCGGGCTTTACCTCATCCGGTGAAATAACATTTTCTTGCTTGGAAAATGTTAAATAACCCATATTCTCTTTTTGTAATCTAGACATGACTTGATCCAGAAACACGTAGAGGGGTTGGTAGAGAGATTTTGCAAAAATATAAATTTTTTGAAAACGCAGACTATTGGGCGCTGTGATGAGCGTTAGAAAAAGATTGGTCTTTCCACAGCCGGAAGGTCCCACAATGATGCAGCGAATGGAAGATGGAAAAAGTGAACCATGGCGTTGTTCACGTGAAGTAAGACAGAGATGGGAAATCATGTCCCCCACGGGGAATGACTCTTGCTGCTTAATAATCTTCATTTCAACTAAGGCTTAGACAGGCTATAATCAGGACACCAAGCCTTGACATAGAAACTGTAGACTCGTACTACAGGTTGACGATGGATGTCTTTGGACGTGCGTTTATGGCCAAAGCTAGGTCTATCCCCATACATGATCCTAAACATGAAACAGATCCTGCTAATAAGCACTATGTGGATAGGTCAGTAGTTCCACGCACGAAACAAGGAGATTATGACTTTAAGGGAAAGTGGTTAACCCATGTAAAACATCCTCAAGTGTCTACAGACGTTACTATAAAAATGTATGTGGATAACAAGGTGTATGAGTTTTATGATAAAGTGCCTCAGCTTACAGTGAATGGCTATAGCGCTAATCACCATCGGATTATTCACGTGGAAGACCCACAAGACGAAGACGATGTCTGTACCAAGCGTTACGTGACCTATGAAATGAAAAGGCTTTATAAATTTATCCCATCTGTATATTTAGTATATCTGACAAATGAAAAACCTGTGAATGACAAAAACCATTTACCGCTAGTCCATGACCAGCACTTGACCTATGTGCTTGCTTCGGGTTTAAGCCACTATTGATTACACTATGATGGAACCATTCACATCAAATACGCGATGCCTGATGAGAACCATTTACAAATACAGATAAACGATCATAGGATGTTGGTCCATAACCATGAGATGGTCAATGCAAGAGACGAATTATCCTTTAATCTCATGTTGCCATGGGATGAAAAGAAAGCGGGAGAAACCATAAACGATTTCCCACTTTATGTGGAATTGGAATATACAGCCATGAAATAACAATCTGACGTTAGTTGTGACTTAAACTTTCTTGGGAAAGGTTGTTGGTGATTAACATCATGGTGAAACAAAGGTATGCCGTGAGAAAGACTAAAATAAGGACTTTTTCCTTGGCAAAGCCTGGGCTTACGACGTTCGTTGACAAACCCTTGCGGAATAAAAAAATAAACAAGTAGTTCCGTGAAGAACTATACAGCCTATTTTCATATATCCTACTTATGTTAATTGCCACTATCAACATACACAATTTCAGTTTGATTGCTGTAATAGATTCGTAGATATTGAGAACCGACTAAATATTTCGGATGGTCGCCATGTTGGATTTTATATATGTAGGTCCTAGAGTTATGTACTGTTACATGCAGATTATTGTGAAAGTGTAGTATTCAAACTTCAATAGCATAATTAGAACACAAGAAAAACAAGGAGATTTAAAAAAAATTCACAGCTGCCATCTTGAGGTTATGGAAACAATTGAAATAAATTAGATGCCAGTGGATTAACATTCGGATAAGGATTTACTGTACCAAGTTTCACTGCACGCGGATGGTTAAATTGCGAGAAACGTCCATGTGAATATTTATAATTCGCGTCACCGCCATGTTGGATTTGTGATCACCAGGTTATTTAAAGTCCAATAGGTGAACTTAAGTTCATAGCCCCTATGAACATTAAAAATTTAGTTTGATTGCTAAAATAGATTCGTAGATATTCAGTATCGTCTAAATAATTTGGATGGTCGCCATGTTGGATTGTTAAATGTATAGGCCATAGAGTCATGTTCCATTAAAGGAAAATTATTGCGTAGGTTCATTATTCAAACTTTCACTTCGATCGCATGACTACATCACAAGAAATAAAAACTTAATTTAAAAATTCGCACTGCCGCCATCTTGAGGTTATGTAAACAATTGAACAAAATTAGATACCAGTGGATTACAATCTGTATAAATATTTCCTGTACCAGGTTTCAGTGCGCTTGGAACATTAAATCGCGAGAAAGGTCTATTTAAAATGTTCAAATTCGCTTGGCCGCCATGTTCGTTTTGTAGTTAACCGGTTTTTGAAAATCTTACAGATGGACTTCCAGTAGTGCCCTTTATCTCTGTACAAAATTTTAGGGAGATACCGCTAATAGTTTCAGAGATATAGAATGCCGGTGAAATATTTCGCACATCCGCCATCTTGTGATTATGTAAACAATTGAACGAAGTTAGATGTCGGTGCATTACAATGTATATAAGCATATACTGTACCAAGTTTCATTGCGTTTGGTTGGTCAAATCGCGAGAAACGTCTATTTAAAAGTCGCAAATTCGCTTGGCCGCCATGTTGGTTTTGTAGTTACTAGGTTTTCAAAAGTCACATAAGTGAACTTATAGTAGTTCCCTCTATCACCATAGAAAATATCAGGGTAATATCGGTAATAGTTTCGGAGATATTGAATGCTGGTGAAATATTTCGCACAGCCGCCATGTTGGATTGGTGAGTCGTAACAAAATTTGAAGGGCACGGTCGAGGTCGCCGGGAATAGTGCTATGAACTTTCCGAGTTTCATTGAAATCGCTCCTGCCGTTTAGATTTTATTAGGGGGGGGGGGGACACACACACGAATCACACACACACACGCACACACACACGGACAAAAGGTGATCTCATGAGCCTATTTTTTCAAAATTGAAAATAGGCTAAAAATAATGTGTTGACCATAAGAAAAGCCCTTCGAGCAACACAGAGACGTGTTATTCCAAAACGTCAGCGACAGGGTTTAAAACAAGGGCGAGTGATTCCCGTCCCCAAACGAGCAGGATTTTTACCTGCATTATTTGCCGGTCTGGCTGCTCTGGGTTCACTTTGGGCGGTGCCAGTGCAGTGGCGAAAACCATCAAAGCCACACAGCAGGGCAATCAACAACTAAAAGAAAGTCAGCGACACAATGAGACGATGGAAGCGATTGCTATGGGGGCTAGAAATGCCAAAAGCCAGCCTTTTATCAACAAGGATTTGGGATTTCACCATTTCGAGATATTAAACAAGTAGTTCCGTGAAGAACTATACAGCCTATTTTCATATATCCTACTTATGTTAATTGCCACTATCAACATACACAATTTCAGTTTGATTGCTGTAATAGATTCGTAGATATTGAGAACCGACTAAATATTTCGGATGGTCGCCATGTTGGATTTTATATATGTAGGTCCTAGAGTTATGTACTGTTACATGCAGATTATTGTGAAAGTGTAGTATTCAAACTTCAATAGCATAATTAGAACACAAGAAAAACAAGGAGATTTAAAAAAAATTCACAGCTGCCATCTTGAGGTTATGGAAACAATTGAAATAAATTAGATGCCAGTGGATTAACATTCGGATAAGGATTTACTGTACCAAGTTTCACTGCACGCGGATGGTTAAATTGCGAGAAACGTCCATGTGAATATTTATAATTCGCGTCACCGCCATGTTGGATTTGTGATCACCAGGTTATTTAAAGTCCAATAGGTGAACTTAAGTTCATAGCCCCTATGAACATTAAAAATTTAGTTTGATTGCTAAAATAGATTCGTAGATATTCAGTATCGTCTAAATAATTTGGATGGTCGCCATGTTGGATTGTTAAATGTATAGGCCATAGAGTCATGTTCCATTAAAGGAAAATTATTGCGTAGGTTCATTATTCAAACTTTCACTTCGATCGCATGACTACATCACAAGAAATAAAAACTTAATTTAAAAATTCGCACTGCCGCCATCTTGAGGTTATGTAAACAATTGAACAAAATTAGATACCAGTGGATTACAATCTGTATAAATATTTCCTGTACCAGGTTTCAGTGCGCTTGGAACATTAAATCGCGAGAAAGGTCTATTTAAAATGTTCAAATTCGCTTGGCCGCCATGTTCGTTTTGTAGTTAACCGGTTTTTGAAAATCTTACAGATGGACTTCCAGTAGTGCCCTTTATCTCTGTACAAAATTTTAGGGAGATACCGCTAATAGTTTCAGAGATATAGAATGCCGGTGAAATATTTCGCACATCCGCCATCTTGTGATTATGTAAACAATTGAACGAAGTTAGATGTCGGTGCATTACAATGTATATAAGCATATACTGTACCAAGTTTCATTGCGTTTGGTTGGTCAAATCGCGAGAAACGTCTATTTAAAAGTCGCAAATTCGCTTGGCCGCCATGTTGGTTTTGTAGTTACTAGGTTTTCAAAAGTCACATAAGTGAACTTATAGTAGTTCCCTCTATCACCATAGAAAATATCAGGGTAATATCGGTAATAGTTTCGGAGATATTGAATGCTGGTGAAATATTTCGCACAGCCGCCATGTTGGATTGGTGAGTCGTAACAAAATTTGAAGGGCACGGTCGAGGTCGCCGGGAATAGTGCTATGAACTTTCCGAGTTTCATTGAAATCGCTCCTGCCGTTTAGATTTTATTAGGGGGGGGGGGGGGACACACACACGAATCACACACACACACGCACACACACACGGACAAAAGGTGATCTCATGAGCCTATTTTTTCAAAATTGAAAATAGGCTAAAAATAATGTGTTGACCATAAGAAAAGCCCTTCGAGCAACACAGAGACGTGTTATTCCAAAACGTCAGCGACAGGGTTTAAAACAAGGGCGAGTGATTCCCGTCCCCAAACGAGCAGGATTTTTACCTGCATTATTTGCCGGTCTGGCTGCTCTGGGTTCACTTTGGGCGGTGCCAGTGCAGTGGCGAAAACCATCAAAGCCACACAGCAGGGCAATCAACAACTAAAAGAAAGTCAGCGACACAATGAGACGATGGAAGCGATTGCTATGGGGGCTAGAAATGCCAAAAGCCAGCCTTTTATCAACAAGGATTTGGGATTTCACCATTTCGAGATATTAAACAAGTAGTTCCGTGAAGAACTATACAGCCTATTTTCATATATCCTACTTATGTTAATTGCCACTATCAACATACACAATTTCAGTTTGATTGCTGTAATAGATTCGTAGATATTGAGAACCGACTAAATATTTCGGATGGTCGCCATGTTGGATTTTATATATGTAGGTCCTAGAGTTGCCGGCCCCGTGGTGTTGGGGTAGCGAGCTTGCCTCTCACCCGGAGGCCCCGGGTTCGATCCCCGGCTCCGTCAGGGATTTTAAAACTGACGTGAGGGTTGGAACGGGGTGCACTCAGCCTCGTGAGGACAATTGAGTAGCTGTCTGACAGTGAGACAGCGCCCCGATCATGAAAACCAAGATTAACGGCCGAGGGGACCCGTCGCGCTGATCACGCGTCACCCCAATATCTGCAGGCCGAATGGCTGGGCAGCGGTCGCTTGGTCGGCCTTAGCCCGTCATGGGCTGGATAGTGCCAGGGGTTGACTTTGACTTTGAGGTCCTAGAGTTATGTACTGTTACATGCAGATTATTGTGAACGTGTAGTATTCAAATTTCAATCGCATAATTAGGACACAAGAAAAAACAAGGAGATTTTAAAATTTTTCACAGCTGCCATCTTGAGGTTATGGAAACAATTGAAATAAATAAGATGCCAGTGGATTAACATTCGTATAAGGATTTACTGTACCAAGTTTCACTGCACGCGGATGGTTAAATTGCGAGAAACGTCCATGTGAATATTTATAATTCGCGTCACCGCCATGTTGGATTTGTGATCACCAGGTTATTTAAAGTCCTATAGGTGAACTTAAGTTCATAGCCCCTATGAACATTAAGAAATGCAGTTTGATTGCTAAAATAGATTCGTAGATATTCAGTATCGTCTAAATATTTCGGATGGTCGCCATGTTGGATTGTTAAATGTATAGGCCATAGAGTCATATACCATTAAATGAAAATCATTGCGTAGGTTCATTATTCAAACTTTCACTTCGATCGCATTACTACATCACAATAAATAAAATCTTAATTTTAAAATTCGCACTGCCGCCATCTTGAGGTTATGTAAACAATTGAACTAAATTAGATACCAGTGGATTACAATGTGTATAAATATTTCCTGTGCCAGGTTTCAGTGCGCTTGGAACATTAAATCGCGAGAAAGGTCTATTTAAAATTTTCAAATTCGCTTGGCCGCCATGTTCGTTTTGTAGTTAACCGGTTTTTGAAAGTCTTATAGATGGACTTCCAGTAGTGCCCTTTATCTCCGTACAAAATTTCAGGGTTTTACCGCTAATAGTTTCAGAGATATAGAATGCCGGTGATATATTTCGCACATCCGCCATCTTATGATTTTGTAAACAATTGAACGAAGTTAGATGTCGGTGCTTTACAATGTATATAAACATATACTGTACCAAGTTTCATTGCGTTTGGTTGGTCAAATCGCGAGAAACGTCTATTTAAAAGTCGCAAATTCGCTTGGCCGCCATGTTGGTTTTGTAGTTACCAGATTTTCAAAAATCACATAAGTGAACTTATAGTAGTTCCCTCTATCACCATAGAAAATATCAGGGTAATATCGGTAATAGTTTCGGAGATATTGAATGCTGGTGAAATATTTCGCACAGCCGCCATGTTGAATTGGTGAGTCGTAACAAAATTTGAAGGGCACGGTCGAGGTCGCCGGGAATAGTGCTATGAACTTTCCGAGTTTCATTGAAATCGCTCCAGCCGTTTAGATTTTATTAGGGGGGGACACACACACGAATCACACACACACACACACGCACACACACACGGACAAAAGGTGATCTCATAAGCCTATTTTTTCAAAATTGAAAATAGGCTAAAAAAATAACTTCAGCCATAGCAAGACATGCCCTAACGCATGAACAAGTGGAAAGCTATGCTAAACAACTAAAGCTTTCTCATTTTCGAGGTGAGTTTATGCGAAACCAATTACCCCCACGACCCTGGAAACAGGAATGTGCTGTTGTCAATTTGGATGATCACCGAGGACCAGGAACGCATTATGTAGCTTATGTCAAAGAGGGATCCACCGTATGGTACTTTGACAGTTATGGGAATTTGACCCGCCCATGGAACTTGTGACCTTTTTTGGAAACAGGATCAAGATATATTATAATGTGAAACGTGAGCAAACGTTTAACAGCCAACAGTGTGGACGTTTGTGTTTAATTTTTTATATAAGACTCTGCATATGCAAAAACGTCAACAGTATGTCGGCAGAAAGTAAGACGTTTACACTGCATGGACGTGGACCCGAAGTCAGCCTAGACTTTTACCCGCCAATCTAATTGAGTGAAAGACCTTATGGTTTGGGACTTGTTTCTCTTGAAACGTACAATCGAATATACAACATACGTCAAAATGTGAACAACAAGCTTTACTATGATGATTCTGTGCTCACCCTGAACTCTGGTGGATACACGATCGATGATATTTATGAACACATTTATGTGGTGTTGGTCAATCAATATGGTTTAAAGTCATTTCTCGATGGATCGCGCAAGTTTGAACTTGTAGGAAATACCAACACTCATCGCTGCAGTATTTTCTCTACATTCAACATTGACTTTAAAACACGCCCCGATTCCATTGGTCCATTACTAGGAGTTAAACCACGCGTGTTGGAGCTCAACAAAAACATGAATTAGACCTTGAAGTGAAATTCATTGAGGACCATCATGTGTCGGTGACGTGTAATATTATTAGCCAATTGTACACCAATCAACAACCATCGCATTCGCTTTATGACTTTATAGTGACATCACCCAATGGCTATATTATTCGTGAAAACCCTCCAGTGGTGCTTTTTCAGTCTGTGGCTCTCGATGGTATTAGTAATATAACATTAAGACTGATCAATAGAGAGCAACAACTCATTGATCTAGATTCTACCACACCAGTGACTTACAAGTTGGTGCTAAAGCCACTATGAAGTTTGTACACAAAGCAACAACACCGTCTAGGAATGGTGTTAGTTGCTTGCCACGTGAATACACGTTAACATCTCAAGACAAGCAGATTTTACAGCATTTGGGTTACCACGTCAACCCCCGTGTTGAATTCTATCCTAGAGGTAGCGAACCACATCGAGGAGCAACCAGGGGTGGTAAGAATTGATCTCCATTCCTGTCAAGCTCAAACACCTGGACTCAATAACAATGATGAAATGCAATTTGTTATCAACAACCAAGATATTTACACCCTACCGCAGGAAAGTGTCATTCAGATTGAAGGTAGGCTCACCAAAGCCGATGGTTCTACACCCTCCATATCCAAGTTGGCCAACCATGTTTGGCCTTTCTGTTTTCTGAAGTACGTTATGTCATTAACGATATCGGGGTGGATAGCACTCGAAATGTGGGTATTTCCAGTGTCATGAAACTATACCCCTCTTATAGTGAGGAAGAAGGTTAAATACTTTGCATGGCGGGTTGGTGCCCTGACTCGAACAATGTCTGGAATGTACACACCGATGGGACCTTTAGTGGATATTTACCTCTTAAACTGATTTTAGGCTTTGCCGAAGATCACCAGTGCATTGTGGTCAACGCAAGGCAAGTGCACGTCTATTCCTCAACGGAGCTGTGTTTCCCTATGAAGGACTGGCTTTGCATTTTTCAAAAAATATGTTTGGCCCCCTGTACGACTTGTTTTCTAAATTTCGATGGCCGTATTATCAAAAAGAGAAGAGCCCCATGCTCCTATCACAAGCTTTTAAGGCGAGGGCGCCACTTATTATCTTTGACTGTTCTTACCTGGAAGAGTCTGTCAAGCCATCCAATATTGATATTCGACTAGATTTTGAAACGCATGACAATGTACCAGCCAATACCACGGCCTACTGTTTGATTATTCATCACAAACAAGTCAACTATTATCCACTGTCCAACCAAGTGACGAGTATATAAATAACAGGTCAACCCACGTGAAGCCGCTCAGTCATGTCTTGCTTTAAAGCATCAAGAGAAGTCACATCCATGAATTTAAACTCTGAGGAACAACGTTTCAAGACTTTTGCAACATGGCCAGTGCCTTTCATAAACCCTCAAGCCTTGGCGGCCGCTGGATTCTACTATTTATACACAAGAGATTAAGTGAAATGTGCCTTTTGTCCCATCATCATAGACCAATGGCAGGAGGGCGATGAACCCATGCAGGAACATCAGCGTTGGTCCCCTGCCTCTCCCTACCTGTGCAGAATGGAGGTGGGAAATATACCCTGTCATTCAAGCTATCCCTCACTCGTGCCTCTGAGTGATGAAAAAAAACAAGTTACGATACGTGTGCACTGTATGGTGTCCATAGTGCTTCGGTGAGCAGCTCACCATCAAAAACGCCTAGTTTAGAGACATTGGGACATCATCGGTGTTATGGACGTTACAAACACGAGAGACTATATTATTGTATCAGTTGGTATCGTCCTTATCCCAAAGTGACAAAAGCCTGTAAGACGTGTTACGATAATAAAATGATGTAATTCTTAAATTCTTATTTTTTCATGTGCCCCTGTCCTACCCTAACCTCATTTTTTTTACTAGCATGGCATGTAAGTCCATGTCATGGGTAGACTTTAGTGGCCAATGGTCAGTCAGTCGTCAGTTGAACTTGGTCCAGGCAAGCGTCCAAATGTTGCGCACACTCATTGTGGATTGCCAAGGGTTTAAAATTGGTGACAACAAATTTATATTTAAACAAGTGGCCATTAACGATTGTACCACTTTTTGGATATCGCAAGCTACGCATTTGCTATTTAAACCGCCCCATGCTTTTGATTTGTTGTGTGAAAAAGATCGTAAACAAACCGAGTGGATTGAAAATCATAGGCAACTAGACTGGAATCAAGGAACCATTTCCTATAAATATTTGGACGTGGTCATGAAAGCACACTTGTCCTCGGCCAATGTGGTATTTGTGAAAGGTAATGAAAAACGTGAATGGTTGCAACCATTTTAGCGTCTTACTGTCAATGTATCGACTTCATGGACTCGGGCTGCCCCTCCCTGCAAACGCTGATGGATACCTGTTCCTGTGGCAACATTACCCATACAGCCCTAGCACATGTGTGGCATCTCCTTCATTGGTTAACCACCCATGCCTGCTAGGAGTTGTTAAATAAAATTATAAATCAAGATTTACCTGTGAATGACGCCAGTGAGATTTCTACAAGCGACGTGTTAACATCTACAACACGTGATACGATGGAGAAAGGCAATGCTACGGACAAAGCCATCGGCAAGTTCTTTGTGTGCAAAAAGAAACTAGACAGTTTTACCAAAGAGGAACTCTTAGCGCTGCCCAAATCGTTCATTTATTGTGTGGCTGCCAACGCGGTGAAAGAAATCTGGCAACATGTACCAAAATCATGGACTCAAGACCCTGTGTTGAGTGAATTGCAACCCTGTACGGATTACGATCACCATAAGCAAGTGGCCATGGCAAAAAATACCCTCTATGCGTCAGTGCGCGACTTGCCAGCTAGTGAAACAGTATCACGGTCATAAAAGTCCGTGTAAAGACTTTGTTGAATCATTCCACGGGTGTCATGGCGAGGAAAAGCAACATCAACAACAACAACAAAAACAACAACAACAACAACAAACACAAACATCGTCCACAGAGGAGGAGGAAGACCAAACCTTTTCACCATCAATGGAAAAGGATATGCCAGACCTGTACTGGCAATGGCGTCATTGACAAAGTGATTCAATACTTACCTTTCGAAATCCATCTTCCAGGTTATCGTTTTTGTGGTCCTGGAACTCATCTTGAAAAACTTTTGCAGCGTGGTGATGTACCCATTAATCTTTTGGATCAAGCATGCAAAGAACATGACCTATCTTATCGCCATAGTCATCCTGGTTTAAGACAAGTGGCAGATAAATTATTATTGAAAAAAGCTAAACAACGTTTCACATCCTGTGATGCCTCAGTGGGTGAGAGAATGGCGGCCCTGATTGTCATGAGGGCTATGAAAAGAAAGTTGATGATGCATGGGCATAAACATTGAGGAATAGAGAAATTGGGATTTGTTTGTATTCCATTTGCTTTTGTCAGTCCACTGTCACTATGAAATAAAAACAAAGCTTTACCAGAGCACAATGTTTTATTTTAAAAAATCATGGTGTTAATGGGCTGATTTGTCATTTTCATATTTTCTTACACATTGCCAGTTGCCAATTTGCAATTTACAGTTTTTAAAAATGTTTGTTTCAAGTTTTACGTTTTTGACGATATGGATTTTTCCATTTTGTTGATGACACTTTTTAAACAATGTCTGTTTGAAGTTTTTTTGAATTTTCATATCTCACACATGGCCATTTCCAGTTTTTAAAAATATTCGTTTTAAGTTTTGCGTTTTTGGTGATATGGAAGCATGGATTTTCCATCTTGCTGTTTTGACATTTTTCCATTTGGTGTATGTTGAAAGTTGAGATTTCTCAATGATGTTGATGCAAGTGCTTGACCATGACGATGCTGCAGTGCGTTTGTGGGACTGCGGAAACGTGGAGGTCTACGACTAGTGTAGGTAAGACTGTTTAACAAAAATAATGTCTATTGACCGCTACATTAAAAAAACTATTGACAAAACAAAATGACTATATAAGTGAAAATTACCCCCTCCCCACTCACCCTACCTCACCGTGTTTGCTCTGGTCATACATACACATCAGCTTTCACGCTAGTCATACATTCACACCTGTCTTTGGGAACAAACACAACCACTTTATTTATTCCCAAAGCACATTCTCGACATGCACACTTATCCCGAAATAACTTTTTACAAAAAAAAAAGTTACTAAAAAAATACTATTACTTATTTGATATTTACAAAAAACAACAACTTTGTACAGCTTTAAAAGAATCAAACTATATACCATTTTCCAATTCCCAACTCTGTAAAATTTAAAAATTAAGTTAAAAATAAAGTAGGGTTGCAATGGGGTTTTAAGGAGCAAAAGGTCCAAGTGGGTTGCCACTATTTACAAAATTAGCTATTTACAATGGCAAAAACCAATATTTACAAAATACTAAATCTACGAGTTACAAAAAGAGCCATGTCCCTAAACGATTAAACAGAAAAATCACACCTCCTCCTCCTTGCGGTCATAACCCCAGGGCAGGCTGGTGAGCAGGTCATCAGCCCACACATTTTGTTATCCATGGATGCGAGTGTGCGTTTTCTCTGTTCCACAAGATACAATTGATGGTCGCTGGATTGTATCCTGCACTGTGTATGGTACATAGCTTTACCAGTGCGTAAATCCGCTAATTAATCGTCTACACGTAGCGATTTTACCACTGCCCTAACTACACCTTCTGCTCTTTTGGCTCCCTTACAGTCTAGTGTACGATAAGAATACATTTTCGAGGCCAAACCTACGAATTCCGTCATGACGGAATCACCGCATTCATCTTTTAAAACGCCCATTTCCTTCTTGTTTTTATGGGCAGCTGAAATATGCTGTCAGCGCTATAGGAAGAGGTGTCGAACCAGTCACTACGTTGCCTCATGACGTCATAGGGGTTGCAGTGGCGAATGTGGTAAATGAATGAGTCCGTATCCATATACAAAAGAGAGACGTCCTCAAAATGGCGTTTGGCAAACTCGTAGTGGAATCGATACATGACCGCTTTGGAAAAGTCTAAAACGACTTGGCCCAAGTAAATGGGCTTATCCATGGGCACACTTGTCCTACTCATTTAAATACTGGCCAAATCCTCATCGGTAATTTTGATCGATTTGAAATTTGGCTTGGCAAGGTACCGCCGGGCACCCCACAGCCCCTCCCAGATATTCACCAATTTAATGTCGCGGTATTTGCGGACATTCTCCATGGACTTGCCATAGATGCAGTTGTTCATTAATTTAAAAAATAATTTCAAACTGCTGTGTTGCCATTTGTCGGTGCTCTGTGTTGAGTTGCATGTATGGCATGAGCCATGGTTTTTGGGCAAAGGAAATACCCCTATGGATTTTCTTCAACACCAAGCCTGGGCCAGACATAGCACCAACATTTGGATATGCAGCACATACCGATTTTTGTTGTAAAGTGTGCCCATGAGTTTTTCAATTTTCACTTTACTCTCAGGGGGAACCATTTGCTCAAGGTAGAATGGGAAATCGGCATGTTCATCATACAAGGATGAGGGATATTCAATATCCACTTCTAGCACATTTCCACGGCCTGTTTCTTTGCTAGCCATGTTCACATCTGTGACACTTGTTTCTTGTCAGCCAAGCAAACTTCCCATAAGGCAAAGGCTGACTCATGGCGTAGCCTACAAATTATTCACGTCATAGTACATTAAGTACGATTCTGGTTTGTCTGGTGAATAATCAGGCATGTAGACATTGTTCGCTTCGGCATGGCGCTGGTTAAGTGACACAAAGCCACCGCGAATGCCCTTTTCTAAGAATAGAATCATGTCTACATCAATGAGTAAATCCAATTCCACTTGAGTGTATTTTAAAGCAGCATCAAACGAGAGCCCAGGACTCGTATAATAGTGAGCCGGGTCAAGACCATAAATGTGCTGACACAAATCACGAATTTTTTCAAACACATCGGTGAGCAGGAATACATCCAGTTTTAGGTAATGCATAGCATATTCACCTAGCGTCTTGGTATCAAACACTCGCCAAACTTTACATGCATGAGAATAGTCTTCATCGGAAATGGTACTGCGTGTTAGTTTCGAGTAAAATTTCGCTTGTGGCGGGAGTGTTCTTTGCTTTAACACGTCCCAGCTGTTGCAAAAATCATACACGAATATACCTTTCCGAATGCAGAATTGAAATTGCTTAGGCTCTTTAAAATGCATTCTGGTATTTTTAATTCTTCTTCATGCAAGCCATTCGCAAGACTGTCTTGCGAGGATGCCATAAACTTTAAGGAATCCAAAAATCGAATTCTGAAGTTGCTCAACCGCCATGTCAGGGCTGTAAAACGCTCATGGTTTTGGGGGATAATGGTAAACGAGCCCTTGTTGACATGACCCAATTCACGAACCAAAAACTGAATGTCATAATTCGCCAGATTGTGGGAAAAAGACTGATGAATTGAGGAGCTGAAAAGTTCAAATTGCATTTACTATGCGCAGCTCCACGAAACTCTCCCGTAAAGTGCGAGTGATCACGAACGGTGTCTTCAGCACTGATCAGTGGCTTTTCGCAAATATGACATGTCGTAGCATGCTCATACTGCTGCTGCTGTTCTGGAGATAGGTTCATGGGTACTGGGTGGTCCAGTAATCCCTGTACATGGTCGGCCATCTTTACAAGTTCATTCAAAAACCATCTGGCACAATCTGGCCCCTCACGGGATTTGTAAACGGATTGTGTGGGGTCATAGGCACACACCACATTAATTCCTATGGCAAAAGGTTCATGTTTTTGAATGGGTGTGGTTGAGCTAATGGTGGGATCTGGTTCACATCCCGCCATGGGTGTGGTGAGTGCTTCGAAATCTGCGTACACCACATAGGGGACAGTGTCACGCTTATGAATGTCCTAAAACTTTAACACAGCCTTGTCCCCTTGTGGCAATATCAGTCTCACCGTTTCCTGAGAAACGCAATCTACCCTTTGACGTTCCAAAAGCGTAGGGGTGGTAAAATATTGCAAGCAACGGTCACTAATATGTTTTACACCAGCATGCTTAAACACTTGTCTGCTTAGCAATCTACTCAGGCTTTTAATAAGGCAATAGTGATTCACTTCTCCGTAAGACAGATATAAAAGATGAATGTGGCGTCGTTTTGGTTCTTTTGTGGCATAAAGAGGACCCACAATGTCATCACCATCAAGGCCATGCACCATGAACGAAAAGTCCTGGTTATCCTGTTCAAACCTATGGATCTCAATTAAGTCTATAGGGAACGATACTCGAGTTAAATTTAAATTCCGTTTTAAATATGAAAATGCATTCCTATACATTCCCGGTCTGTGACTGGCACGTTTTGCTGGTTGCAAGTACGTAGCCACTGACCACAGGAAACATTCATCGTCCTTATTTTCAATGTTAATCACAGCCTTTTTCAAAGCTATTGCCTGTGGTGTCCGAATAAAGCTAGACCCAGCATTGAAAGGATTTAATTGACAAATGTTAATTTGCAGGTGATGAATTTTGTCTAAGGCAAGGCCACTGGGTCCTTGTTGTAGTTTCTCAAATTTAGTCAGCAAGGCATTGACCACGTGGGTTTCATACCACTGTCCCAAATTATGGGCTATGAATAGCTCTTGCATTTTACTGCAAATATAAAATGTCTATTTATGTTCCACGTCCTTCTTTTTACTTATAAACTCGCACACTAGTTCTGTATTCACCTTTAGAGCTGTATGCAGCCGTTGTGCTGAAAAAATTTCATTTTTAAAAATTTCAAAACAAGATTCTAAAAATTCTTTTGGGACTAAACTTTCTCCAAAATTGACCACGCGACCAGAGCACACACGTGATTTAAAACAACTGTTTAGGGGTTCCCAAGTTAACATATCCGCAGCAGTAACAGACATTATTTTGAAAGAACACTCTCACCTGAGTTCGGTGGCGTAGTCGGTAGCATGCTGAACTGCTATGCCCAAGATAGCGGGTTCAAACCCGGCCGAAGTCGTCGGATTTTTAAGAGCGTTAAAATCCTTCAGTATGCCTTCCTTCGGAGGGGAAGTAAAGCCGGCGGTCCCATGTCATAGATTTATGGCATGTAAAAGATCCTTTCACAGACTAAACTTGTGTAAAGCAAAATTTGTTAGGTTAGATTTCGTCAGAACGCTCTATCGAAGTTCCAACGTTAACCACTAGGTATCATTGATATCTGGTGGCGAAAGTTGGAACTACTTGAAATTGAACGGAACTTGTAGCTCACCCTTTCGGGTATCCGCTGGAAGCAGCTACAGACTCAGGCGAGCCGAACATGTCCTCGGACACTCCCGGCACTAAAAGCAATACGATAAATAAATAAATAAATAACCTGAGTTTAGAATGTAGACTGTCAGGCAATGGTCACACACTAGAGCCACTTGGATTTTAGCTGTATTTGCTATAGCTGTAAAGCTTTTTTTTTTCCAAATATCTAAAAACAAATAAAATAAACCACCATAAGTATATATATTCCTTATAGTTTATGCACGTCATAAACAAACAAATCAAACAGGTTATATATATAAACAAATCTTACCTTGACTTGTATTGCTTTGCTTTATTCCCGTCTCGTGAGCTAGTATGGTAATGGTTTCCATTTCTAGCTGTCTGTCTTTCTCTCTTTTTCAATCTCTTTCCCACAGACACACAACAGGTAGGCTATACACGTTATTTACAAACAAATAAATAAACATTTATTTATAACTTTAACAATCAATAAATAATTGCTTGTAAATATATATAAATCAATAAATATATAAATGATTAAATATATAAATAAATACTTACCCCACAACAAGGTTAAGTATTTTCCACCAACACCAAAACTGTTAAACAAGACCATGTGTTTCACGCAACGCAGTGTGTTCATAGGTAGTCACATAAGTGAGAGTGGAAATGATAACGACATGTCTTTATATATGTTACGTTGCATGTATAATTTTTTTTCTCACGCTTGAACATTCTGTTATCGTGCACGTGGACAGCTAACGTCCAAGGTGAGCACCTGTGCCAGGTCAAATTTCACATGAACTTGCATTTTGTCACATACAAAGCAAAACAGGATGTAACTTGTTTAGCTTATATGTGGTTTCACACGTATTCACATGCATTTCGCTCTTCCCTGCCACCACGGTTGTCAGATTATTTAACCTTCAAGCGTCATCCGCGTCTTTATAATTTTCCATTGCACCTGCTGTCAAGTCTGATCAGCGCATTCCAATAAGCTCAAATAACATTCACATCCTGCTAGTCTGTCCCCTCTCCAGCAAGTTTGTTTTCTCTACTCGCTTCAATCAACATTGAACCAAGTTCTGTTTGCCCTTCATCTGATCATAGAGTTATCATTTGTCATGTAACCCATCATCGTTTACACGTTAAAGATCCCCTTCGGGGATAAATATCAGAAAAAACGAACCCTCACTCTGTCATAAACCGACCCGTCGAAATATCGATTGTTCTATTGAGTACAGCCACCGTGGTCAGCGACAGGTTCGTTGAAACACACACACCCAGCAGTATCGTCTCTCTCAACAACCACGGTTCATGAACATTTTAAACAGGTAAAGATTTTTTTTTCAACAAAAGTGTCGTTAGGCCCTTTGTTTTGAAACTATTTCAAAAATAGTTTCAAAAAAGGGCCGTTAGCCCGAGTCCTATGACACCTCGTACACGTCTCTAGCGTTATTGGTTTGTGAGATATAGCAAAAAGTCTAAAATCACGGTTTTACCTCAAAATGGTTTTTCATTCCTACTCAATATTAACATCCTCGGCAAGAGGAAAACGCGACGAAAAAAATGACACCTCGTACAAGTCTCTAGCCTTATTGGTTCATGAAATATCAGCAAAAATCACAAAAAAACACTTGTTTACCCCAAAATCGAGTTTCCAAATATTTTAAAAAATATAACGAGTTGTCCATAGCAAAGGCCCCGTCAGCTCGAGTCCAACGACACCTCATTCGTGAATCTCCGACCATGGGTTCGGGAGTTATCGCCTTGGTCTCACGCGGCGGCAATGACACTATTTAGAAACCGCCTTGCTCCCCTACTACAGTTTTAGTCCAAGAGGCTTGACATTTATTTTAGTGGTAGAGGGGGTCAGGGCCATTCATTTACCTCAAACAAACTTATTTGTAGAATTCCCAGTTTACGAAATATAGGAATTTCAAAATTGGACTGTTTTCAAAAAAACTTAAAAAGTTTCATTATAAAAATAAAGATCATAGAGACCGTTCGTTTGAGCCATTGCATAACATTCTATCATGTTTGGTTTTCAAACTATCACCTACTTTCGAAAACAAAAATTTTCAATTTTTTTTTCTTCAATAATATAACGAGTGATCCATAGGTAAGAGGACGTCAACCCAAGTCCAAAGACATGTCTCACGTCAAAATCGGACCATGCGTTCGAGAGATATTAATTATTTAAATGTTTCACCTACGTTTGGCCGCCATGTTGGTTTATTGGGCACAGCCAAGCCAAGTGTAATAGAAGCACCATCACTCCCCTACTTATGCTCGCCCGCTAGCTGGGCTGTAACTGAGGTGATAGACTCACCCCTAGCCAGCTCGTAAACTGTCGGCTCAGGATTTGAATCGAGATTGTTGGAAGAAATGAAAACGTTAAACACTTATAGTGAGCGATGTATTGAAGATAGAGATATGCTTTCCGGGACTTTTTGAACAACTTTTCATGCTGAACAATTCTTACACTCATAGTATATAGATATTTTTAACGATTTGCCAAGCGTAAGCTTAAAAAGCGCACATACGCCATGTTTTGTTTTCGACTTTTTCACTGAAATCGTTACTGCTCGGCTTCCTTTGATCATACATAAATTATTTTGAACAGAAATCTTCCTCGAGATATCCTTTACAGAATGGTGAAAACCGCATCAAAATCCATCCAGAGGTTCACCCGTGACATCCAAAAAACGACAGTAGCGTACTCGAGCGCATCAACAGAAAAGAGAGAGCGTTGCAGCAGAAGAGAGATAAGACGATATCATCACCTTTCACTGTGACACTTTTTCACGAACGTCACCGTATTCCAACAATGTATTTGACGTTGTCATGTCAAAAGTGTAAATGTATTAAACTAGTTGGGCGCTACGCTGCTGCTAATGGCAATGCCTTGCACGACACGCTGCAATACAAAGTGCCCTCATCCGCCACACGGCTTCTGCGATGCTCCGTTCCATAGGGAGGGCCCTCACTGTAGCTCTCAACAATATAGACTAATAATAAATAGCCCCTGGCACTACAGCGCTTGAGGGCCAAGGCCTACCAAGCGTCCGCTACCCAGCCTTTAGGACTGCAGATAAGGGGGTGACGCGTGGTCAGCGCGTCGGGTCCTCTCAGCCGTTAATCTTGGATTTCGTGACCGGGGCGCTGCCTCACTGTCAGACAGCTACTCAATTGTCCTCACGAGGCTGAGTGTACCCCGTTCCAGCCCTCACGTCAGTTACTAAAATCCCTGAAGGAGCCGGGAAACGAACCCGGGGCATCCGGGTCAGAGCCAGGCGCGCTACCCCAACACAACGGGGCCAGCTCTAGCTCTCAACAGGCACAACAATTGACTGTAGAACCAACGGGGAAGGAACCTAAAATAACATAGTTACTAAGCTGTGTGACCCAATTTATTTTCTATTTTTCAGTAACTCAGAGGCCACAAAGCAATGCCCTTTGTCATGCTAGACGGAGCGGCTCCAGCCAATAACTGATAACCGAGCCGGCGCAATGGCCTACTTGTTCAATGAAAATTCTTTGTACATGAGTTCTATTGCCATTTTAAGAAGCCACGTGCTGCATTATAATGCTACTCAGACGATGTTAAGATAAGCTAATAGGCTTCATGAAGGCCAGTCATACTCGCTTCTCGATCGGCAGTTTCTAGGAAGCCACGTGGTTGTCGGGAAAACCATATGCTACCAAGTAATATCTGTCTGTTGTCTAGACAGTCCGAAGGCTGGTCGGATCCTCAAGAAAGGACTGCCTTAATTTATGTTGGTAGAACCTCCAAAACTTATGACAGCGCTATAATGAGGTGTACTAGGCAAGGTGAGGAGTGAGGCAGTTTGTCACTGATTTCCTCAAGATGGATGCCGGCCCCGTGGCGTTGGGATAGCGGGCTTATCTCGCACTCGGAGGCCCTGGGATCGATTCCCGGCTACGCCAGGCACTTTAAAAACTGACGTTAGAGCTGAAACGGGGTGCAGCCAGCTTCCTGAGGACAATTGAGTAGCTGTCTGACAGTGGGGATTGTCACGGTCACGGAGACCAAGATTAACGGCTGAGGGGACCCAACGCGCTAACCGCGCGTCACCCCATAATCTGCAGGTCAAATGGCTGGGCGGCCGTCGGTTGGTAGGCATAGGCTCTTCATCGGCTGTAGTGCCATGGAGTTTCTTTTCCTCAAGAGAAGCTCACGACTAGTGGGATGAGGGCTGGCGACCATGGGACCCCAGTTGAGTCCGGCATTGCTTTCAATTATACCAGGCTCCTCTCCTTTGTCTTTCCTGTCGATCTCCCTTGGTCAACTCTTGTTATCTTCCGACCCCGGCAGTATTAGGGTATCTGATACCTAGGGTGTCTTTCATTTACGCGCTTTATTTGGTCCTTATCTCACCTTTTCTGTTATCGTATTTTCCTTTGGCTGTCACCGTGGAGGCCCGGGTTCGATTCCCGACTCTGCCAAGAAATTTAATTCTGGTCTGCGGGTTGGAACGGGGTATAGGAAGGAAGGAAGGAAGGAAGGAAGCTTTTAGTTTTAACGTGACTGTTAATCATGAGATCATGAGCCACGGACCTCCTTTTTACGTGGAATCCGAACCACAGGACATGGCATTTCACTTCGAAAATCTCACATGCATTGACCGGGAATCGAACCCGGACCGCCTTGGTGAGAGGCATACAGCTAGACCGGGAACGGGGTATACTCAGCCTCATGAGGCAAAAGTGAGTTGAGGTGGGTTCGATTCGCACCTCAGCCATCTTGGAGGTAGTTTTCCATGGTTCCCCACTTCTTCTCCAGGTGAATGCCGGGAGGGCATCCAACTTAAGGCCACGGCCACCTTCTTCCCAATACTCATCTGAATTACAAATACACACACTAATACAGCCATCACAATAACACAGGTTATCAATATCGCGTTGGAAATCAATTTTCAGTGTTTTTCAATCGGTCAACGCTATTGTACCCAATTGTAACGGGTGGTTCCCTCTGAAGGTGAGAAGCTTTATGTAATGGAATCTCTCTTCCTTCGAAGTTCTCGTTGCAGTTCCTCACGTGCCGGTGTGGATGGTAAGTGTATTTGCTATCGAAGGTCTTCTACAAAAACGTTTCTCTTGCTAGTACATACACGTATCGTGAGAGGTAGAATTTTGAAACCCCTGGCACCCTTTTCAAATACTTTAGTTTCAGGCATTCGAGTTCTTGTAGTTGCTGAACCTTATACTCACACAAGCAGTGTGAACGTAGAAAACAATCCTTCTCCAAGGAATGGTGTCCGTAATATTTTCTATAATATATGGAATCATGAAAGGACATAATCTTCTTCTTCTTCTTCTTCTTCTTTCGATTCGACCATCAAAGGGCCACGTCATTTCAACTGCTTCTTGCTGCATCGAGCTTTAACATCCTCCCAGTACTTTCGCATTAGTTCTCAATGCTGTTGTTTCCTTTCCTAAGTCCACTTCTTGCCTGTTTGAAGCTTAGGCTTTTCTTGGAAACATCGGTGTGCTGTTAGTTTTTGCTTAAGTGGGGCACGTTCCTAGATATCGTTGTTTGTAATTCCCACTTCTGGGAAATCTTTGTCCACCTCAGTGAACTAAGCTCCATTAGTTTTCTTTTTGAGGAAGTAGGTGAAAATTCTGTCAATTGTGCTGGGTTCATTCTTGTTATATGACCGTAAAAGGTATTCTCCGTTTCCTCATGGTGTCAGTTATTTTTTCCACATGGATGTAAAGTTCGTGGTTGTGCCGTCTCCTATTTTCCCCAATTTATTTTACTGGGTCCAAGATTCTTCTTAGAATGTTCCTTTCTTTCACTTCCAGTTTCTCTATTAGTCCCTTACGATGCATTGCAAGGCACTCTGCAGCATACAAGGCCTCTGGACGGATGACTGTTTAGTAGTGTTTTAACTTGGCATTTATAGATATAGATTTCTTGTTATAAATGGCTTTTGTTAGATTATATGCCATTTCCATTTTCCTGAATCGTGACTCGAAAGCTGCCTTCTCGGATAGATTAGGGTCTATCCCCCACCCAAATATTTGAATGCTTTCGATGCTTGATTTTCCCCTGTCTTACATCCAGCTCTTTTGGCGCTTGTTTGATATTAGTGATGAATTATTTTTTCAAAAGAGATCCTAAGGCCTGATTTTGCTGCTTGAAACTGGAGTTCATTAATTTGCGCTGTGGCTGCATCTAAGGAATATCAAAAAATTGCAAGATCATCTGCGAATGCTAGGCAGTCAACTTTTAGGTTCTGTTTTTTGTAGCCCAATCTGACTCCATTTTCAGTCCTGTTAACGTTCATTATTTTTCGCCACTCACGGATGACTTTTTTGAGCTCTCAGTTGAAGAGCGAAGGTGATAGTCCGTCTCCCTGTCTTACACCAGTCTTGATTTCAAAGGGCTCTGAAATTTCTCCCCTGAATTCATTATTATTATTATCTTATTGTTATTATTATAGCACTGTATACTGCCTCCAACCCGCGGTGTCTGTGGTCAGTCAGACCTACATCACATCACACGTGGGAGGAGATGAGCCAGTGTTGCACGGAGAGGTTAGGTTGACGGGATGTTATTAGCCAGCATCACACACACACACTCGGTCGTAAAAGTGAGCTCTTGTTTGAAGGTTTCCTCACTGACAGCTACTTGCCTGTAAACATTCGTCCTGCTCTCAGCACATGGACAGCAACCAACAACCAAGCCACTTGCGGCACGCATGACCACGTCTCTAAGGAGTTCTACAAAATTTCAGTTTGTATTATACGAGGGCTCTTTCTTTATCAAGTTCCGATGGGCTGTATAAATAAAACAGATTGACTTACCAAACTGATTTTACTACTAAATGTTTGCTTATTTTATTCTTATGTCTCAACATAATCACCAAAACGATTGAAACATTTGTGGTATCGTTACACCAGCTTTCCAATACCCTCGACAAAAAAATCTGCCGCCACTGAGGTGGGTACGTATGGAGAGTCTCCTGAAGTTTTTCCTTTTTGGCGAGGCGTTGCCGCCCAACTATCGAAAAAGGTGAAAATCATTCTCGACCGCACAGTTACGATAGACGTTTTCAAATAATTCAAGTGTGAAGTTTTGGACCATCTGCCGTTTAGTCCAAACCAGCACTGAATGATTTTCACATATTTCGAGAATTGAAGGTATGGTTGGGCGCCAACGCCTCGCCAAAATGGAAACACTTCAGGAGACTGTCCAGACGTTACCACCTCAGAAGCGCCAGAATTTTTTGCCGAGAGCATTGGAAAGCTGGTGTAACAATACGACAAATGTTTCAATCGTTTTGGCGATTATGTTGAGACGTAAGAATAAAATAAGCAAACATTTAATAGGAAAATCAGTTTGGTATGTCAAACTGTTATTTTTATACAGTCCATCGGAACTTGAAAAGAAAACAGCCCTCGTAGTTAACATGGATACGCTTTTGTACTAGAGGTCTATCTGGAATTACGTGGACAGTTTTAACATGGTGTCTATCTGGGATTACGTGGACAGTTTAAACATGCAGTTTATCTAGGATTCACGTTGACAGTTAAAACTTGGAGTCTATGTGAGATTAACGTGAACAGTTTTAACATGGAGTCTATGTGGGATTAGCATGGACAGTTTTAACATGGAGTATATGTGGGATTAACATGGTCGGTCTTAACATGGAGTCTATCTAGGATTCACGTTGACAGTTAAAACATGGAGTCTATGTGGGATTAACGTGAACAGTTTTAACATGGAGTCTATGTGGGATTAGCACGGACAGTTTTAACATGGAGTCTACGTGGGATTAACATGGTCGGTCTTAACATGAAGTCTATCTAGGATTAACGTGGACAGTTTTATCATGGAATCTATTTGGGATTAACGTGATCAGTTTTATTATCATGGAATCTATCTGGGATTAACTTGGACAGTTTAACTAGACGCTGATATTTTTGATTTTGCGCATTGCAAAATCCTATTTGGTTGTCTTTGTCTTAGATATATTTTCCTGGACAACTCATCGGAAATCCTTTACAATAGCAATAATAAAATGCCAGCCATGGAAATACAGTATTTGCAAAATGAAACTAATAGTAGCCTATATTTAACAGATTCTAACATAATTATGAGAGTTTTCAACAGAAACCGAATCGTTGTTTTAAAATTTCAATTAATGTTCTATAGACTTTAACTGACCAGTTAATAAAACGTTTGGCAACTTGAAGTAGCATTTAAGTCCTCGAAGCTTCGTTTCACGTTACTGTTAAAATTAGAATATTTCTAATACAGTAATCTGGCCAAGTCGGTAAATATTAGTCCAGTGCGCATAGGGTAAACTTGTCTAATTCCATGATATTAAATTCCGCTATACTTTCGGAATAAATTAAAAAAAAGTTAAAATAAATTAATTAAAATTTTCAAAAATATTCCAAAAAGAGTTTTTATTCAAACCAAAAATTAATTTAAATTTAAATTTTTAATATAAATTATTTATTTACCGACAGTAGTGGCTACGCTGGCTAACGCGCAGCATTAGGTCAAGGGGCCAAGCTCTCTGCTGACTCGGTAGACGCGTGGGTTCGAGCCCCACCGTCGGCCGTCCTTGAAATGGTTTTCCGTGGTTTCCCATTTTCAACACCAGGCAAATGCTGGGACGGTACCTTCTGACAGGCCACGGCCGCTTCCTTCCACATCCTTGCCCAGTTTCATTCACCATCATTCATTTCATCTCTCATTAACTCCTCTCATGAGGTTGGCGTCAGGAAGGGCATCCGGCCGTAAAAACCATCGCCTCAAAGACTTCCATCGCATCTCATCCCCGACCCCGTTGGAAAACGGGAATAATAAGGGGTAGACATACATACAATTTAAATTATTTATTTATGTAATCATATTCATGCTGTTAAAAATAAGAAAAAATAAAATAAAAAAAATAGAATTAAAATTAAAATTTAAAAATTCAAAAATATAAGAGTGAAGATAAAGATAAATTTAAAGAAATAGAAAATAAAATTGAAAAATAAATAAAAATAAAATAACATTAAAAATTAAAATTAAAATAAAAGTGTCGCCTCCGTAGCGTAGCGGTCAGCATGGTTAGCTGCCGCCCCGGAGGTCCTGGGTTCGATTCCCGGCGCTGCCACGAAATTTGAAAAGTGGTACGAGGACTGGAACGGGGTCTACTCAGCCTCGGGTGGCCCAAATGAGTAGAGGGGGTTTGATTCCCCCTCAGCCATCCTCGAAGTTGTTTTCCGTGGTTTCCCACTTCGTCTTCGGGCAAATGCCGGGATTGTACCTTCTTCAAGGCCACGGCCGCCTCCTTTCCTCTTCCTTGCCTATCCATCCTCACCATCCCTTACCTTCCCTCATGAGGCCCCTGTTCGCTTTGCAGGTGAGGCCGCCTGGTCGAGGTGCCAATCCCACCTCACCAGTTGTATCCCTTCCGATTCGATGCTCCCAGCTCTAGGACACTGCCCGTAGAGGCGGTAGTGGTGAGTTTCCTCGCTGAGTCCGTGGGTTCCACCAACCTGGAGGGTAAAACGACTAAAAAATAAAAGTGCACGGAATAAACTGAAGTCTAGACGTGTCTAGAGATGTCCGAAGTAAGTGTCTTATAACAATTTATCTGGAGCCTCTAGTAGCCGGGCATCGATTAGTGAGGTATAAGATGCGAGCCTACCTTAAGGTGATGACTGGGTTTGTGATGGATATATCTCCATGGACGTCACGAGGCACAATAGGTTTGTTAGCCTACCTTCGATTTTTCAAAAATATGAAAGTAGACATGAGATCTACATGGGCCAAAAGTTGTTAGTCTGTCTGTGTGTGTATATCTGCCCCCACCCCCTATCAATTCAAACAAGACGAAACGAATTGAACGAAAATTTGGTACAGAGATAGCACTAGAAATTGACACCTCAATGTCATGTTTTATATCACCGCCATCTTAACGAAAACGTAATGGCGGATCCTAAATATTCAAAGCTTAAATCAAATTACGACTAACCTAATCATCTGATCTCTACCAAATTTTGCAACAACATACCTTCATGTGGGAAGCGTCTTTTGACCAAATTACAAGGTCATCAACCAAATAGTTTGAAGATGACGGCCGTATGTGTGTGCAAAGTGTGTATGTCTGCCCCCCACACCACACCCCTATCAATTCAAACACGACGAAACCGAATTGAACGAAATTTGCTACAGAGGTAGTACTAGCAATGGATATCTCAGTGTCATGTTTTATATTGCCGCCATCTTGACGGAAACGTAATGGCGGCCCCTCAAATGGTAAAAGCTTAGATCGAAATTACGACTAACCTAATCATCTGATCTCTACAAAATTTCGCAACAACATACCTCATGAGGAAAGCGTCTTTTGACCAAATTACAAGGTCATCTGCCAAAAAGTTTGAAGATGGTGGCCGTATATGTGTGAAAATTGATCACCCGAACCACCTTTGGTACAGAGGTAGCACTAGCAAGGGCCAACTCAGTGTCATGTGTATCGCCGCCATCATAACGAAATAGAAATGGCGCTCACCCAATTGTTCAAAGCTTAAATCAAATTACGACTAACGTAATCATCCGATCTCTACCAAATTTTACAGTACCTTAATATGGGAAGTACCCTTTGCCCAAACTACAAAGTCATCAGCCAAATAGCTTCAAGATGGCGGACGTATGAATCATGCAAGTATTATAGCCTAACAGTTACTTTCGATTCAACAAAGCCCGGCCTCAATAAATCCGTTTATCGTACAGAGGATGGTTTAAACTGTCCCCAGGGAGGTGACTTGTAGGATATTAACATATTTTAATATAATATTATACCATAGCAGTGACTAACAGTTCAGGCCGACCGCGTCGTATCGTGCTGGGCCGTGCCGTCCGGTTGGGTAAAAATGGAGGCTATTGTTTGCTCGCTAGTCCATATTTTACTAGCTTGATAGTCTTACAGGTATGTACTGGACAAAATAACACAAATTTACTATCAAATGGCTTATTAAAACGCAGAAAACGCTAATTAAATCGTTCATTCCAAGACAAAGAAATGCTAGGCAGTTATACTAAAGCTGTTGTTAACGTTGCTAGGCGTAGTGGGCATGTGAAGCAGCGTGGTAGCGTGCTACACTCCTAACCTGAAAGTTTGAGGTTCAAATCCTAGTGGCTTCAAGTTTTTTACTTTTTTTAAATATATTTATTGATTTTTAACTATTCACACGTTATTAAGCATATACAGTATCTGTCGCCTCCGTAGCGTAGCGGTCAGCATGGTTAGCTGCCGCCCCGGAGGTCCTGGGTTCGATTCCCGGCTCTGCCACGAAATTTGAAAAGTGGTATGAGGACTGGAACGGGGTCTACTCAGCCTCGGGTGGCCCAAATGAGTAGAGGGGGTTCGATTCCCCCTCAGCCATCCTCGAAATGGTTTTCCGTGGTTTCCCACTTCGTCTTCGGGCAAATGCCGGGTTGGTACCTTCTTCAAGGCCACGGCCGCCTCCTTCCCTCTTCCTTGCCTATCCCTCCTAACCATCCATTACCTTCCCTCATGAGGCCCCTGTTCGCTTTGCAGGTGAGGCCGCCTGGGCGAGGTGCCAATCCCACCTCACCAGTTGTATCCACTCCGATTAGATGATCCCAGCTCTAGGACACTGCCCGTAGAGGCGGTAGTGGTGAGTTCCCTCGCTGAGCCCGTGGGTTCCACCAACCTGGAGGGTAAACGACTAAGAAAAGAAAAGAAGAAAATATACAGTATCTATTTGTAATCAAATAATATTGTATATACTTATATCACCACATATTTCAACACTGGACTCCAGCGATTAAAATTCGTTTTCCTTGATCCGCGGTAGAGTCTGTTGTTGTTGATTCTTTAGGGGCTTTGCGGCATCGTGGTCATGTAGCCCCGTGTACTTGGGTGTGTGGAGAAGTTGTCCCATAGCCTGTGTCACTGTGATGTCTGTACTAGTGTGTACTTGTACAGTATGAAAATGAAAATCCACAGCCTGCTTCCAGTCGACCGACTGGGTCAGGGAATTTAATGAATGAAGCCCCCGTCTAGCGGTGAGGATATGAACTTTGCCGGCAGCTGAAGCCTGTCGCACTCCCCTGGGACAATGATTAAATGAATGACAGATGAAATGAAATGATAGTGGAGAGTGTTGCTGGAATGAAATTGAGACAGGGAAAACCGGAGTACCCGGAGAAAAACCTGTCTGCCTCCACTTTGTCCAGCACAAATCTCACATGGAGTGACCGGGATTTGAACCACGGACCCAGCGGTGAGAGGCCGGCGTACTGCTGCCTAAGCCACGGAGGCTGGGTGTACTTGTACATTATATGTGGAAGAATTTGTGTAGGAAGCTGTCGTAGATCCGCGGTAGAGTCTACTGTTTGTTGTTGTTGTTGCTGTTGTTGATTGTTTAAGGGCTTTGCGGCATCGTGGTCATGTAGCCCCGTGTACTTTGGGGAGTGTTGAATTTGGTCTGCTAACCTGTGTCATTGTGATGGCTGTATTAGTGTGTGTATTTATAATTCAGGTGAGGATTCAATCAATCAATGTATAATATAGCACGTTGTTATTCAACTAGCTACTACAACCAACATTCAATTATACTCCTTGAAGAGGAGAGCATTTAGGAGAAAGTAGGCTAAATGTTCTTTACTGAACATCTTGTTGCTCAATTTGTGTGACTCCTTACCACGAAGAGAGTTAGGTAACCGAAACGGATGATGATGACATTTTCATTTGTGATTTTAGTGCCATGGAATGTTCAGATACTGATTATGACTAAGCATTTGAGTGAGTGGTGAGCCTACGATAGCAACAAGACTCTTTTGATCATAAAAACGTTGATTATATACTTATATATTACATTCATTCATATTCTAAAGGCCTTGTCGATGCAACCACAGTCTTCTGTCGTTGGGGGTTCGTTTCAGCTCCATGTAATTGTCACATCCCATTCTATTCTTGATGTCTTCCAAATTCTTCGTCCTAGGCCGTCTTCTTCCTTTCTTTCCCAGCATTTTCCCTTCAAGAATGTTAACGATGAAAGTGTTGTGACCGAATACATGTCAAGTAAATTTTATTTTTCTCTTTCACAATTCTTTCATTACTCTTCTCTCTTCTTTGACTTCCCTTAAGACTTCCAGGTTAGTTTTTCTTTCCATCCAGCTCGTTCTTGTCATTATCCACCATATTCACATTTCAGCAGCTTCAAGTCGATTCTTTACCAATTTACCTAGAGTCCAACTTTCACTTCCATAGAGCAGTGTACTCCATAAAAATGATTTTGCAAAGGAATTTCTTACATCTATATTCATATGATTGCTGGATATTCTACTTGGGATATCCTTAAGATCTTTAATGGATTGGTTTCCCGTTGCCTTCACCATTCTATACCGTTGACCAAGATGCATTAGTTCTTCCGCCTTTAGATGCGATTTCTCATCCCAAGGACAAGAGAGTGCCTTGATCTCAATTCGCTGATCCACCCTCAGAAGAGGCCGTTGGCGACATTGAGAGGGGCCACTTATACCGCCGGCCACTCGGTTTTTTTCTATATTTAATATGGTTAAAACACTTAGGCTGTATAACCTCTCAGGATGGTAGTATGGGGAAGGATATAGAGTGGAGGTGTGGAAAAGCGAATGCAGTGAGTTCTCAGTTACGATCTACGGTATTCTGCATGAAAGAAGTTAGTGTAGCCACGAAACTCTCGCTAAATCGCTCAGTATTTTGACCATCCTTGTTTTATGGAAGTGAGAGCTAGGTAGATTCAGGATATCTGATACATAAGTTAGAGGTGACTGATATGAGGGTAGCACGAATGATTGCTGAGACAAATAGATGGGGCAATGGAAGGAGGGTACTCGTAATGCAGAGATATGGGCTAAGATGAAACTGTTCGTATGAGCCGACACAGATGGTGAGGTCAAGTGATGAGAATGGGGGAGGGGAGATTAGCTAAGAGGTTAATGAGGGTAAGAGAAGCAGAGGTACACCTAGACGTACAAATGAAAAACACCAAGCGCATGATAACAGGAACAATATTATGTCAACTCCTACAAAATAGCTTCCTATTCTCAGCCACATCCCACCACCTCATTTGCGGCGATGCAACGTTTTGATAAGAGAATATAGAAAGATCCAGACCAACAAACAACTACCTATCCATGGAGACATTGCTGATCTACATGTGAAACGATTACGTTCAAGACATCCACCTATCTGCACAGCGGATAATCTTGCAACCAACACATTCAACCTCACTGAGAGATGGTCTTCTGATTGGAATTCGTTTGCCCCTCCAGAGAGTTCAGTAATGCCTTGCATAACTGAGAAGGTACCAGGGTTCACTCAGCCTAGAAAGACCTGGTCAAAATTAAATAGAATCCGGACCAATCACGGTGTATGCGGGGATCTCCTGTACAAGTGCAGGAAAATATCTTCATCATGTTGCGAGTGCGGTGCTGGAAGACAGACTGTTCGGCACCTAGTTCAAGAATGCCCACACACATCTTACAGTGGTGAATTCAGCGACTTCTTCCTAGTGACACCACAGGCACTTCATTGTGTTTCCAACCTTGATGTGAACTTATAAATAATTGTCATGTATGCCATACGATAAATAAATAATCTAGTAGGCGATGGTCATATTCAGTGAATGTCTGCTAGAACTGGCTGAATGTTTCATAACAATAAAGTAACTGCTTTGTTTTCTGTCTTTTACAAGAAATAATAACTTATCACGGAATCACGCAATTAGGAGAAGTGCAGTTGTTTTTGACAGACAAATAGCCGATATTACTGTGGTTTGTTGACATGCGAGGACTCAATGAACATACAGTAGTAGGTGACAGTTGTAGAAAAAAGTGTTTTTATATAGTATTTAATAATGAAAACGAACTATCCTAATAATAATAATAATAATAGTATCGTATGGCCTCGGGTGCAAGCTTTGTTATGTGACGCTCAAAGGGCAGCTTGCATGTCGAATTTTGCTGTTGCTTGGAGTACTATGAAAGCCAAGGAGGTTATTTATCTAAGCTCCATGACACTATAGCGCTTTCTAGTAGAGAATGGAGGAACGTTTTGTGTTGGTGGAAAATTCCAAGATTAATTTTGCCATTATGAACACGATGTACTGAATTGAAATGGGTTCTTTAACATGCCAACAACGTATGACATGCGTGTCGTGATTTTTGTCGCCTCAAAAAAATCACTTACCATGGCCATGAGCGAACCTGCAAGCTTGGGGTTAGTAGTCCGACACGATAACTACTCACCCACCGTGGCAATCTGAAAATGAACTAGGATGCCTAATATCACGGAATGAGATTACGGGATGAGTTTTCCCTACTTTGCGCGAAAACAAGATGAGGGTTGCTTTCAACATGACAAGTTAAGGCGGCACTAAGTTAGGTTTCGCTTGAAACATTCAATTTTCTCTCTTCTGATGTTTTGGGCTCTCTGAATATTGAAATATCATGGAAAGTTCGTTTGGAGCAAAAATGTTAATATGTTTCTGAGATAAGGATTTTTGAAGTTTGTCAACATTGGCAAACATCTACCAAATCTTTATTCATCTACCTTTGCAGACATTTCTTTGACAGCCTTTTCTTACAACCTTTATTTTTATGCAACTAAAGTACAATATCTCAGAAATTACTGCATTGGTCTACTTGAAATTTTCGCAGTAACATTATGTGCAGATATGGCCTAATCTAACCTAGAATAATGGCTGCAGTATTTATGTAACTTGAGAAGAAATGCATTGATTCAAAGCTTTTTAAACTCATCATACAAATATTTACGAATAAAACGATGGAAGCACTAGGATCATGATTCCAATTTGGATTGCAAACCATTAAATCTTCTTTAATTGTATTATGTTTCGAACCCTTTAACTTGAATAGTTAGTTCATATTTTGGGAGTTGAAGCCATTTTTCAGTGTTGCCTTAGTAAAGAAAAGTTTGGTGCTTTTCAGGAGGTCAACACGAATGTACCCAATGGAGAGGTCACCCCTCTTCACTCTACTAAAAAAACACACCCTGTCGGAAACAAGACACATCTTAGCGATATAGCCAAGCTAGTTAAAGAAAAGGGGGGAAATAGGGGATTTTAATAGGTAAATGTTATCTGGATCAGGAGTACGATGTACTTTTTTTCTTCAATAAACCAAGGCCGGCATTCGCGGCAGTATTAAAGGTGCCGGGACGTCCCCAAAGACCAGGCAGCGTTTAGTATGAACGGCTAATAGTCTACGCGTGGCGAGGACTGATCCACGGTCTTTAATAGTTGAAGACTTTCGTGAATCCAATAACATACATCTTAGCTAGACTTGGCAACATCCCACAAATACACATGTACTGACCTCAGAAAGCACATAGGAATACGGGGCGGGAGGAGGGGAAAACCAGTTCAGGAGATAACATTCCAATTCAGTCGACCGCAACTGGTGTAAGAGTGAAGTTGAAACTGCTCGTAGTTCTAGCGAGGAAGCCATCCATCCAGATAAGTAGTAGCCTGTACTATTACAGTACAACCATAGTTGACTACAACCATATAGTCACTCCAAACAGACAATCTCTGGATTTCCATCAACATTTTAGCATTTCACCTAACATCATAGGCCTATATACTACAATTAGCATACACCGAAAAGTTGCATTACCAATACTGCAACTAAATAATAATTGTACATATTGTAAATATTTTCACCTGCATTTTCAAACATAGATTTTATTGCCTAAGTGTAATGGATCTGATGATGATCGCTTGACGATCGAAACTGGTCATCCTAGTGTATTTATTAATTTCATGTAAATTTTTTCAGGATTAGGGTATTACCCAACTCTTTTGGGTACATTCGTATTGACCGACTGAAAAGCACCAAACTTTTGTTTTAGTAAGTTCATAAATGTATCGTTTGCTTTTTTTTGTGAAAAAATCGTTAATTGTAATGTTGATATCAGTGAATGATAGTGTATTTTCAATAACTTAACTATTTTATCTTTTGAACGTAAATTTGATAATTTTTCATTACATTGATTTAGTCGTTTTTATGTATGGAGCATATCAAGAAACTGAACTCTTTTGTTCAACTTCTGTATTTAGTTAGCGCCACCTTAACAAGTTCCCTTTTTAGATAAAGAAATGTGCAGCAGGTCCCACAAATGGTGTAAACTCAGTCCTCAACAACCGGGCCCTTTTCATAAAAACTCTATACAAGTTTATTTTTATGCAAATATAGTACACTAGTGGGCCCGTGCGAGCTTTCGCAGCGTGAATGTAGGTTTATGGGGCAGTAGGGACGAATGTGGGAGAACGAAGTTTTAAAAATTGAAGAAATGTATTTATTGTTGTTAAACGGCATACGCATATGAGAAGAACACAAAGAATTATGTAGAACAGTGATTTGTACTTGTCACAGCACCTCTTTGTAGACAATATTCGATGCTACAACGAATTCATCGGTTGTGAGGCATTTAAAGAGGAAGTGAGTGCGTTTCGGGCACACATTGGGTTATGCGGAACCTGTAGGTACTCCATATGTGTAGGCCGGTGTTAACATGACCTTATTTTCGGTACAAAACCGGAATGGGACCTTAGCAGAATAATATAGGGAGGATAGTCTCAGTTTGGTTGAATAGCCCTCACACTAACCTCATAGATATCCAGCTCATCACCACCATGCGTGTAATCACTGGCACAATACCGACGGTCCCATGTCATAGATTTATGGCATGTTAAAGAACCTTCCACTAATTACACCTGTGTGAAGCTAAATTGTATAGGTTAAGAATTTAAACAACGCTCTTAGGGTCCTACGTTCGTTGCCAAGAGCCGACTGCGGTGGCGTCTGGTAGCTAAGTTCTGAACTAGTAGTCATTGACGGTGGCGTTTCGTGGCAAAAGTAGAACTATTTGAAAAATCCAAAGTCTGCAGTCCTTACTTGAATTAAAAAACAGATAACACACACTAATACAGTCATCACAATTAACACCGGTTATCAGACAGATTCTACACACACCCAAAGTACACGGGGCTACATGACCGCGTTGTCGCAGCCCCAAAACTTAAGAATCAACCAACCAACCAACCAACCAACTGGCACAATAATGTCTACACCAACACATTGTCTACCTATCCTCAGCCTCTTCCCTCCACCAGATCTTCGACGTAAAAACGCTCTTCTCAGGGAGTTCAAGAAAATAATGGATACCCCACAACTACGAATACACTGTGACATTGCTGATGTTCGCCTGAATCGTCTACGATCTCGAAATCCATCAAAAAAGGACTGCAATAGACTTGGAGAATACCAACTTCAACATAACTAAAGATAGGCAGGTAAGACAAGTTACTAGGCCCGGAGCAACCTTACCACGCATTGGATCATCGCTACCACCTAGATTTGAGTTTCCTCGGAAAACATGGTCAACTCTCAACAGGATTCATACGGGTCATGGCAACTGTGCAGACTTCCATTATAAATGGAAAATAATTTCTTCACCTAACTGGGATTGTGGTGCCCCTAAGCAGACCATCCAGCATATCATCACCAAGTGTCCTAAAAGAAAGTACAGTGGCAACGCCATAAACAATTTAGATATACATATATAGTTTGTCTTCCTTCCTTAAATTAATTATCATCTGTGTACAGTACATATTGTACACCCTCTGTCTGAAGAGTTCGGTGAATGGTCTATATTACGAACGGATTATTGGCTTACCTGAAACAGCCGTTACTGTCCTCTGACCTTCGAAGTAATCCCCGTGGATGGTTATGCACTTCTGAGAACGACTGAACAAGTTATGGAAATTCCTGGCATGGTCTTCTTTAGGAATAGCCTTCAGTTTGGGTCGTCAAAACTCTAAATTGAAAGCAAGAGAGAAGGGTGAATTTATGCAACCTGCCTTGCACACCTGATAGACGGGCGGCAGTGAGAAGGGTGAATTTATGCAACCTAACATGCACACCTGTTCGACGGGTGGCAGTAAGAAGGGTGAATGTTCAGTGGAATGGAATGGTCCTGAAAACCATCGTCATGAGTGACGAGATCTGGTGCCTGAGATACGACCTCGAAGGCAAGCGTCAAAGTATGGAGTATCGAAAAGCCCTGAAGGGCCAGAGGTTTTCGGACATTTCAGACATCCAACGTAATGTTACGACCCAACTGAAGACTATGCCAGGACTTGTACAGCCATTCTAAGAAGTGCATAACCATCCACGGGGATTAATTCGAAGGATAGTAACAGCTCTTTCAGGTAAGCCAACAATCAGTTCGTAATATAGAACCATTCACCGTACTTTTCTGATAGAGGGTGTATCTGTAAAGCCATAGTCTAAATAAAAAGAATTACGAGCCTTGCAGTAGTCGCATATGATGTGTAACATCTGACATGTTATTCGAATAATTCCATATTACTTACTCGCATTTTTTTAAGAATGATCTCATAGTGCTACCTTGTGCCAGCAAACATGAAAGGATTCTCCAATGCATCTGCAGTAGTGACATATACCTGCAACTGTATGCGGGAGCAATCCACTGCCTACTTGATGCGAGCTTGCTTTATACCGGCCAGTTAGTGAACCCATGCCAGCTGCGTTATTGAAAGTGGCCTCTTATTGCCGATATAGTGCACTGCCAAGTATAGGCACGATTAAAAATTAGGTGTGCAGTAGGTATATTAAATGCGTTTCTCCCAGTGATACGTTTAGACCAACGAAGTTTCCATTTATTGTTAGTAGTCGGTGTTAATATACTGAATTCCTACGTTGTTTGGAGTGTTGGTTGATGCGATATACAGCAAAAGTGTGAAGATTTAATAAATCGTAATTGTTTTTAGCAAATATGATATAATGAATATTTTCACACCAAAGAACGACAACTGGAAGATGATTTATTGTAGGAATTTCTTTAATGGGGCCTCCAAACCTTGAGGTAAACCGTATGCGATTTACATTCCACATAGGCACATGGCTTACAGTATGTCATTGTACCGATCTCCGCCACCGCGCGCGCTCATTGTTTCCGTCCCATCCACTTCCGTCCCATCCACTTCCGTCTCTTTTCCAAAATCACTCCCACAAAAATGTCCAGCTACCGAGTGGAAGATGTAACACATCAATACATTTACTCCTATACTTTGTATTTATCCCACACGACGCGTGTGTTTTCCTCCACGGGATCGTTAACTAAGGTTGGTGCACCCCGGGTGGAGAGCTAAATGTGTGACGACACGGCACATTTCACTCAAAAGGGAAGGGGGCGAGTCCACTTTCGTTAAGGAGGTATAAAATTGTTTATTTTCCATGGTTGTCATCGTACCTTGTGTTGAGACGTGTCACGCCATTTAAGGGGGAAGCAAATCGCCCCTACAGATGTATACTGTGGAGAGTTTGTGATGCCAGTCCTATTGGAAGAATGACATTTGATGATGATGATGATGATGATGATGATAATTGTTGTTTTAAGAGGCCTAACATCTAGGCTATCGGCCCCTGATGGTTTGGGTGATCGTGAAGATGAAAATGAAATGTAAACGTAAAACTAAAACTAACTACCAACCTACATACTAGAAGAAGAAATGGAAAACTAAAGGAGAATAAGGCAAATGAAGGACAGGAGGAAAAGAAATGCCCTCAACCCTCGAAGAATGCGGATGGAGGGACTTGGAAGGAAGGAGAGCCATGAAAGGCAGATAGGAAAGGGAAAGAGGAGAGGGTCCGCCCCGAAGGTAAGGGACAAAAGGGGAAAACGGACCCAGCTCAGGAATCCCTCGGGGTCGCCAACTCCCGAACTCACCAGCCGTGAGCCCCTGAGGGTGTAGCATTATCTAGGGTGCACCAGAAGGGGTGGGGCTACATACACCCGGCCTCCCTAAGGGCCTTGAGCACAAGGCAGGAGATAAAAGGAAAAGAAGAAGAAGGCTGACCCCTCACAGAAGGAGGGTATCAGGAAAGATGAGAGAAGGGCCAAAGAAGATGGGAAAGTGAAAGACTCCCTAGGCCTCGGATACCCTAATACCGTCGGGGTCGGAAGAGAACAAGAGTTGACCAAGTGAGGTCGACAGGAAAGAAGACGGAGAGGAGCCCGGCACAAGTAAGTGGAAGCAATGCCGGACTCAGCTGGGGCCCCGTGGTCGCCAACCCACACCCACTAGAAGTGAGCCCCTGGGGGGACATTTGATGAGGATTCAACAGTTATACGTAATTAAGGAGTGGGTTCTTTGACCTTACAATTCAAATATCAATAAATGCCCTTAAACGTATGAAAAAAAAAAACGCTCTAAAGAATATGAACAACCTAATAGACTTAAAATATATCATTAGAATTACAACAAAATCTGCATTTTCGCTTGCTTCACTGCATAATTACGACCGCTTCTTTCTTTTTCCTAACTCCTTACACAGTTTCATTAAATTAATAATATATTTATTGCAGCCAAATAGCCATACACAAAGAAAAGAAATAATACATTTATATAAACTGTACTCGCGCATTATGCCCAAGATCGCGGGTTCAAATCCGGCCGAAGTCGTCGGAGTTTTTAAGAGCGTTAAAATCCCTCAGTATGCCTTCCTTCGGAGGGGAAGTAAAGCCGGCGGTCCCATGTCATAGATTTATGGCATGTTAAAGAACCTTCCACTAATTACACCTGTGTGAAGCTAAATTGTATAGGTTAAGAATGTAAACAACGCTGTTAGGTTCCTACGTTCGGTGCCAAGAGCCGACTGCGGTGGCGTCTGGTAGCTAAATTCTGAACTAGTAGACTGTGGCGTTTGGCGGAAAACGTAGGAACTATTTGAAAAATTCAAAAGTCTGCAGTCCTTACTTGAATTTAAAAAAAAACAGATAACACACACTAATACAGTCATCACAGTTAACACCGGTTATCAGACAGATTCTACACAGACCCAAAGTACACGGGGCTACATGACCGCGTTGTCACAGCCCCTAAACTGAGGAACCAACCAACCGTACTCGTGCGCTTGCGCCTTGGTTTGTATATTCTTTAATTGTTTTTGTTCTTTTGGTGCACAGTTCTACGTGGTAATGTTCACACATGTATCCACATACAGTAGTTCGCACTTACATGTCTCTGTCGGTTCATGGTAGAGGTGTTGGTACAAATTAGATGGTGGGAACCATGTACTGCCAGTCTTGTGAACACGTGCCTCATCTCGAAGCTGGATGTTGTCCATCTCCGGTCTATCATGGCTCCAGTTCCAAAACATTCTGAAGGGGTGTCTTGAGTGTTGCTAGGAGATTTTCTGATGCTCTGGTGTTGGTCAGGTTCAGGTGTGTTCTGAAGTCTTCAAGGAGGAAGGATTCTCGCGCTAGAAGGTAGACGAATCTTGATCTTGTTGTCTTGGATACTCGGATCGCTCTCTTTATGTATAGAGCTTTTATTCTTTCTAGAGAGGATTTCATTACATACATCTCTCATTAACCTCGCTCATGATGTTGGCATCAGGTAGGGTATCCGGCCTTAATAACAATTTTTCACATGACAAAATGACTTCCTGATCAATTTTGGTTGCCGACAAAGCATATAAAACATCGTGGTCATATTGCCCCGTGTATTTAGGTAAATTGAAAACCTGTGTTATTGTGGGATGACTGCATTAGTGTGTGCATTTGTAATTCAGGTGAGGATTGGAAAGGAGGCGGCCGTGGCCTTAAGTTAGGAACCATACCACCTCCACGTTCCAGAGGATGGGAGGTGGAGGGGGGAGGGGGGGGACTTTTTAAAAATAAGAAACTTCCTTCTCTTCAAAGTATTTTTTTTGTTTTTGTTTCTGAATTTGGTCAACTATGGACCGCTTTCTAGTAAATCTCTTCCTTTCTTCCCAGAACTTCTTAGTTGCTTCACTTCGAATCCTCTGCTGCTCCACAAAAATTACCAGTTTAGGCCTACATTTTGTGGATTCTCCTTAATTGTCTTAACGCCGTCAATACGATTTCGAAACAGCTTCTTGTTGTGGCAGTAATTACAATTTCAACCGCGTCTTTCTTGACATCGTTGTAGCCTTCTGTCTTGCAATGGACTCGAATACTATCTTTGTCAAAGTAATTTAATTATCTTTGTATACTTTTACAACTTAAATATATCCTTATTTTAAAAAAAATATTATAAACACTGGAGTAGAAGTGCAAAACCACGGAAAACCACTTCCAGAATGGCTGAGATGGGAACCAACCTCTTATTAACTTTGCCTCGCGAGTGTATCCAGTTCCAGCCCTCGGATTAGAATAATTATTTTTGGCAGAGCCGAGAATCGAATCCGCGCCTCCGGGGTGACAGCCAAGAATTGAAGCTCAATATATTGTAAGTGATGGATACATTCAGTTTAGAACGAAAAGCATGTTTTCTCACAGCCTTATCAATAGGAAATATTAACATTTAATCAAACAAGATGTTCAGTAAAGAACATATAGCCTACTTTCTCCTAAATGCATGGGTATTGTTATAAATCTTTGTCCTTTTCAAGGAGTATAATTGAATGTTGGTTGTAGTAGCTTGTTAAAATACAACGTGCTATAGGGATATTAAACATGAATATGAGGTGCCCTTTGCTAGTGCTACCGCTGTAAAAAAAATCATTCAATTCGGTTTCACCTTGTTTGAATTGATATAGGGAATAGATTTGCACACATACATGGCCGCTATTTTCAAACTATTGGGCTGATGACCGTGTAGTCAGTCATAAGATGCTTTCCACGAAAAGGCATGTTGTTGCAAAATCTGGTAGAGATCAAATTATTAGGATGGTCGTATTTTGATTTAAGCTTTTAACATTTGGGTGGCCGTCATTCCGTTTCCGTCAAGATGGCAGCGATATAAAACATGACACTGAGGTGCCCTTTGCTAGTGCTACCTCTGTACCAAATTTCGTTCAATTCGGTTTCACCGTGTTTGAATTGATAGGGGGAATCGATTTGCACACATACTTGGCCACCATCTGCAAACTATTGGGCTGATGATCTTGCAGTTTGGTCAGAATATGCTTCCCACATAAAGATATGTTGTTGCAAAATCTGGTAGAGACTAGATTATTAGGTTGGTAGTAATTACATTTTAACTTTTCACATTTGGGTGGCCGCGATTACGTTTCCGTCAAGATGGCGGTGATATGAAACATGACACTGAGGTGCCCTTTGCTAGTGCTACCTCTGTACCAATTTTCGTTCCATTCGGTTTCACCGTGTTCGAATTAATAGGGGGAATCGATGTTCATACAAAGATGGCCGCCATCCGCAAAATATTAGGCAAATGACCTATTAGTTTGGTCAAAGGATGCTCCCTCCACAAAGGTATGTTGATGCAAAATTTGGCAGAGATCGGATGATTAGGTTAATCGTAATTTGATTTAAGCTTTGAACATTTGTGTGGCCGCCATCACGTTTCCGTCAAGACGGCGGCGATATAAAACATGACACTGAGGTGTCCTTTGCTAGTGCTACCTCTGTACCAAATTTCGTTCCATTCGGTTTCACCGTATTTGAATTAATAGGGGGAATCGATTTTGACACAAAGATGGCCGCCATCCGCAAACTATTAGGCTAATGACCTATTAGATTGGTCAAAGAATGCTCCCTCCATAAAGGTATGTTGTTGGAAAATTTGGTAGAGATCGGATAATTATGTTAGTCGTAATTTGGTTTAAGCTTTGAACATTTGTGTGGCCGCCATTACGTTTCTGTCAAGATGGCGGCGATATAAAATATGACACATGAGGTGTCCTTTACTATTGCTACCTCTGTACCAAATTTCGTTCCATTCGGTTTCACCGTGTTTGAATTAATAGGGGGAATCGATTTTCACACAAATATGGCCGCCATCCGCAAACTATTAGGCTGCTGACCTATTAGTTTAGTCAAAGGATGCTCCCCACATAAAGGTATGTTGTTGCAAAATTTGGTAGAGATCGGATGATTAGGCTAGTCGTAATTTGATTTAAGCTTTGAACATTTGTGTGGCTACCATTACGTTTCCGTCAAGATGGCGGCGATATAAAACATGACACTGAGGTGCCGTTTGTTCGTGCTACCTTTGTACCAAATTTCGTTCAATTCATGTTCACCGTGTTCGAATTGATAGGGGGGGGGGGACAGACATTCAGAGTACACACACTCACACACACACACACACACACACACACACACAGACACACACACACGCACACATACACACACACAGACAGACACACTTTTTTCGCCCTGAGTTGATCTCATAAGTCTACTTTCATTTTTTGCAAAAATCGATAGTAGGCTAAAAAAAATTACCATCTAATGCAGCTGAGGCAAATGTTACCGGATGAACTATAAAACTTTTATTTTTATTTTTTTGGAGATATTCAGTTTTGAAACCAGGCTCCTCAAATTCTTTGTCGGGCATGCATTTAATGAGTGAGTATTATTGGCAATAATGCCATATTTTGAAACTACTCCGGCTTTAAAATCTTGCCTCAATTATGTTGGTATCTTAGAATGCATTTTATTTTCAAGATATGTAATAATAATAATAATAATGTTATTGGTTTTACGTCCCTTTTAACTACCCTGGCTTTTAGAGACGCCAGTGTGCCAGAATTTTGCCCCGAAGGGGATCTTTAACGTGCCAGTAAATGTACTGACACGGCTCCCTCGCATTTGCGCACCCTCAAATGCCAGCTGACTGCGCCAGGTTTCGAACCTGCAGCCTTGGGCTCAGCAAGCGGGAACGTTACCCCTGAGCCACGCAGCCAGACTTCAAGATATGAGCAAACAAGTTTTGAGATTTATAACGTTAGATCTGCATATTTGTCAGCCATTTTTGGGCAACTGTTGTATCTTTTATTTTTCTAGGTTTATGCCATGTCTTTTGTTGGGTTTCGCCTAGGAACACCAAGATAGGCTCTTGGTATCCGTGTCCGGTCCCTCACAGAAGTAGCGAACTGAGCACTACCACCCTTCTTATGAAGCGCACCCGCGATTCTTTACTGCGAGATCCAAAAGCTCAGGCAGTTTTCACCTCCCTACAAATGCTTCAGGAAGATGGTATATTGGTATAAACCAAGAAAAATTGTTGAGTTTTAATTCCTTGGCCGTAAAAGCCATTTTTCTTTTGTCGTATGGTTTTTAGTGCCGGGAGTGTCCGAGGACATGTTCGGCTCACCAGTTTTATAGCAGCTTCGAGACGGACACCCAATGGGTGAGCTACAAGTACCGTTGGGGAGGAAAGTTGGAATGGAAGGTACGGCTGTGGCCTATAGTTAGGGACCAACCCCGGTATTTGCCTGGAAGGAAGATGGGAAACTACAGAAGACCACCTTCAAGGTTGCCGGCGGGGGGATTCGAACCTCCTCGCCTCCCGGATGGGAGCGACTGCCAGCAGTCATGCCGTAACGACCACGGCTAACTCACCCGGTGTAAAAGCCAATATACCATCTTTTTGGAAAATCATTTTACTGACAACACAAGTATGGGAAGTAAAGGGACTTCTGTCACACTGTAATATATCACAGTAATTAGTTCAGGCATGTCTCACACATCGAATTCCAATTCAAATACGGAAGATTTTTACGTCGTGTCTGATAAATTGGTCACATATTGTACAGCTGTACAGCCTGTTCCGATTCAACACGGAACTGTAAAATGGGTTGCCTACCCACAATCGGCTTGAGATCTGCTCGCAGCGCGCTAGAGACGGGGCTGAGTTCGGTTTTACTGATTGCCGCCTTCTTATGCAGCATTGCAAAGTATTTTGTTCTTTCAAAATATATTTACACAGGCTCCACAATAAGTTTGAACGATTTCTGTTTCAGAACTTGTTATTTTACGCTTCTGTTACTGGCTTTTGCAAAGCATTTCTATGAAATAAAGATTCTCACAATAATGCGTTTTGTGCTTGCAGCAAAATATAGTGCAGCTGATTTGAAGTAAGACTAAACTGCCTGTGTTCGTCGTTCTATCATTTTATATTGTTACAGGTAAATAGTTCTGAAATAGAAATCGTTAAAACTTTTTCTTATTTAAACTCAATTTTGTAACAAATCATTTCCAAATTGTATCTTGATTTGTAGTATTGGGTTAAAAAGCAATAAATTGTGTTGTAAATAAAATACAACACAAAATACATTGTGTTGTAATATACTATGTTGTAAAATAAAATTTTATTTTATAGAAATGCTCTGCAAAAGCCATTACCAGAAGCGTAAAATAACAAGTTCTGAAACAGAAATCGTTCAAACGTATTGTGAAGCCTGTGTAAATATATTTTGAAAGAGCAAAATACTTTGCAATGCTGCATAAGAAGGCGGCATTCAGTGGAATCGAACTCAGCCCCGTTGCTAGCGCGCTGCGAGCAGATTTCAAGCCGATTGCGGGTGGGTAGACAACCCATTTTACAGTTCCACGTTGCGTCGGAACAGGCTGTACGTTCTGCTCAAGTCCAAGCTCTGTGAACTTGAAAGGAATGAGGATCGCGGACGATGAGGAGAGATGTGGGGGGTTACCGGTCCGTGCGTAGTAACAGAACCAAATCCATTGGTCGGTCACACACTTACTCATTTGCAGCACCACACTGATATAGGCAACGGCCCTATGGTAGCAGTATTGGAATAGACAGGAATTCCAGATAACACGGCGAGCTGTTGACAGGTCACTCTCTTCCCACCTCCCACGTCACCTCACCTTGCAAGCTCGCAGACCCTAGACTTGAGCAGTAGACTATAATGAAACAAAATAATCTAAAAACTCATAAAATTGGTAAACAAATTGCCCTAATATATAAAAATGAAATAATAACCTTTTTCTTTTATAACAAATGGCAAAAAATGCTAACTGATATACAATCATGGAAGTATGATATGAACTTTCATTACTAAGTTTTAAACTCTGTGACTTACGGGGTTTTAAAACAAAATGAACAGCATTTTATTATTGTCTTAAAGAAAGAACAAAATTCATACTCACATGATTTATTGATGTGAGGACCTAGAAATTTGGTTGAGGCCCAATAGATAGTATAGAAAGTAATAAACATTTACAGTGCCGTACCAATACGCTCAACTTTCCCAAGAAAGATATTTTGATTGGTTGGTGGTTGGTTCCTTAGTTTCGGGGCTGCGACAACGCGGTCATGTAACCCCGTGTACTTTAGGTGTGTGTGTAGAATCTGTCTGATAACCGGTGTTAATTCTGATGGCTGTATTAGTGTGTGTTATTTGTTTTAATTCAAGTAAGGGCTGCAGACTATAATTTCAAGTAGTTCCAACTTTTGCTACCAAATGCTACCGTCCACGACACCTAGCTTGCGGAATTGGCGATTAGATACCATCGCAGTCAGCACCTGGCGGCGAACGTTAGAACCAATATAGCGTTATCAATTCTAACTTACAAATTTTGGCTTCACACAAGTGTAGTTAGTGGAAGGTTCATTTTCATGCCATAATGATATTTGAATAATTTAACTGTCCGGCTCCGTGGCTAAATGGTTAGCGCTCTAGGCTTTGGATCAAAGTGCCCCGGGTTCGATTCCCTGCCGAGCAATCAGGGATTTTAATCCCCTGGGGTTGATTCCCGTGGCTCGGGGACTGGGTGTGTGTGACGTCTTCATCATCACTTCATCCTCATTACGACGCGCAGGTCGCCCACGGGCGTCAACTAGAAAGACCTGCACTTGGCCTCTACGGAGGCCACACGATCATTCATTCATTCATTCTTTCATTCAATAATTTAATTCATAGAATATGCTTCTTAAATAAAATTAAAATTCCTAAATCACTCCTTGTTAGTGGTTATCCAGTTAAATACAGTATTGCAAAAAGAAAGCATGACGTAATTCAGTGACGAACCGAAGAGCCTTTTTTCCCCTTAAAATTTAAGATTCATGCCAATGATTAATTGGTAATACTGACATTTTTAATTAGTTCGAAATATACCTGAAATAGTGTATCCTAAAAGAGCACTACAATTGGCAGCCCTGGTGACTGAATATATTCTTAGTTCCATCTCTTAAGGTACAGAGTGCACATACAAAATTTGGTTGAAGTTCATTCGATAGTATGGACGTTACATGCAATTGAACATTGAATATATCAGCGCACGTTAAATCATGTTGGCAACAATGTCATGCATGTGTTGCTCCGAATTAATCTGAAATAATACGATCTATTATTGTGCCAATTTAGGATGAAGTCCATTTGTTAATATAGAGGTTACAAGTTTTTGAAAATTGGACCTATCAGTAGGCTTAGAATCATGTTGGCAGCACCGACGTATATAAGTTACTCTTTATTAATCTAGAATGTCAGTATAGAGCTTGCATACTTTATGATTTATAGATATTAGGGTAAAACTAGAGAGAGCATTTATGAACAGTAGGCAGCCCTACTGGCCCTTAAGAATTCGCTTAGTCATATCAGTTGTGGTACACAAAGCATATACGAAATTTGGTTGAAATCCATTTGTTAGTATAGAAGTTGCATGCATTTAAAAATTGGACCTATCCGCAGGCTTAGAATCATATTGGCAACATTGTTGGCTCGTGAAAAACAATCCGGAATGTTAGTATCCATGTGTGTGCCAATGTTGGAATAGTTCACATGCATAACTTCTGAGATATCCAACATAGAGCTCAAATTTCATTTGTGATTTTTCAGCAGTGGTAGAACTGATGTCATTTTAAAATATAGCAGTGAGATAATCAGGTATAGATATTTACTCATACCAAATTTGGTTTTGATAGCTGCAGCCGTTTGGGAATTGATAGGGGGGAGGGGGTACACACACAGACAGAAGGACAGACAGACAGACAGACAGACAGACAGACAGACATCTACCCGAGTGATCTCTCATAAGACCATTATTATCGCGAATAGGCTGGAACCTAAGCGACTTAAATTTATCTTTGATGAATAGGCCTATATGTTGTTGTTGATTAATTTAGGGGCGTTACAACATCTTGGTCATGCATCCCTGTGTACTTGAGTGTGTGTGGAATTTTTCTGATGACCTGTATTATTGTGATTGCGGTCTTAGTGTGTGTGTTTGTAATTCAGATGGGGATTGGGAAGGAGGTGGCCATGGCCTTAATTTAGGCACCATCCCAGTATTCGCCTGGAGTAGAGGTGGGAAACCACTTCCAGGATGGCTGAGGTAGGAATCGAACTCACTTCTTCACATGTTTGCCTCACGAGGCTGAGTGTACCCCGCTCCAGTCCTCAGACGAGAACCGGGAATCAAACCCGGGCCTCCATGTGACAGCCAAGAATGCTAGCCATTACGCAACGAGGCGGACTTGATGAATACAGAACTCATTGTTGACGCAATGACCATGTTTCCTTTATAGGCAATCAATATATGTGCTTTTGTAGTTTTGGTAGAAGAGCGTATTTGTAATTCAGGTACAGATTGGGAAGGAAGTGGCCGCGGCCATCAGTTAGGAACTATCCTGGCCTGCGCCTGGAATAAAACTAGAGAAGGACGTAAAACCACTTCTAGGATAGCTGAGGTGGGAATCGAACCAACCTCTTCTTAGTTCTGTCTCTCGAAGCTGAGTGTACTCCGTTTCAAGTCTCAGAAGAGAAATTAGGCAGGTCAGTGACTTACGGAGTTTCAAAACCAAAGCAAATATTTACGATTCCCTCGTGACCATTGTATACAGCAGACTTACGTGGTTTCTACACATTATTATTTATCTATAATTGAAATTTCATTTTGTCACATAAAACGAAATTATCAAAAAGAGTGACTAACGGGACTTAAAACTAACCGGTTTAATTACATTTCTTGGCAAGGTCAGGATTCGAGCACAGGCCTCTGTGGAGGTAGCCAATCATATTAGCCACTAAACTACCAGGAGTACATAACTTGTGTTGAAAATAATGGTGTTCAAATCTACACATTTATGGGAACTGCCACATCACACCCTCTATTGGAGTAATACCCTAAATTTCGAGCAATCCTCTGGTAAGACGAAAATAAAATGATCATACTTAACCACATCCAGAGAACAAGATTTGACAAAATGTCTACTGTTATCACTGTATTTTGCTATAATGAGATCTTTGAAGTTATTACCGACTTGAAGACCTTTTCTTTCTACCTCCTAGTTACCACTGGGCAAACAAAGAGCGACCGACCAATTATTCCCGACTACTCAACTCTCGGTTTTCGTAAGGGACTCCCTCCTACTAATTTTTACGGGAAATGTCGGTGTCTTTTGTCGGGAGGGGCAATTATCGTTACTCTGTGATAAGTTGTGTACCGCCACCGACCACATCCTGGACCTCTTGTTCGCCTACACCCACCCTCAATGCGGCTACACGCACTTCTACAGACACTGGCAAATATTTAACCTTTAGTTACTCGCGCTCAGTTTTCCCCCTCTTAAGGGGCCTACAAGGTAGTATGCGTTAAAAGGACACCACGTACTCTTACACGATGAAAAAGTCTATTTTTGTGGCATAATTTTACTAAGTATTTTCTGGGTTTATACTAAAGTTACAGCTATGATTCTTGTCACATATAAGAAGCGGCATATTATGAACTGTTTTTGACCATGTAGTGCTACTTTGCTTTTATAGGATGTGTGAAATGAATACAAATTAGGACAGATACATTTTCAAAATAAATGTTGTATAAGTTGCTTTAGGTACACATTTCTCAGTTGTTTTTAAATCAAATATTCTCAAATTTTGTTCACATACTTGGAATGGATCATGGCAGATGAATAACCACTTTGTTTCATTATTATTGGGACAGAATGAAAGAAATAAAATCCGAACTCATTCTTTTTTAAATTATTCAAAAATATGTATCAATTTTTCCCTTCCCAATCCATGCCTACTATGTTTTGGTAGTTAAAATAGGTTAACATTCAAGTACTACATTAGGCAAGTTAATGTAAAAAAATAGCCCTCTATCTTAAATGGTTTCCTAGTTATTGGTACCTAAACCTGAAAAATGAGTATTAACGGAAAACAGCTGGCAAAGTTAAAAGTTTATTATTCAGAGCATGGGACTCTAATTTTAAAAAACGAATTTAAGGTAGTTGTAGACATCAAAAACATCAACAAACTATATATATATTTGGATATTTGGATTCAGAAAAGAATGAAGAATTTTATGGCGCCAAAATCAAAAAATCAATTTTTTCATCATGCAAGAGTAACTTACGTGGTGTCCTTACGTGAGAATCACCTGGTTTGGGGTGAAGAAAACCGAAATCTCGTTTTGTAGACTGTTGTTTTTGAATAATTACTATGTGGATAACTCAAATACGTTGAAAAAATGAAAAAAGTCTTAAAAATATGCATGTTATGACACTTTTTGTAATCATGTTACTCTTTGAAAAGACACGCACACGTTTACCGTGGCTCATTCTTTTGCGGATAATTTCTGAACTACTGGAGGTAAATTTTTGAATGCACTACCATTACCATTTCGCTTGTCAATGATCAATTTTAAATTTGGTAGCCGTGAAACAGCATTACAAATATTCACTGCGTTGTATTCCATCTCAATTTTTAACATTTGTCCCAGCAGCTTTCCCCTTCTCTATACATCTCATGACATGAACGTACCTGATATTGACTTCATAACCATGATCAGTAGACTTTGTTGCAACAAAGTTCATCGAAGAAACTAACAGACTTGCGCTCGGATGGTTAAATTGAAAGAAAAGTCCATTTAAATATTAAACATTTCAATTTCGCATCGCCGCCATGTTGGATTTGTGCTCACCAGGCTATAGAATTAGTGGTTGAAGACATGACTAAAAGGGAAGGAGAATAGAGAGGAATCTTTAAAGGATTGAGGAGGATGCAAATAATCAAGATTATGGGACGGGAAAGTCTTGAGAACCTTCACACGTAAGAAATTACACTGAAAAACTTTAGCTTCAATTTTCTCAGATGCATATTTTTTTGTACTTTGGTACCATTTTTTAGAAAAGTTCTTATGCTAGGCCACTGAAACTTTTTCTGTGGCTTAATAGGCCCTCTGCGAATGGTAATTGGAAGGGATTATTCAGTATGCTACCTAAGAATAAAGTTATGAATGTTTTTAAAGAAAATATTTGAAAAAAAAGTATTTTAAAATACTTCATTCTGAAGAAAAAATCATTCAATTTCAGTAAATAATCCTTCCTATTATTACAGAGAAAGATGCATATAACAATCTCTGAAAATTTCATTATAATAACCCAAATTGGTTTTGAGTAATCTGTATCAAAAAATTGAAATTTTAACATGGGCAAGGTAGGGAGGTGGTTTTCACATTAAATAAATACTCCAACTACAGAACAATTGCACCTTATATTATTGGACACACTGTACAACGTAACAACATACATTTACAATAAATTACAACACATCAAATAAGAATAAAATTTTAATGGGAGTGTTCTTTTTACAAGCTACGCACACTTTTCACACAGTTTCTCCACAAGCATGTTCATTGCATTTTCCACGCCATGTTTTTACTTTTCTATCCTTCAACCTGGGACAAATGACACATCTTCTTGAATTTCATGGCTCTTCTGCATCTTCCTGGTCACCATTATTTGTGCGGAGTATTTTCTTGAGATTTCTTGGTAAGCTAGGTATATCAGCACACACCAACAGCCAAGGTTTAACGAGTTCTTTTGCCAGCTCTTTCAGAAATACTCTCCTTTGCATCTTTTTCTCGTTGTTGGAATTACATTTCCACACAATTAATGCATTGATATCAATCACATTGAAGAGATGGTAGAAAACAATGAGCGTCCATCTCACTCATAATCTCAAAGCAGAAGCGTCTTATATGCTTATATAATGTATACCAACAAATCCCATACTTTACACACAGGGCCAGATACTTGCTCTCACCAACAAAACAAAAAATAAAAATTGTTATAAGCAATAAATGCAAGAATATGGAAAAGCTTTCCCTCTTTAATTTTCATACGCAATTACTCGCGTGTGGTCTTTCAGGTTTCGTCACACCTCGCCACAGAGAACCTTACTTGGCAACAATCAGCAAACTACTGAACTTTGCCCCAAAACATGAAGCTATTGAACGCATCAAGGTCACACGTTGCCACTTCCAATAATAATGCCGCTTTAAACAGGGAGTGGGGCCTCAATAACCCCGCGCGAGTAATTAAAGGTTAAGAGAGACACTGCGCCTCTAACTGGAAGGGAGTGGGTTTGATTCCCACCCAGGTATTAGATTTTTGAAATAAAACTAGACAGTGTATCTTCAAGGCATCCTTCAGGCACTGCTCCCTCCGTCTCCCCGAAAATTTCAAAGGAAGCTTTCTGTCTTCTGGGTTCAAATTCCACTTTGAAATTCTGATACCTTATAATAATTCCTCTGAATTCACGTCTAGCGTGGATTTTCTGAAAGATGTATTAACTTACTGCAACTTTTGGGGGATTTTTGAACAAATATTAAGATATGCAAATTAAACAAGTAGTTCCGTGAAGAACTAAACAGCCTATTTTCATATCCTACTGGTCTTACTTAGGACACGTGAAATGAAAACGAGATTTTAAAAGATTGATCAGCGACCATTTTTAAGTACTCATAAAATTCCATTAAACTAAACGTCAGTCCTATTAATAGGCCAGTCATCTAAAAATTCTAGGTCACAAAAATTGCAAGGTTCTGGTTGTTAGGGATGTTGTTAGGATAGATACCAACAGTGTAAAACCAAGTTTGCAACTTCGAAAGACCTGTGCTAAATTTGTGGTGCTCGAAAAACCTCGATATTTTCAGACTTTTTTCAGTTTTTGGCTTCTAACTTCTAAACAATGCATTGTACGGAAAAGTCATTCTTTTAAAGAAGAAAAAATGAGCAACAATTTGAGTGCAACTCCAGGTCTGTATGCCTCGAGATACAACACTTCGAAAAATTGGCCATTCTTTTTCTTCAAAAAGTTAGAAATTTGTTGTTAGCTAGTCTTTCGAACAAAATATCGTCTATATTACTCATTCTACGAGGAAAGTCATAAGAAGTAAGGTTGTAGAACAGGTATTAAGCTTTAATTTAAGCATATGTAAAACGCTTTAAGACGAATAGTTCTCTTGTTATCAGGTAAAAACCATTAGGAAATCGGATTTTTCAAAAAATGTAGCCTGACGAATTGTGGGACATTTTTAAAGGTTAAGAAAGTGGAAAATTGTTTATCATGCAAAATTACATTGAAAGGCTTGTATGAAGATATACCGTGCCAAGTTTCACAGTGCTCGGATATTAAGTCGCGAGAAAAATCCATTTACAGTAAATACTTAAATTTCGCCTCGCCGCCATGTTGGTTTTTTGCTCACCAGGTTATTGAATGATTCATAGATGAACTTATGTTAATAGTCTCTATCAACATAATTATAACATTTCAGTTTGATTACTGCAATAGATTCGTAGATATTGAGAACCGTCTAAATATTTCGGATGATTGCCATGTTGGATTGTTATCTGTCGAGGATAGTAGCAAACATATGTTCCTGCAACGGAACAAATTAATCACTTATATCGTAGTACACATACTGTCGTCGCATCATTGTACGAAGAACGTGTTGTGACCCGTTGCCTTGGTTTTGTGCACTCCAATGATATTCAGTAGGCAGTTTGCATATTCTGAGGAGATGTGTGCATCGAATCATCACATAAACACAGATTGTGGCTGTCTCCACATTACAGATACAGTTTGAAGGGGTCATATGCACAAACTATACAGCAGTGCACAGCAAACCCAGGACGAGCCGGTACCGCCTAGCACAATACTCGAACACAGCCTTCTTTAGATTACTGGGTGATAAGATCACGCCGCTAGGCACGGCGCGCTCAACAGCTCGAGCAAGTTCGAACTCTGACGTCATCTGTTCGAGCAACTTGAGCCGGGCTCAAGCACATCACTAAATTTCTATCTACTATAGGATTTTAGCCTATTTTCAATTTTGAAAAAATAGGCTATGGAAATGGACTACGAATCGGAACTTTGAATATTACTACATTGACGGGAAGAGTGGAGGAGGTGGTGGATATGATGGAGAGGAGAAAACTGGATGTACTCGGACTGGCAGAGACCAGATGGAGAGGGGAAGGAAGAAAAGAACTGAGAAATGGCTTGCAGCTATACTGGATAGGAAATGAGGAGGGGAAGAGAAATGGAGTGGGAATGGTGGTGAGAGAAGGGCTGAGGGAGGAAGTAAAGAGGGTAAGTGATAGAATAATTAGAGCCAGAATCACTGTGAAAGGTAGAAACCTGGACATTCTGCAAGTCTATGCACCACAGGTGGGATGCACAGAAGGCGAGAAGGACGAGTTTGAAGAGGAGCTGCAGAAGCAGTTAGTGGGGAGAGACCTGATAGTCATGGGAGACCTAAATGCCCATGTCGGAACTGATAGAAGAGGTTTTGAGGAAGTGATTGGCGGTGAAGGGTGGGGAAACAGGAATAAGGAAGGAGAGAGATTGTTGGAACTGTGCAAGATAAATGGGCTAATGGTTGGAAACACATGGTACAAGAAGAGAGAGAGCCATAAAATTACTTGGTACAGCAGGGATTTGACTAGGAAATCAGTGGTGGACTATATTCTATGCGGGAAGGAGACAAAGAAGAGTATCACGGATATAAGGGTAATACCTTCAGAAGCCCTGGACAGTGACCACCGTCTGCTGGTCGCCAAGGTGAGAGGACTGAAGGAAAAGAGGAGAACTGAGAACCAAGAAAGAAGAATAAGGACATGGAAGCTGAAGGAGGATGGAAATAAGGAGAAGTTCCAGGTATTAGTGAGGAACAAATTACCGAAGGATGATCCGAAAACAGGTGAAGAAGAATGGAATAGGTTCAAGGACGTGTTGGTAGAAGCAGCGGAAGTCGTGTGTGGCAGAACTAGTGGAAAGAAAAGGTGGAAGGAAACACCATGGTGGAACCCCAGAACTAAGGAAGCAGTGAAAAAGAAGAATGAAGCATTCAGGAAATGGTTCCAACAGAGGACAGACAGAACAAGAGAAGATTACCAAGAGCGGAAGAAAGAAGCAGGAGAAGTAGTGAAGGAAGAGAAAAAGAAATGGCTGGAGAAATGGACAGAAATGATGGAGGAGGACTGTGATGGCAGTAAGAAAGTGTTGTATGGAATGATAAAGGCAAAGAGAAGAGATACAGGGGAAAATGTCAGAATGGTGGACAGGAATGGAAAGGAGGTCGAAAATATGGAAGAAGTAAAGGTTATCTGGAGAGTATACTTCAAGGAACTCCTAAATCCAACTAAAACCAGCGTAGTGGACATTGTGGAGGAAGAAATAGACAGTGACCAAGACATTTCAGAGAAGGAATTGACATGGAAAGAAGTGGAGGAAGCATTAAAGAAGATGAAAGGGGGAAAGGCACCGGGAATAGACGAAGTGAGTGTGGAGATGGTGAGAGCAGCAGGGGTGATAGGAACACAGTGGCTCTTTCGAGTAATGAAAGTGATATGGAGGGAGAAGAAAATACCAGAGGACTGGAAAAGAGGGATAATAATACCCATATTTAAAAAGGGAAGTAGGAAGGATTGCAAGAACTACAGGGGAATTACACTCATGTGCCACTGCGCCAAAATATTTGAGAAGGTACTGGAGAGAAGAATTCGGACAGAAGTTGAAGATGGGCTGAGGGAAGAACAGTATGGATTCAGGCCAGGAAGGTCAACAGTTGACCTCATCTTTGCAGTAAGACAGCTACAAGAACACCATTATGAATATGGGAAAGATCTGGTGATGACCTTCTTGGATATTGAGAAAGCATATGATAGTATTAATAGAAACAAGGTATGGGAAGCAATGAGAGCAAAAGCAGTGAACAAGGAGACAGTGGCAAGAGTGAAAGCAATGTACGAGGGAAGCAAAAGCTGTGTAAAGGTGGGAAGAGAGAGAACGGAATGGTTTCAACTGGAGAGTGGTCTGAAACAGGGAAGTGCCCTCTCACCCCTGTTATTTATAGTGGTGATGGATGAAATCATACGAAAAGTGGTAAATAGCATTGGGGAAAGGAAAATGAAGGCAATGTTGTTTGCTGATGACCTTCTGGTATGGGGAGAGGATGAGGAAGAAGTACAAGAGCAATTAGATGAGTGGGAGAAGGTAGTGTTATCATATGGGATGAAGTTCTCAGCACAAAAGAGTGAAGTGGTCATCACAACGAGGAAGAAGAACAGACTGGATATGGGCATAACACTTGGAGGACAGCAGTTGCAGAAAGTAGAATGCTTCAAGTACTTGGGAAGCATAATAGATGAAAAGGGAGGCAATAGGATGGAAATAAATGAGAGGGGAAGGTACGCAGATGGATTTTTCAAGAGTGTTAGGGGGATGATATGGAATAAAGATGTACCACAAAAATGTAAAGGAATCATCTACAAGACCTACTTTGTGCCAATTTTGACATATGGTTCAGAAACATGGGTGATGAAGGAAAGGGACAAGAATAAAATACGAGCAGTGGAGATGAAGTTCCAGAGGAGTGGGGTAGGAGTGACAAGAATGGACAGAGTAAGGAATGAGAGAGTCAGGGAGATGGTAAGAGAAGAACCATTGCAAAATAGAATAGAGCGATCTAGGCTACAATGGTATGGACATGTGAGGAGGATGCAAGAGGAGAGGATGCCGAAGAAGATGTTTGGAATGGAAATGACGGGAAGGAGGCCAAGGGGAAGACCAAGGGACAGATGGACAAAAGGAGTTAAGAAGAGTGTGGAGGAAAGAGGAGTGTGCTGGGACGCAGTAAATGACGAGAGATGGTGGATGGACAGGAAACGATGGAGAGGCTTATGTTCCAAGCAGACCCGACCAGCGGTTGGAAACTGCTCAAGATGATGATGATGATGAGGCTTATGAGATCACCTTTTGTCCGTGTGTGTGTGCGTGTGTGTGTGTGTGTGTGATTCGTGTGTGTGTCCCCCCCTAATAAAATCGAAACGGCTGGAGCGATTTCAATGAAGCTCGGGAAGTTCATAGCACTATTCCCGGCGACCTCGACCGTGCCCTTCAAATTTTGTTACGTCTCTCCAATCCAACATGGCGGCTGTGCGAAATATTTCACTAACATTCAATATCTCCGAAACTATTACCGATATCGCCCTGAAATTGTGTACGGTGATAAAGGGCACTACTAGAAGTTCACCTATGAGACATTCAAAAACCTGGTGACTATAAAACCAACATGGCGGCCAAGCGAATTTGAGATATTTAAATAGACTTTTCTCGCGATTTAACTATCTAAATGTAATGAAACTTGGTACAGCAAATGTTTATACACATTGTAATGCACTGGAGTCTAATTTAGTTCAATTGTTTACATAACCTCAAAATGGCGGCTGTGCGAAATATTTCTCTGACATTCTATATCTCCGAAACTATTACAGATATCACCCTGCAATTTTGTACGGTGATAAAGGGTACTGATACAGGTATACCTATGTATATTTCATAAACCTGTAAGGTACGAAACGAACATGGCGACCAAGCGAATTTAAAATATTTTAATAGACTTTTCTCGTGATTTAACTCTCTGAGCGCAGTGAAATGTGGTACAGTAATTGATTTTGCAGATTGTAATGCACTGCCATCTAATTTAATTCAATTGCTTACATAACCTCAAGATGGCGGCTGTGCGAAATTTTAAAATTAAGTTTTAATTTCTTGTGTCGTAATCATGCGATCGAAGTGAAAGTTTGAATAATGAACCTAGGCAATAATTGTCCTTGAATGGTACATAACTCTATGGCCTATACACATAACACTCCTAAATGGTGAGCTCCCGAAATATTTAGACGGTTCTCAATATCTATGAATCTTTTACAGCAACCAAACTGAATTTTTTAATGTTCATAGAGACTATGAACATATGTTCACCTATAGGACTTTCAGGAACCTGGTGAGCACAAATCCAACATGGCGGCGACGCGAAGTATAAATATTTAAATGGACGTTTCTCGCGAATTAACTATCGGAGTGCCGTGAAACGTTGCACGTTAAATGCTTATACAAATGTTTATCCACTGGCATCTAATTTATTTCAATGGTTTGCATTATCACAAGATGGCTGCTGTGCGTAATTTTAACATCTCGTTTTTACTTCTTGTTGTCTAATCATGCGATTGAAGTTTGAATACCACACGTACACAATAATCTTAATGTAATAGTACAAAAATAAAAATCCAACCTGGCGACCAACTGAAATATTTAGACGGTTCTCAATATCTACGAATCTGTTACAGCAATTAAACTGAAATTTTGTATGTTGATTGTGGCAGTTAACATAAGTAGGATATATGAAAATAGGCTGTATAGTTCTTCACGGAACTACTTGTTTTTATTATGGATACTCGAGTTTAGGCGTTAATTACAACCAAACCAACAGGCCTATTGGAAAACGAGTTATATCAATATTTTCCTTGTTTAATTCTGCGTTAGACTATATAAGCCAATTATCTTCAAGTTTGTTAATTATTTATTTATTTGTGGTTGTATGAAAAATTGTCCGTGTTTTTGACGTCTTTTCTAGGAACCGCTCACTTAAAACTATATACATGGAAAACTACTTGCCTGAGGGTAATGCAATTTTTATATGTGACAGGCACCCGTATTGGTAGTGCAAATCTCAAGTTTCAATTTTTTCAACTATCCAATAAAAAGTTCTTATACTTTTTCTGACGTAACGTTTTCTCAGCCCAGGATAAACGTACAACAGGCAACTTGGCATCATTTTGAAACTCTCATTCGTGATTATCGGAAACTATGGCCACTGTAAACGTACAGTGTGATGACGAATTTATGAAGAGTAATATTAATGGGAGGTTTTGTGTGTTCTGGACTGTGCGATTAAAAGCGAGCGGGCTTGTGAAATCCGTAGCTGCGTTGCCGCGTTAAGTTGCAGTAGGTGCGATTCGGAAAGTAAGGTCGACTATTCTTAGGTTCCTTATGACCTGGTCGTCACAACTGCCACGTGATGCTGTGACTTCACAACTTCATCCGTGCAATTCAACAGCCAGGACACCAAAAATTGTTATAATAATGATATAGTAATCCCGGGCAGTTAGGCATAATAATGATATAGAGATAATCAAGCTTGAAGGCTTTGTGTGAATTGCCTTTGAAATGTGGGAACCTGGTGCTCTCAGTGAGCTCTTTATGCCCCTTTATTTAATTTTTGTTTTTAGCCTATTTTCAATTTTGAAAAAATAGGCGTATGAGATCACCTTTTGCCCGTGTGTGTGCGTGTGTGTGTGTGTGTGTGTGTGTGTCCCCTAATAATTTCTAAACGGCTGGATCGATTTCAATGAAACTCGGTAAGTTCATAGCACTATTCCGGACGACCCCGACTGTGCCCTTCATATTTTGTTACGGCTCACCATTCCAACATGGCGGCTGTGCGAAATATTTCACCAGCATTCAATATCTCCCCAACTATTCCCGATGTCACCCTGGAATTTTTACGGTGATAAAGGAAACTACTAGAAGTTCACCTATGTGACTTTTGAAAAACTGGTAACTACAAAACCAACATGGCGGCCAAGCGAATTTGCGACTTTTAAATAGACGTTTCTCGCGATTTAACCAACCAAACGCAATAAAACTTGGTACGGTGTATGTTTATACACATTGTAATGCACCGTAATCTAACTTGGTTCAATTGTTCACATAACCACAAGATGGCGGTTGTGCGAATTATTTCACCGGCATTCTATATCTCTGAAACTATTAGCGGTATCACCTTGAAATTTTGTACGCAGATAAAGGGCACTACTGGAAGTTCATCTATAAGACTTTCAAACCCCGGTTATCTACAAAACGAACATGGCGGCCAAGCGAATTTGAAAATTTTAAATAGACCTTTCTCGTGATTTAATGTTCCAATCCCAATGAAATATGGCACAGGATATGTTTATACACATTGTAATACACTGGTATCTAATTAGTTCAATTGTTTACATAACCTCAAGATGGCGGCTTTGCGAATTTTAAAATTAAGTTTTTATTTCTTGTGTCGTAATCATGCGATCGATGTGAAAGTTTGAATAATGAGCCTACGCAATAATTTTCCCTTAATGGTACATGACTCTATGGCCTATACATTTAACAATCCAACATGGCGACCATCCGAAATATTTAGACGGCTCTGAATATCTTCGAAACTATTATAGCAATCAAACTGATTTTTTTAAATGTTCATAGGGGCTATAAACTTAAGTTCACCTATATGACTTTAAATAACCTGGTGATCGCAAATCCAACATGGCGGCGACGCGAAGTATACATATTCACATGATCGTTTCTCGCAATTTAACCATTCGAGTGCAGTGAAACTTGGTACAGTAAATCCTTATACGAATGTTAATCCACTGGCATCTAATTTATTTCAATTGTTTCCATAACCACAAGATGGCAGCTGTGCGAAATTTTAAAATCTCCTTGTTAATTCTTGTGTCCTAATCATGCGATTGAAATTTCATGTAACAGTACATAACTCTAGGACCTACTGTACATATATAAAATCCAACATGGCGACCATCCGAAATATTTAGTCGTTTCTCAATGTCTACGAATCTATTACAACAATCAAGCTGAAATTTGGTATGTTGATAGAGGCAATTAACATAAGTAGGATATATGAAAATAGGCTGTATAGTTCTTCACGGAACTACGTGTTTAATATAAGATCTTGCACCTTACTGATGAGGTGGATCAGTAGTGGGTGCAAAGTTTGTTAGAATTTGATATTTGTATTTTAGTTTATATAGAATGAATTAGATTATCTCCCAACGCACTCTTCGCCATGGGTTGTCCCACAGAATCTTGACGTACGAGTCTTAATAGACCGCCCGTCTATTGTAGAGATAATCAAGCTTGAAGGCATGCGTGAATTGCCTTTGAAAAGTGGGAACCTGGTGCTCTCAGTGAGTTCCTTATGCCCCTTTATTTAATGAGTTTTTGTTTTCAGTATGTTTTTATGCAATTTTTGTTTTTTAATATATAAGGTGCGTTCAAAAAGACATGCGTGAATTGCCTTTGGAAAGTGGGAACCTGGTGTTCTCAGTGAGCTCCTTATGCCCCTTTATTTAATGAGTTTTTGTTTTCAATATGTTTTTAGCCTACTTTCGATATTTGCAAAAAATAAATGTAGACTTATGAGATCTACACAGGGCCAAAAATTGTGTGTCTGTGTGTGTGCGAGTCTGTGTGAGTGTGTGTACTCTGAATGTCTGTCCCCCCCCCTATCAATTCGAACACGGTGAAACCGAATTGGATGAAATTCGGTATAGAGGTAGAACTAGCAAAGCGCACCTCAGTGTCATGTTTTATATCGCCGCCATCTTGACGGAAACGTAATGGCGGCCTCCCAAATGTTCAAAACTTAAATCAAATTACGACTAACCTAATCATCCGATTTCTACCAAATTTTGCAACAACATATATTTACATGGAAGGCGCCTTTTGACTAAACTACAAGGGCATCAGCCTAATCGTTTGCAGATGGTGGCCATGTATGTGTGCAAATCGATTTCCCCTATCTATTCAAACACGGTGAAACCGAATTGAACAAAATTTGGTACAGAGGTAGCGCTAGTAAAGGGCACCTCAGTGTCATGTTTTATATTTCCGCCATCTTGACAGAAACGTAAAGGCGGCTACCCAAATATTCAAAGCTTGAATCAAATTACGACTAACGTAATCATCCGATCTCTACCAAATTTTGCAACAAAATATATTTATATCTCGAGCGCCTTTCGACTAAACTACAAGGTCATTAGCCCAATACTTTGCAGATGGTGGCCATGCATGTGTGCAAATCGATTCCCCCCTATCCATTCAAACACAGTGAAACCGAATTGAACAAAATTTGGTACAGAGGTAGCACTAGTAAAGGGCACCTCAGTGTCATGTTTTATATCGCCGCCATCTTGACGGAAACGTAAAGGCGGCTACCCAAATGTTCAAAGCTTGAATCAAATTACGACTAACGTAATCATCCGATCTCTAACAAATTTTGCAACAACATATATTTATCTGTCGAGCACCTTTCGACTAAACTACAAGGTCATCAGCCCAATATTTTTGCAGATGGCAGCCATGTAGGTGTGGAAATCGATTCCCCCTCTCTATTCAAACACGCTGAATCCGAATTGAACAAAATTTGGTACAGAGGTAGCACTAGCAAAGGGCACCTCAGTGTCATGTTTTATATTGCCGCCATCTTGACTAAAACGTAATAGCGGCCACCCAAATGTTAAAAGCTTAAATCAAATTACGACCAACCTAATAATTTGATCTCTACCAAACTTTTCAACAACATACCTTTATGAGGGAAGCATATTTTGACCAAATATGCCCAATAGTTTGCAGATGGCAGCCATGTATGTGTGCTAATCGATTCCCCCTGTCAATTCAAACACGGTAAAACCGAATTGAACGAAATCGGTGCAGAGGTAGAACTAGCAAAGGGCACCTCAGTGTCATGTTTTATTTTGCCACCATCTTGAAGGAAACGTAATGGAGGCCACCCAAATGTTAAAAGCTTGAACCAAATTACGACCAACCTCATCATCTGATATCTACCAAATTTTGCAACATCTTTTGACCAAACGACAAGGTCATCAGCCCAATAATTTGCGGATGAAGGCCATGTATGTGTGCAAATTGATTACCCCTATTTTTTCAAACGTGGTGAAACCGAATTGAACGAAATTTGATACAGAGGTAGCACTAGCAAAGGGCACCTCAGTGTCATGTTTCATATCGCCATCATCTTGAAGGAAACGTAATGGTGGCCACCCAAATGTAAAAAGCTTAAATCAAATTACGACCAACCTAATCATCTGATCTCTACTAAATTTTGCAACAGCATACCTTTTTTGTGGGAAGCATCTTATGATTCAACTACAAGGTCGTCAGCCTAATAGTTTGCAGATAGCGGCCATGTATGTGTGCAAATCGATTCCCCATATCGATTCAATCACGGTGAAACCGAATTGAATGTTTTTTTTACAAAGGTAGCACTAGCAAGGGGCACCTCATGTTTAGTATCCGTATAGCACGTAGTATTTCAACAATCTACTACAACCAACATTCAATTATACTCCTTGAAAAGGACAAATAGTTATAACAATACCCATGCATTTAGGAGAAAGTAGGCTATATGTTATTTACTGAACAACTTGTTTTATGTAATTTTTGTTTATTAATATAGTATTTTTCACCTTACTGATACAGGTAGGTCAGCAGTGGGTGCAATGTTTGTTTGAATTTAATTATGTATTTTAATCTAAATAGAATTAAATTAGATCATCTCCCAACACACCCCTGGCTATGGTTTTGCCCCTCAGCTCCTGGACATATGAGTCTGTCATATGTGTTGGATAAAATAAAATAAAAACTAAAAATAAAAACATTAACAAATAAAGTGTAAAAATAAAATATAAGGATTGAAATAAAAATAATAAAAATAAAACAAGATGTTCAGTAAAGAACATATAGCCTACTTTCTCCTAAATGCATGGGTATTGTTATAACTCTTTGTCCTTTTCAAGGAGTATAATTGAATGTCGGTTGTAGTAGCTTGTTGAAATACAACGTGCTATACGGATATTAAACAGGAATATGAGGTGCCCTTTGCTAGTGCTACCTCTGTAAAAAATTTCGTTCAATTCGGTTTTACCGTGTTTTAATTGATTGGGGGAATTGATTTGCCCACATACATGGCCACCATATGCAAACTATGGGACTGATGACCTTGTAGCTTGGTCAAAGGACACTTCTCACATAAAGGTATGTTTTTGCAAAATGTGGTAGAGATCTGATGATTAGGGTGGTCGTTATTTGATTTAAGCTTTTAACATTTGGGTGGCCGCCATTGCGTTTCCGTAAAGATGGCGACGATGTAAATCATGACACTGAGTTGCCTTTTGCAAGTGCTACCTCTGTACCAAATTTCGTTCAATTCAGTTTCACCGTGTTTGAATTGACAGGGGGGATAGTTTTGCACACATACATGGCCGCTATCTGCAAGCTATCGGGCTGATGATCTTGTCGTTTGGTGAAAAAATGCTTCCCTCATAAAGGTATGTTGTTGCTAAATTTTGTAGAGATCAGATGATTAGGTTGGTCGTTATTTGATTTAAACTTTCAACATTTGTGTGGCCACCATTACGTTTTCGTCAAGAAAGCGGCGATATAAAACATGACACTGACGTGCCCTTTACTATTGCTACCTTTGTACCAAATTTCGTTCAATTCGGTTTCACCATGTTTGAATAGATAGGGGGAATCTATTTGCACATATACATGGCCACCATCCGCAAATTATTGGGCTGATGACCTTGTACTTCGGTCAGGAGATACTTCGTACATAAAGGTATAACGATGCAAAATTTTGTAGAAATCAAATGATTGGGTAGGTCGTTATTTGATTTAAGCTTTCAACATTTGGGTGGCCGCCATTGCGTTTTTGTCAAGATGGCGGCGATATAAAACATGTCACTGAGGTGCCCTTTGCTAGTGCTGCCTCTGTACCAAATTTCGTTCAATTCGGTTTCACCGTGTTCGAATTGTCTGTGGGGCGGGGGTGTTCAGAGTACACACACTCACACACACATAATCACACACAAACAGACACACAATTTTTGGCCCTGTGTAGATCTCTTAAGTTTACTTTCATTTTTTGCAAAAATCGAAAGTAGGCTAATTACAATAATAAAAGAAATATAAAAAGTGAAATAATTAACAAAACTATGAAAAATTGTGAAAATAATTGTAAAAATCAATTCGAAACTCGTCAATTAATTAATTTTAAAAAATATCAAAATTTAATCTAATTTAATTTATTTTAATTGCAGCAATGAATGACTTGAAAAATTGTCCCTTGATACAGGCATGGCGTTATTTAAGCTCAAAATTACTCCCATAGTTGCATATGCATTGGAAAATATATGGGAACACATGACAAAGAATGACCTGATGAAAATGGAAAGAGTGAAGGCAGTATACTTTAAAAAGATACTCTAACTTTCGAAATACACATTCTCTCACCTTGTATATGTATTGGCCAAAGAGCAATTTTATATCAAAGATTTAAGAAATCAATGGATGCTGCCCGCCACTGGATCATATGATGCATTACTGAGTGAACTTCGTGACAAGAGGAAATATATTTGGAGTCTCTTTTACTGTACAGATGCCATGACGACTTAAAGCAAGCTTGTAGTTTAACGTGACCGTTAATCGCGAGATCATGAGCCACGGGACCTCCTTTTTACGTGGAATCCGAACCACAGGACATGGCATTTCACTTCGAAAATCTCACATGCATTGACCGGGAATCGAACCCGGACCGCCTTGGTGAGAGGCATACAGCTAGACCGCTGAGCCACCACGCCCCCCATGACGACTTGTGAGTGGATGAACTCAAATTATGAACTCCGTCATATGATCACACGAATGGCAGTGCACGGTTGCCACTATAAAGTTTGCACAGAAAGGAAGTATCACCAGCCGAACTTCAACTGCGTGTGTATTTTATGTAAGTGATCATGTGAGAGATACCATGTATTAACATGCAGCGAACGTCAGATGTCTCTTACAAAATTTGTACCGAGTGAGATTGTATGCTAATTCTATTATTATGGCCATTGGCTGAAATAACATTTATTATTAGCCTACTTTCGATTTTTGCAAAAAATGACGGCTACCGAAATGTTCTAAGCTCAAATCAAATTACGACTAACCTAATCATCCGATCTCTAGCAAATTTTGCAACAACATATATATATATATATGTCGAGCGTCTTTTGACTAACCTACAAGGTCATCAGCTCAATACTTTGCGGATGGCGGCCATGTATGTTTGCAAAACGAAAACGTAATGGCGGATACCCAAATGTTAAAAGCTTAAATCAAATTACGACCAACCTAATGATCTGTTCTCTACCAAATTTTGTAACATTATACCTTTATGTATGAAGAAACTTTTGACCAAACTCCAAGGTCATCAGCCTAATACTTTGCGGATAGCGGCCATGTATGTGTGCAAACGACTTTCCCCTATCTATTCAAACACGGTGAAACCGAATTAAACTAAATTTGGTACAGAGGTAGCACTAGCAAAGAGCTCCTCACTGTCATGTTCTATATTGCCGCCATCTTGAGCGAAACGTAATGGTGGCCACCCAAATGTTAAAATCATAAATAAAATTACAACCAACCTAATAGTCTGATATCTACCGAATTTTGCAACAACATACCTTTTTGTGGAAAGCATCTCTTGGCTGAACTACAAGGTCATCAGCCATATATGTGTGCAAATCGATTCCCCATATCAATTCAAACACGGTGAAACCGAATTCAATGGAATTTTTTACAGAGGTAGCACTAGCAAAGGTCAGCTCATATTCACGTTTAATATCCAGTTAGCACGTTGTATCTCAACAAGCTACTACAACCAACATTCAATTATACTCCTTGAATAGGACTAAGAGTTATAACAACACCCATGCATTTAGGAGAAAGTAGGCTATATGTTCTTTACTGAACATCTTGTTTTTCTATAAGAACATAAATTAAAAAATTAAAAATAAATATATAAACATTAAAATTAGAGAAACAATAAATAACATTATTTATAATTATAAAAATTAAAATGAATTAAAATGTAGAAACACAAAAAAGTAAAACATAGTTTAGCTCTATAAAGGGTTAATACAGCTTCCCTGTGAATTAAATGACGAAACTAATATTCGTAACCCTCCTCTTGATTTGACTCGGTCCTCGCAGAGAGAAACTCTGCTTCCATGCGCTGGGCTGGTCGTGGTAGGCTGGAGCTCGTGGACCCCGCACCTGGCGTTCTGCTCGGTTTGTTTATTGTTATTGACTCTGGTGGCCCACATAGCAATATATTAAAGCTAACGTTCTCGAAATTAATTGATATGCTCAGAGCATGGTCCGGCCATTACTTTTGCCAGACAGTTAAACAGTCCCATAGCTACGTGTCTCTCAACAGCTGAGCAGAGTAACTGGCTTACCCCAGGGGCTTACAACTTATGTGACGTAAGTTGGCCACCACGCACGGCCAACGAGAAAGACAGGCCATGGCGCGTAAACCAAATCCTTTTGTGACGTGGCCAATGTAGTGCTTGATGGTGTTAGTACGAGAGCAATTCATGAGCAGCAGAAATACGATATTTTTTATCAATCTTCATGAAATGGACGCAGTTTGGATATTCCGTGTGTTTTCAAACACGATAAATTATACTGTATAGGTTTACAAAACTACGCCAGCTATAGATAGACTATTTACCTGTTGTAGTTGCTCGTTACAAAAATCCACGAGAATCAGGATTCAAGGGTTCGTTGTGCCTTTAATAGTTACAACTTCTACAGTACGTTGATTTGTAGATCCAGTGACCTTCGTTGTGAATTAAATCATGTGCACATGAGTATAATTAGATTCTTGCAGTGAAATTATAATTTACGGTAGTTATTGTTGTTTTAAGGGGCGGAACAGAAATCAATACGTTTATAGAAGAGATCTGCGGAATGCACTCGCCACCGACTAACGACTCATATCAATGCCTTCTATGAAGACATGTGGTAAATGAATACCAACATTTATACAGGTACAGTGATGTAGACAAGATGACTACCACACCGGCAGTAAGTCGAAGACCATATGATATTATGTTCGTGAATATCTTTCTATTACAAAAACATTTGATACATTTATGTATATCGTTCAACTATAAGAGTTATACATGCATACATTGTCCGGCACTATTCATAGCTTTTCATAACCTTCCTGAACGCTTTGTAATCGTCAAGTAATTCCACATAATTAACAAGCAACCGCCAGGGAAAGATAAAATACTCCTGAAAAATAGTATCTTGTGATCAACTACAACGATTAAAGATAATAATGATCTACTAGTTGTACATAGAGTAATGAATAAAATTGTGTAAATTAAGCTGCAGTATTGGACTTCATAAGATTGATCAGTGTAAGACTTGAGTTAATGTATCTTTTGCCAGAAGCCATGGTTATGTTGGGTCAATGCTTTTTACAGCTTGTTTTCTGATATGAAATGAGTTCTAATTCTGTGGTTTTCAGCATCTTGTAGACAATACGGTTTATGTACCCGTCATACATAACCCTACAGGAAGTGGTGCAACAAAACTACACTGCTGACATCACGAAGGCGCACCAGGGCCAGTATTTCTCGTTGGCCGTAGCGACCACGAGACCTCAGCTGAGCTTCCAACTTACTTGTGCCAGGGCTCATCTCCTTTATCTCTCCTGTCGACTTCCCTTGGTCAACTCTTATTCTCTTCTCACCCCGACGGTATTAGGTTATCCGAAGCCTAGGGTGCAGTGGTAATCAGGGGGATCAATCCCACACGGAGCCAAATATTGAACATTTTGAATAAAACCAATCTTCTCACTGATGACAAATTATTGGATTATGTAGATTAAGGCTTTCACGGCCCGGGATACTATCAAAATTATTCATGCTTTTGGGATATTGCCGTGTGAAAATAAAATTTATGTTCAAGGATGTCTATGTGTAAATATTATATGTCAGAAAACTGTTTCATAATGGGGGTCATTAATAAAGAACTTCTTTTCATTATAACACAGTTCTTCCAACCAATCAGAACTCAATATTTTCCTTCATTACCAATTAGGTAAGGATAGCTTCTGACAAGCACTCAAAAGCCAAGATGTCGGACATGAATTTCATGATTTGAAAGTTGACAATGTAGCCTAAATTGGATCAACCATTGTAGTTACAATGCATAAACAAACTAGGCAATATTGCAAAAGAAATAGCACTGTACCTTAATATCCACAACTCCGATTTCTACACATCTTAAGATTTCGCCGACAATTTTAGTGAATGCTGTTTTTGACATAGATATACCGGAACGCCATGGAGGAAGCAGGCGTATGACATTAGTTCCACGGAAATTATAATCCAGCTCTCTGTTCAGAAAATGGATTTCTTATGCGAAACTTTTCAGCGAGATAGCATAACTGTTCTATTTGGGACTCAATTGATTTGCATTCCGTTGACATTCTCTACACATTGAAGTTTAGAATAACTAGTTGTTAATACGATACATTATAATTTTAAAACGTTTATAACAGTCTATTTTGTGTTATTTGAGCAAAATAACAAAATGATCCAACATAGTACCTGTGCGCTATCTGTTGGTGCTAGTTCAAGATAAACAATGTTTCAAAGCTTTGGGATTCATTATTGGGTAGAGATCTTAATGCTGAGCACACACGCATCCCAAGAAGAAGAATTCAACCGACAGAATCTCGACAGATATTTATGAATATTTATGTTCGAACATGAAATAGTTATCATAATTATCGTCGAACATAAACAGTCGTATGCAACTCGCCTATAATGGTAATTAAGACACTCGTATGGAAATTATAAAACTTGCATACGCTCGTTTTATAAACATACTCCTGTCTTAATTATTGCCATTATAGGCTCGTTGCATAATGTACTATTAAAATTCTAAACGTTTAGAAAAGAACCTTGCCTCCTTTTTCAATAGAATTAAAAACAATGTGGCCAAAGAATGTGTGTCAATGAGCTTACAAAAACTGGAGAAATTCCCCTGTTCGTCACCAGAGAGTAGCCAGAAACTACCAAGGTCCATACAGTAGTTTCTGGCTGCTCTCTGAAGACGAATAGGGGAATTTCTATATTGCCCCAGGTAATTTTCTTACCATTTTCTCAAAACCTATTAACAGAGACAGATCGATTTTTTCAGCGATGTTCTTCGAAATTCTCCTTTCTTTAATACGGGATTTTTGAAAATAAAAGTATTTTTGAATTTTCATGATTTTTTTAAATTGCTTAATTTTATTTTTAACAGCACTTTTATAAACATTTCCATATTAAACTAAAGTAAATTTTATGTTCGACCCTCACTATTATGTGTCAGAAAACGGTGTCATAATGATGGTCATTATAACACTTATTTTCATTATGATACAGTTTCTCCAGTCAATCAGAGCTCGTTCATTGACCAATTAGGTAACGATACCTTCGCGCATGCGCTCAAAATCCAACATGTCGGACATAAACACAACATCGAACTATAATAAATTACCGACATGGAATACGCACCGTCCATATGTTCGCGTAAATAAACTGGCGAATATGAAACAAGAAATAACACTGTACTTTAAAATCACCAACACTAATTTCTACACAGCGCATTCAAACGACTCCAGTGACAATCTTCTTGAGGGACGGCAGATGTAAACATATGGCTTGCATATGGTATTGCAAGCACACAGAGCGCATGCGTCGGTCGTTCAAAGATCTTGAAAGACAGAGAGATGTCTCGCGCTCGCTCTCCGATAACAAAATTCTTGTGGCTGACTCTCAACAAATATTTATGAATATTTATGTTAAAACATATAATAAAATTATAATTATCGTCGAACATAAACAGTCGAATGCAACTCGCCTATAATGGTAATTAAGACACTCGTATGGAAATTATAAAACTCGCATACGCTCGTTTTATAAAAAATACTCGTGTCTTAATTATAGCCATTATAGGCTCGTTGCATAATGTACTATTAAGAAACGGACATGTCAAAATATAACACATACAGTATAAGGAGGAATTACATCAAAACATTTCAGCTTTGTATGTTGCAAAGTAAAAACAAAAAACAAAACAAAAACCACTGAAAATTTTATATCTAGAAAAACATTTTAGCGAGAAATTGGAATCAAAGATTTTCCCAGTTTTTAGAACTTGCCCTAAGTACAGAATTCCTCTTCTTCCATTTAAAGCACTAGCATCCATTTAGCTTTTTTTCCAGAACCCTTTGCCCTTGCATTTAACGCAGCCTCTCTTTTAAAAGCTCCACTTGCATGCATCGAAATTTAATGTTTTTCAGTCGGTCAACACGATTTTTTAGTTATTATTATTATTATTATTATTATTATTATTAAGGTCCGCAAGGTCATGCACTAATTATTGGTCAAATATGCATCACGTTTCAAAAAATATGCACTATGAAATAACTACGGCAATTACGATCACTCCGAACTCTTTAAATATATTTTAATATAGAGAACAGACGGAAATATTACAATACCTTTTTTTAAATATCTCAATTAAGAAAATGTTATAAACAGTAGGGAATGTTATCTTATGGAACTTCATGCGGTGTTGACCATCAATAAGTATTTTATTGTGTTAATTCTTAAGTATAACTGATGGGCATATACCATTTGAACAGCCACACAATTTTTAACAAGTAGTTCCATGAAGAACAAATGCCTATTTTCATATATCCTACTTATGTTAATTGCCACTATCAACATACAACATTTCAGTTTGATTGCTGTAATATATTGGTAGATATTGAGAACCGACTATATATTGCGGATGGTCTCCATGTTGGATTTTTATATATGTAGGTCATAGAGTTATGTACTGTTTTAGGGGCAGATGACCGTACAAAATTCCACGTTGATATAGGTAATAGTTTCGGAGCTATTGAATGATGGTGAAATATTTGGCACTGTCGCCATGTTGGATTGGTGAGACGTAACAAAATTTGAAGGGCACGCTCGGGGTTGTCCGAAATAGTGCTATGAACTTACCGAGTTTCATTGAAATCGCTCTACACACACGAATCACACACGCACACACAGGCACACGGATAAACAAGATGTTCAGTAAAGAACATATAGCCTACTTTCTCCTAAATGCATGGGTATTGTTATAACTATTTGTCCTTTTCAATGAGTATAATTGAATGTTGGTTGTAGTAGCTTGTTGACATACAACGTGCTATACGGATATTAAACATGAATATGAGGTGCCATTTGCTAGTGCTACCTCTGTAAAAAATTTCATTCAATTCGGTTTTACCGTGTTTGAATTGATATGGGGAATGGATTTGCACACATACATGGCCGCTATTTGCAAACTATTGGGCTGATGACCTTGTAGTCAGTCATAAGATACTTTCCATAAAAAGGCATGTTGTTGCAAAATCTGGTAGAGATCAAATTATTAGGATGGTCGTAATTTGATTTAAGCTTTTAATATTTGGGTGGCCGTCATTCCGTTTCCGTCAAGATGGCGGCGGTATAAATCATGAAACTGAGGTGCCCTCTGCTAGTGCTAGCTCTGTATCAAATTTCGTTCAATTTGGTTTCACCGTGTTTGAATTGACAGGGGGAATCGATTTGCACACATACTTGGCCACAATCTGCAAACTATTGGGCTGATGATCTTCCAGTTTGGTCAGAATATGCTTCCCACATAAAGATACAGTATATTGTTGCAAAATTTGATAGAGACTAGATTATTAGGTTGGTCGTAATTACATTTTAGCTTTTAACATTTGGGTGGCCGCGATTACGTTTCCGTCAAGATGGCGGTGATATAAAACATAACACTGAGGTGCCCTTTGCTAGCGCTACCTCTGTACCAAAATTTCGTTCCATTCGGTTTCACCGTGTTCGATTTGATAGGGGGAATCGATTTTCACACAAAGATGGCCACCATGCACAAAATATTAGGCTAATGACCTATTAGTTTGGTATACCTCTATAAAGGTATGTTGTTGCAAAATTTGGTAGAGATCGGATGATTAGGTTAATCGTAATTTGATTTAAGCTTTGAACATTTGTGTGGCCGCCATTACGTTTCCGTCAAGATGGCGGCGATATAAAACATGACACTGCGGTGCCCCTTACTAGTGCTACCTCTGTACCAAATTTCGTTCCATTCGGTTTCACCTTGTTCGAATTAATAGGGGGAATCGATTTTGACACAAAGATGGCCGCCATCCGCAAACTATTAGGCTAATGACCTATTAGATTGGTCAAAGGATGCTCCCTCCATAAAGGTATGTTGTTGTAAAATTTGGTAGAGATCGGATGATTATGTTAGTCGTAATATGATTTAAGCTTTGAACATTTGTGTGGCCGCCATTACGTTTCCGTCAAGATGGCGGCGATATAAAACATGACACTGAAGTGCCCTTTCCTAGTGCTACCTCTGTACCAAATTTTGTTCCATTCGGTTTCACCGTGTTTGAATTAATAGGGGGAATCTATTTTGACACAAAGATGGCCGTCATCCGCAAACTATTAGGCTAATGACCTATTAACTTGGTCAAAGGATGCTTCTTCCATAAAGGTATGTTGTTGCAAAATTTGGTAGAGATCGGATGATTACGTTAGTCGTAATTTGATTTAAGCTTTGAACATTTGTGTGACCGCCATTACGTTTCCGTCAAGATCGCGGCGGTATTAAACATGACACTGAGGTGTCCTTTGCTAGTGCTACCTTTGTACCAAATTTCGTTCAATTCGCGTTCACCGTGTTCGAATTGATAGGGGGGGGGGACAGACATTCAGAGTACACACACTCACACACACACACACACACACACACACTCACTCACACACTCACATACCCACATACACTCACACACACACACACATACACACACACACAGACACACTTTTTTTCGCCCTGTGTTGATCTCATAAGTCTTCTTTCATTTTTTGCAAAAATCGAAAGTAGGCTAAAAATGAAAATATTTTTACAGTATTTATATAGTGAATGCTGAATAAAAATAATTGATATTAACTTGCAAAAAAGACTGAAACGTACTAGGTATTAAAATAATTTCAATATTAATCTGTGATAGACTCTTGGAGTCCGAATCGAAATATACGACTTGAAAAAGGCTTGTAGTTTAACTTGACCGTAAATCTTGAGATCATGAGCCACGGGACCTCCTTTTTACGTGGAATCCGAACCACAGGACATGGCATTTCACTTCGAAAATCTCACATGCATTGACCGGGAATCGAACCCGGACCGCCTTGGTGAGAGGCATACAGCTAGACCGCTGAGCCACCACGCCCCTATATACGACCTGAAGAACATGTAGTAAGTAAAAGCGCTTCAAAAAATAGGAAACTAGAATATACGCCCTTCTCAAGCAGAGATATGCACTTAAACAGGCAAAGGAGAAAAATATGATGTACTGTACCAAAATAACCAAAATATGAATAAATATGCAAAAATATGATTTGCATGAACTGCCGGGCCTTAATTATTATATATGAATTGCAGCCAATGGATATAGCTGAGGGGGCGTGGTGGCACAGTGGTCAAGCTGTTGGCCTCTCACCACGGCGAACCGGGTTCGTTTCCCGGTCAATGCATGTGAGATTTTCAAAGTGAAATGCCATGTCCTGTAGTTCGGATTCCACGTAAAAAGGAGGTCCCGTGGCTTATGATCTCGATATTAACGGTCACGTAAAACTACAATATTCCTTCCTTATATAGCTGAGCATTTTTGATTGAACGCCTATGGCCTCCCAACAAGTTCAATTTCAAGTAGTTCCAACTTTGGCTACCAGATGCCACTGTCACTGACTCCTAGCGGCGAACGTTAAAACTTAATAGAAAGTTTCTAACTAGCCACACTGCAAATTGCAGTGGTAGGTTCTTTTACGTGCCATAAATCTATAACCTGGACCCGCCGGCTTCACTTTCCCTCTGAAGAAACGCATACTGAAGGATTTTAACGCTCTTAAAAATCCGACGACTTCGGATGGGTTTGAACCCGCGATCTTGAGCATAGCAATTGAGCATGCTTCCGACTACGCCACCGAAGTCATTTTTGTACGGCTAATAGTAACGCCGTTACGAGTAACGCGTCACACCCCGACCCTGCACACTCATTACTTGTCACACCTTATTGGGAACAGATGTTTTGCTAAGTTCTTGATGATGATGATTTGTTGTTTTTAGGGGGCCTAACATCTAGGTTATCGGCCCCTAATGGTTTGGGTGATAGTGAAAATGAAAATGAAATGTAAACTATAACTAAAACTCACTACTAACTTATATACTAGAAGAAGAAATGGACAACAAAGGGCGCATAAGGGAGGGACAGAAGGAAAAGAAATGCCCTCAACCCTCGAAGAATGTGGATTTGGGAACTTGGAAGGAAGAAGAGCCATGAAAGGCAGATACGAAAGTGAAAGAGGAGGGGGTCCGCCCCAGTGGTAATGGGCAAAAGGGGGAAAACTGGACCCAGCTCAGGAATCCCTCGGGGTCGCCAAATCCTGATCTCACCAGCCGTGAGCCCCTGAGGGTGTAGCAATATCCAGGGTGCACCAGAAGTGGTGGGGCTACATACACCCTGCCTCCTTGAGGGCCTTGAGCAGAAGGCAGGAGATACAATGGAATTAAAAAGAAGGCTGATCCCCAGAAGAATGAGGGATCAGGAAAGTGGAGACAAGGGCCAATTAAGGCGGGAAAGGAAGAGACTCCCTAGGTCTCGAATACCCTAGTACCATCGGGGTCGGAAGAGAACAAAAGTTGACCAAGTGAGGTCGACATGAAGGAAGACGAAGAGGAGCCCGGCAGAAGTAAGTGGAAGCAATGCCGGACACAACTGGGACCCCGTGGTCGCCAACCCACGTCCCACTAGATGTGAGCCCATGGGGAGGTTTTGCTAAGTGTTGAGGCCATGTACCGTATTTCAAAAGGGAAATGTTGAGTAAGCTGGAGACCGATTTAGAGACGTGGTTCGGCAATATCTACGATGTTGCAGGCACCATAAGCTTAAGATTTGAAATATTTCCTCACTGTAACTGATTTGTGGGCGCAACCTGGAACCGCACCAGATGTTCCACATGTGACTGATTTTATATGGCGCTAGTGTTTCGGAATGGCAGCGCAGTAAATAATAAAAGACATTGTCATTTAGACTTTCACGGCCCGTTTTACTATTCATAATGTTGATTTTGGGCTTATGCCGTGTATTATTAAATTACAATTCGACGCGTTTCGAAAGAAACCATGTCTTTCATCGTCAGGAATAATCTGGAATACGACAATGTTGCTAAGAGAAAGCAACGAAGAACATATAGAAGGTGCCCAAAGATGGACGCCATTATAGCCCCATGTTAGGGACAACGGAAAGCAGCAGTGATTTACTTTCTCAGGGTTCTGATAATAGGTAGCCAGGATTCACTGAGATTGTAGCCGGTGTCGCGGTTGAAATTATCTGGGTGTTTACGTATTTCAACCGCCTCCCTGATGATTCTGATACGATATTGCTTTATACGGGCAAGAACATCCACTCCTTGGAACATGACATCATGGCCAGGTGTTAAAGCATGATCGGCAACAGCTGATTTATCAGGTTGAATGAGCCTGATACATCTATTATGTTCCTTAATGCGAGTGCATATTGTTCTCGAAGTCTGCCCGATGTAAACCTTGCCACAAGTACAGGGAACTCTGTAGATACCCGGTTGTTGCAATTTAGGCAAACTGTCCTTAGTTGGTCGCAGGAGTTGCCTAATCTTAACAGAAGTTCCAAATACAGTCCGTATGTTGTACCGACGTAGGATTTTAGCAATACGATCCGTTGTGTTATGTATGTACGGAAGGTAAGCAGTTCCTCTTACATCTCTTTTCTCAACTGACGTCCTATTATTATTTGTTGGTTTCAGAACCGTAGAAATCAAAGCCTTGCTATAACCGTTGCTCTCAAAGGTGGTTCGCAGGGTGTTAATTTCTTCTTGTAAAGAAGACACTTCACAAATCCTCCTAGCCCTGGTAGTTAGAGTTGTAAGGATACCATGTTTCTGGGCAGGGTGATGGTGAGAACTTGCGTGGAGATATCTATTGGTGTGTGTTGGCTTACGAAAAACGCTGTGTCCTAAAGATCCATCCTCTTTCTTGGTGACGAGAACATCCAAAAAAGGTATTTTGCCGTCAGATTCCTTTTCCATGGTGAAACAAATAGAAGGGTGCTGGAGATTAAGGTGATCCAGGTGGATGACACGTTCGTTGTTTGGACGGAAGGTGAGGAAAATCTTAGCCATTTCCTGGATCACCTTAATCTCCAGCACCCTTCTATTTGTTTCACCATGGAAAAGGAATCTGACGGCAAAATACCTTTTTTGGATGTTCTCGTCACCAAGAAAGAGGATGGATCTTTAGGACACAGCGTTTTTCGTAAGCCAACACACACCAATAGATATCTCCACGCAAGTTCTCACCATCACCCTGCCCAGAAACATGGTATCCTTACAACTCTAACTACCAGGGCTAGGAGGATTTGTGAAGTGTCTTCTTTACAAGAAGAAATTAACACCCTGCGAACCACCTTTGAGAGCAACGGTTATAGCAAGGCTTTGATTTCTACGGTTCTGAAACCAACAAATAATAATAGGACGTCAGTTGAGAAAAGAGATGTAAGAGGAACTGCTTACCTTCCGTACATACATAACACAACGGATCGTATTGCTAAAATCCTACGTCGGTACAACATACGGACTGTATTTGGAACTTCTGTTAAGATTAGGCAACTCCTGCGACCAACTAAGGACAGTATGCCTAAATTGCAACAACCGGGTATCTACAGAGTTCCCTGTACTTGTGGCAAGGTTTACATCGGGCAGACTTCGAGAACAATATGCACTCGCATTAAGGAACATAATAGATGTATCAGGCTCATTCAACCTGATAAATCAGCTGTTGCCGATCATGCTTTAACACCTGGCCATGATGTCATGTTCCAAGGAGTGGATGTTCTTGCCCGTATAAAGCAATATCGTCCCAGAATCATCAGGGAGGCGGTTGAAATACGTAAACACCCAGATAATTTCAACCGCGACACCGGCTACAATCTCAGTGAATCCTGGCTACCTATTATCAGAACCCTGAGAAAGTAAATCACTGCTGCTTTCCGTTGTCCCTAACATGGGGCTATAATGGCGTCCATCTTTGGGCACCTTCTATATGTTCTTCGTTGCTTTCTCTTAGCAACATTGTCGTATTCCAGATTATTCCTGACGATGAAAGACATGGTTTCTTTCGAAACGCGTCGAATTGTAATATAATAATACACGGCATAAGCCCAAAATCAACATTATGAATAATAAAAGACATGTTATTATTACTGTTATCTTCTTCTAGTGCCATATCCGCTCAGCGAACGTTGGCGATTATTTATTTGTTGACTGCCGCGTGAAATACAAGGTGGTTTTACATTTAGCCCCATTTCAGTCCTACCGAACACCGCGGTGTGGCCGTGCTCGTTGAATCGTGCACCACGTCAACGTGGGCAGCTACAGCTAGTCCGGAGACCACAGATTCGGATCCCAGCGGAGACAGTGGCTTCCCTGAGTGTTCTTTTCACGTTCCGGGGCACCTACGTCATCACTATCCCTGATACACACACTACTACAGTCATCACATAAATACAGGTTATAAGACAAGTTCAACACACCCACCCACTCAACTACACATGGCTGATGAACAAGATCTCCCTAGCCCACAAATGAATTAACAACAACAACAACCATACACTACAAAAATTCCCCAAGGCACAATTTGGTGGCATCCATGACTTCATGAGTTAAACAATAGCTTATGTTCGACAATAATTATAACTATTTTATGTTCGAACATAAATATTCATAAACATCTGTCGAGTATCTCCAGTTTTATGTACTGAACAGAGCGCATGAGACCCGAGAATACCTTGTATTTGACTATGGCCTCCTCGAATACCCCACTATTACACTAGCCACGCAGTGAAATTTGAAATAGAAGGCCGTGGAAGTCAGCGCAGGCGCATGCTATCCGTACCTATTTGGTCATACAACTGTTTCTTGAGCTCTGATTGGTGAAAGAAACTGTTTCATAATGAACAAGTAGTTCCGTGAAGAACCATACAGCCTATTTTCATATATCCTACTTATGTTAATTGTCTCTATCAACATACACAATTTCAGTTTGATTGCCGTAATAGATTCGTAGATATCGAGAACCGACTAAATATTGCGGATGGTCGCCATGTTGTATTTTTATATATTTAGGTCTTAGAGTTATGTACTGTTACATGAAGATTATTGTGTACGTGTAGTATTCAAACTTCAATCGCATGCTTAGGGCACAATAAATAAAAACGAGATTTTAAAACTTCGCACAGCTGCCATCTTGTGGTTATGGAAATAATTGAAATAAATTAGATGCCAGTGGATTAACATTTGTATAAGGATTTACTGTACCAAGAGTCACTGCACTCGGATGGTTAAATTACGAGAAACGACCATGTGAATATTTATAATTCGCGTCGCCGCCATGTTGGATTTGTGATCACCAGGTTATTGAAAGTCCTATAGGTGAACTGATGTTCATAGCCTCTATGAACATTAAAAAATTGAGTTTGATTGCTGTAATAGATTCGTAGATATTGAGATCCATCTAAATATTTCGCATGGTTGCCATGTTGGATTATTATATGTATAGGCCATAGAGTCATGTAATATTAAAGGAAAATTATTGCGTAGGTTCATTATTCAAACTTTCACTTCGATCGCATGATTACGACACAAGAAGTAAAAACTTAATTTTAAAATTCGCTCAGCCGCCATCTTTAGGTTATGTAAACAATTGAACTAAATTAGATACCAGTGCATTACAATGTGTATTAACATTTGCTGTACCAAGTTTCATTGCGTTTGGATCATTAAATCGCGAGAAAGGTCTATTGAAAATTTTCAAATTCGCTTGGCCGCCATATTCGTTTTGTAGTTAACCGGTTTTTGAAAGTCTTATAGATGAACTTTCAGTAGTACCCTTTATCTCCGTACAAATTTCAGGGTGATACCGCTAATAGTTCCAGAGATATAGAATGCCGGTGAAATATTTCGCACAGCCGCCATCTTGAGGTTATGTAAACAATTGAATGAAGTTAGATGTCGGTGCATTACAAAGTGTATAAACATGTACTGTACCAAGTTGCATTGCGTTTGGTTGGTTAAATCGTGAGAAACGTCTATTTAAAAGTCGCAACTTAGCTTGGCCGCCATGTTGGATTTGTAGTTACCAGGTTTTCAAAAGTCACATAGGTGAACTTCTATTAGTTCCCTTTATCACCGTAAAACTATTATTGGGTTAGAATGTGATAAACAAAATCCCAACAAACATTTTTTTAATAAAAAATATTTAAAAGAATGTGTGTTGGGATTTTATTTTTTACATTCTAAAATCTAAACCAATAATAATAATTTTAAAAACGTGGTTACTCGTCTGTCATTATCCATTCCCAGTTTGTGAACAAAATTTGAGAGTATTTGATCGGTAAACAACTGAGAAATGTGTACCGGAAGTAACTAATACAATTTTCTTTCTGAAATGTTCTATGTGAAAATTCGTACTCATTTCACACATGCTACAAAAGCAAAGTAGCATTTCTTGGCCATAATCAGCTCAGAATATACTGATTTTGACATGTTACAAGAATCAGAGCTGTACCTTTACCATAAACCCAGAAAATCCATAGTATAGTGATGCCAGCTAATATGCACAATTCGTATGCCCAAGAGTAGGCCTACGTGGTGTCCTTCAGGGGCAAGAAAACAAAACCAATTGTCGAATGTCGTGCTTTATTTTTCATCAAAGAATATTTTTTGAACCTCTTTAAGATCTGAATAGAAGTATTCTTTGATAAGGTAAGGCTTCTGCTAGGGTGTTGGAGGAGTGCGGCCAGGGGAATACCCCTACAACCGGCCATGCGGTGGCTTCGCTCGCGCCTTCCGTCAGCGCGGAGCGTAAAAATAGTAGATTTTGGTTAATTGTTGAGGGGGAACATACAGTTTAAAGATTTAAAACAATAACTATTTTAATATTAAAACTGTGCCTGGCTTAAATCTTGTACAACAATTATATAATCTTCCAAAGAAACATACACATCTTGCTATTAAAAACAGTTTTAAATTTTCAAGAGTCGCCTCCGTAGCGTAGCGGTCAGCATGGTTAGCTGCCGCCCCGGAGGTCCTGGGTTCGATTCCCGGCTCTGCCACGAAATTTGAAAAGTGGTGGCCCAAATGAGTAGAGGGGGTTCGATTCCCACCTCAGCCATCCTCGAAGTGGTTTTCCGTGGTTTCCCACTTCGTCTTCGGGCAAATGCCGGGATGGTACCTACTGTAAGGCCACGGCCGCCTCCTTCCCTCTTCCTAGCCTCTCCATCCCAATCTTCCATCCCTTCCCATCCCTCGCTTTGCAGGTGAGGTCACCTGGGCGAAGTGCTGATCACACCTCCCCTGCTGTATCCATCCCGACCAGATGTTCCAAGCTCCAGGACACTGTCCATAGAGGCGGTAGTGGTGAGTCCCCTCGCTGAGTCCGTGGGAACCACCAACCCCGAGGGTAAATTAAATAAATAAATAAATTTTTTTTTCTTTCAAAATTCAAATCTTAACTAATTTTATGTTCGACGATGTCGAAATGTAAACATTATGTGTCAGAAAACTGTATCATAATGAGGCTCATTATAACACTGTTTTTCATTATGAAACAGTTTCTCCCACCAATCAGAGCTCAAGAAACAGTTGTGTGACCAATTAGGTAAGGATACCTTCGCGCATGTGCTCAAAATCCATTGCCAAGCACACAGAGCGCATGCGTCGGTCGGTCAGAGAGCTTGGAAAACAGAGATATCCTACCCAGTGCTGCACTCCGTTCACAAAATTCTAGTGACTGAATCTCAACAGATATTTATGAATATTTATGTCAAAACATATAATAAAGTAATAAATATCGTCGAACATAAACAGTCGTATGCAACTCGCCTATAATGGTAAGTAAGACACTCGTATGTAAATTATAAAACTCGCATACGCTCGTTTTATAAACATACTCGTGTCTTAATTATTGCCATTATAGGCTCGTTGCATAATGTACTAAGTTATTAACATTTTTTTCTTCAAAATTTGGTTCTTGCTTTGTGCTGATCTCCACCATTTCCCACATATTGGTCATGTTTATAGGAATTCTTGGACGTTTCCTTATTTAAGGTGAGTGTTAAACCTTCAGTTATCAAATGAATTTGACTCATTTACACATCTGTTCATTAATTATGCGTTATTATTTCATTTTTATTCTGAGCTAACTCCAAAAAATATTTTTGACGTATAATGGAAAGACTAATTAGCAACAAAGGTTTGAGTGAGATTAATTTTGTAGCTGAAGGTTGAACATCCACCGTCAAAATAGATAAGTCCAAACATTCCTATAAACATCGGAGATATGAGGGAAGCGGTGAAGATCAGCACACAGCAAGAACCAAATGTTGAAAAATGGATAAGATTAGTTACGATTTGAATTTTGAAAATTTTGAACTTTACTTCTAATAGCAAGATGTGTGTGTTTCCTTGGAGATGTATATAATTGTTGTACAAGATTTATGACAGGCACGGTTCATAACAAATGAAGACCACACGGAAAGAACGGGGTAAGTCCATTTCTTTCGGAAATTAGTTTATGGCGCATACTGGTCACCTCTTTTGTTCATAATGGTAATGGATGAAATTGTAAAGGAAACAAAGGAAGCATATGGACATAAAGAAATGAATTTACTAGTATTTGCAGACGATATTGTGGTCTGGGGAAGGAACACCGAAGAAGTGCAAAAACAACAACAACGAAAATATTCAGAAATACGGCCTGAAAATCAGTATAGACAAAAAGCAAGACCATGGTGATGACAAGAGGGGAAAGACAAGGAAAGGGCGCTGTGAAAATTGGAAGTCAGAGTTTGGAAATTGTGGACACGTTCAAATACCTAGGAAGTGAATTAATGCAAACTGGTAGGTTGGATATGGAGATTGTCAGGAGGGTACAGCAGAGCAATGTATTCTATCAACGTGTAAGAAAACTTGTTTGGGATAAGGAAGTACCAAGGAAAAGCAAAGAGGTAATGTATAAAGTGTTTTATGTACCCATATTGACCTATGCAGCTGAGACTTGGACCCTGACAAGCAGGCAAGAGAGTAGAATCCAAGCCAGTGAAATGAAATTCCTAAGAAGTATGATAGGAAAGACAAGGAAAGACAGAGTGAAAAATGAAGATGTTAGGAAGGAAGTTGGGATGCGAAAACTAAATGAGAGATTTGAGAAGAATAAACTAAGGTGATTTGGACATGTAAAGAGGATGGAGGAAAATAGAACACCAAGACAGATGCTGGAGGCAAAGTGCAAGGGTAAGAGAGCAAGAGGAAGACCTAGAACAAGGTGGATTGACTCCGTGAAGAACAGCGTAAGGAAAAGAAATCTGGACTGGGACAAGATCGTGGAAGAAGAATTGTGTAAGGAAAGAGGAAAGTGGAGAAGTGCCATAAATACCCCGACCCGGCAGGAGCTGGATAAGGGGAAATGATGATGATGACTGGTGGCCAGCCATCGTAACTACAGATCAGTTGAAATTAACTTCAAATAAAGCGGCAATTCGCCGAGATATAGAGGTTTTTATTTTTAGTGCAAACGGAAAGAACGTTCCATATCCTCTCACGTGCTCACTTTAGTCGTTATTTGTATTGCATGTATCATAGTTACTTTATAAGAAATTAATTTGGAAAAATATAAATGTTGCTTACACTCAATTAGGGTGTTTTTAAGTATTTCTTTTTAGCGTTGAAGGTTTAAAATGGCTCTCCTGAAAAATTTACATAATGTGACTTACCCCGTTCTTCCCGTGGAGTTTTCAAATGTTATTGTTTTGTCTCTTTAAGCTATATGTTCCTCCTTTGGTTACGTAATCAATTCGTATTCCGCCCTCACCCCCCCCCCGCAAGTTATCAACGTAATCATAAGCTTCAAGCACCCTCCCCTCTTTTTTATTACGTAATAATTGGACGTCCCCTTAGTAATGATTTCTCCCCTATGGACTCACAACTTTTCTCACAAGGAATTGCGTCCGGAAATTTTCAAAATTGGAGATTCTGTGGGACTGCTTAGCTGGGTCTAGTTTCTCAGTTTTCATTGACTTTGGAATTTAACCTCTAAATCAGGTGATTTCAATCCATGGTCCCCAAATTATTGATTGCATAAAGAGCGACCCATCAGTGAATCCCTCTGCTCGAAATTCACAAGAATAATGTAATAAAAACAAAACGTGTAACATTCTAAATTAGCAAGACTCCTCTTTTAGTGGAAAAAATAATTCACTGTCAATTTTTTAAGAGAAGCTGGACGATATTAAATGGAAAATCTTGTTAAAATGACATATTGAACACAAATATCTCGCTGAATTTTTACAATTCAACTTTAAACTCTCGGATTTGGTAAACTAGCAATTTCCATTAATTTTTAGCTTATTTAAAGTCTTATATATTTCTAGAAAATAAAGTAATTCTTCTTTGATAAAAAATGAGATGGTGTGTGTCTGTCTGTGTTTTACTCAATCACGCAAGAACCACTGGTCCGATTAAATGAAATTTTGCATAGATGTATCTGATTTACCGGGTTAACAAACATGCTACTTTTGATTTCGATATTTTGCACTATTTAACAAGCAGTCCCTACTTTTCTTAAAATTTATGATTCATGCCAATTTATATAGACCAATCTACTGTAGAATAATGACGAAATTAAGTTGGTAATATTGAAATTTCTAATTAGTTCGAAATATACCTGGTATGATTTAGCCAAATAGAGCACTACAGTTGGCAGCCCTGGTTACTGAATATATTGTTAGCTCCATCCCTTAAGGTACAGAATCCAAAATTTGGTTGATATCCAATGGATAGCATGGACGTTACATGCAGTTTGACATTGGATCTATCAGCGTGCGTAAAATCATGTTGGCAACAATGTCATGCATGTGTTGGTCAGAAATAATCTAAAATATTATGATCTCTTGTTGTGCCCATTTTGGATGAAATCCATTTGTTAGTATAGAAGTTACATGTATTTGAAAATTGGACCTAACAGCAGGCTTAGAGTCATGTTGGCAGCACTGACGAAATTAGTTTCTCCAATTTAATCTAGAATGTCAGGTACTATACGTGTCCAAATTTTAAAGCTGTTGGCTTACATACTTTCTGATATATTAATATTAGGGTAAAAATACAGACAGCATTTATTAACAGTTGGCAGCCCTGGTTGCTCTTATGAATAAGCTTCGTGATATCTGTTATGGTACACATAGCACATACGAAATTTGATGAAATCCAATTGATAGTATAGAAGTTACATGTATTTAAAAATTGGTTCTATCAGCAGGCTTAGAATCATGTTTGTAGCACTGATGTACATAAGTTACTCCAAATTAATATAGAATGTCAGGTACTATACGTGTGCATATTTTAAAGCTGTCGGCTTGCATACATTCTGATATATTGATATTTGGATAAGAAAAAAATAGAGAGAGAGAGCATTTATTAACAGTTGGCAGCCCTGGTGGCTTTTAAGAATACGCTCAGTCATATCTGTTCATTTACACATAGTACATACGAAATTTGGTTGAAATCCAATTGATAGTGTAGAAGTTATATTGCACCCTTCAATAAAGCATGGTTTTGTCGAGAGTCGTCTACGGGATCGTGTTCAGTCCTGACTGCGTTACACAGCAAAGTTCGCTTAAAACAACATGCTCTAATGAATAGAAAGGTTCATGACAGAGGCTATACTAGAAATAAAATGAATAACAAGTAGAATAAAATAAATTTAATTACTGAAAATATGTGCATAATAATAATAATAAACAAATCCTCCCTGACTTTTACCCCCTGAATAAATAATAATAATAACACTGAGCGGTAGGAACTCGCTCGTCACAACAAGACAATGTGAAAGCAGCTTCACATAAATGATAAAATCATAACATATGCATTTGAGCGGTAAGAACCCACTGTCACAACATATGGATACAAGTCCATTTTGCTATAATTTTTTATATAATGTTTGGTGTACTGTTCGTTAATAAGAAACTGAGTACTGATGCGGATCCGTTTACAACTGAAACAGACATGTTGCTTACGGAGTGCATCTTTTAAATCACACTACGGCTATGGGACCCATCATTAATTAATACACTACAACTACTACTGACACATGCAAGATCTAATAATCTAAACAAACTGAAGAATCTCCCTGAGATTCTTACTGGTGCAGGAGCACACGGAATAAAAAGAGCATGCCAGAAGTAGGCCAAAAACCGCTCTCATCAACTTGGGGACATAGCTCCGCGCACCCTAACTTGACACGGGTCAAGAACGCATCAAAATAAACACACCAAAAATATTGAACCAACAACAAAAAAATACATGCCTAACGGCTGAAAAAACAATTTTTACATTTATATGAAACGCCAGACAAACACGAATTTCGGTGGCTACCTTACAGTATGGACAGCTCCCAATTAATCAAGCAATACTCATTAAAACCGATCAGTTTTGTGAATTTAAAACAACATCATAAATGCAGTACAGAAAGCAGATCTGTTACTAATGACAAGACGTTATCTGATTGAGCTCCCCCCAACTTATATGAGTCACGCTGTCCTACAAATACCTCTCTCTGTCTGGCAAGCTAAGTGCAGTTCCCTCTGGAAACATCAACATATCTCACGCATCCCCTGGATGGCGAGAAACAAATATATACCGTGAGTTCAGCCCCGCGAGGTCATGAACTGGGTTGACATGGAGCAAGTCAGAATAATCACCATGATATATTCTCGCTAGCACATCATAAAATCACATACGCACCCATAGCTTGGACAAAATCTCTTACACACTCACTCTCTGGGTCGGCTCAAACAGATCAACAATACTACTGCGTCCATTGACACATTAACAAGAACACACAACAGAAACTCGGGTGCAAAGTGCCATCCCGTTCAAATCTGCTGGAAAGCAATTATCGAAAACAATCCTGATCCGTCATAAGATTCTACTCACAAATAATCTTTTACCCTCCAAATTCTATTTTTTTAATCTCAAAATTAATTCAGTTCCATTTTTGTTGTAAGGCAAATCTCCGAATAATAATGCTTGACCACGATTTACGCAAGCGAGATCGGGCATCGGCTGCGCGTCTCGCCCCGTACAGTTAAACCAAATACAATCACAAAATATAAAAATTACGCAACGCTCGGCTAGTCCCATATTTAATGTGTCAGTAAAACAAAAACTAATAATCTACATTACCAAGCAAGCAAGCAAACAAATATTTACAAAAATATCCCATAACACCGTAGCTGACTTAATAAATAAATACAATTTATTTGGCACTCAATCCTTTAAAACAGCGCCAGGAATTACGTCTGCAGCCATCTCCTTTAAGATGTTTATCTGGTCATTGACATCTTCAGGCAAATGTCCTGCTGGTTCCCAGATCCATCCTCGTTCTTGGACGTCATCACGTGCTGAATTAAATAAAGTTTTGTCAGATACACACACGATATAATTCCTACTATATTCACCTATCAAGTACTATATTCCTTGACAGTCTATTTGGTGAATTACTTCGATGAACTGGTCCTATCTGGTAGTACTGGGACTACAAATAAATCACTGAAGTTATACTATAATAAATAAGTAATGAGTTCCGTCCTCAGACGAACAAAAATTAGTGGTCGACGTTACGCCCTCAGACGTACAAAATAAGTGGTCCTCCTCGAGGCATCTTGGATCCTTATAAATGACACAGACTAGGGTAGGTGTGGAAGGGGATCTATTAAAAAATATTCCATAATAACTATCAGACTAGCATGCGATCGGTATCATTGAGTTCGTAGCAGTGTGGAGGTTACGATTTTGCTGTAGCCGGCTTGAATCGATCGTGGAATTGATCTGTAGATAACTCCCGCGTTAATCTACCCGTGCGCGTTCCCAAGCCGAGTTCCCGCTAAGACAAGGCGTCTTGATACTATTGGCCTAGACTCTTGTATGTCTTTGCGCGTTTTTACAAACATTTCTGCCGTAGGGAGTGGTTCACATGATGATAAACCAATTACCTTGTAGCATTCGATTTCTTCCTTGGCGCCAATCTTCATAGCAACAAGCCATAGTGTGCGTCCCCAAGCCAACATTCGCGCTAAAAGTTGCACCTGTTCTATGTCTCAAGAATATATACGCATCCTCCTAAAATACCACAGGAGCTTAAACCATTGTATCCTCTCGGCCACTGATTTCTCAATATATCCCAACACCGTCTGGCTCTCATATCTGTTGTCTGTAGAAATGTATCAAAAGATGATGAATAAATATTAGAATCCTTTATATAGCCTGTGGATAAAGGGTTCAATATGCATTTAAAATTGTACCTTTCAGCAGGCTTAGAATCATTTTGGCAACACTGCCTTGCATGGCCTCCTGGAAATTAAACTGAAATATTATTATCTATATGTGTATCAATTTTGGGATAGCTTCCATCTCCACCTTCTATGATATCCAACGAGGAGCTCAAATTTCAATTGCGGTTTTTCAGCAGTTAGTAGCACTGACATCATTCTCAAATATGGGCTTGAGATATCCAGGTGTAGATGTTTACACATACCAAATTTGGAATCGATTGCGGCAGCCGTATAGGAGTTGATAGGGACACACACACACACACACACAAACACACAGCCAGACAGACAGACAGACAGAAGGTCAGACAGACAGACATTTGTCCGGATCGATCTCATAAGTCTACTTTTTCCTAATTTTTGCAAAATGTGTAAAGTAGGCTAAAAATGGTGACCATTTTAGTGACGTCACTACACCCTTTGGTTTCAAAATTTCATATTACCATTTCAAATAAAACAAGATGTTCAGTAAAGAACATATAGCCTACTTTCTCCTAAATGCATGGGTATTGTTATAACTCTTTGTCCATTTCAAGGAGTATAATTGAATGTTGGTTGTAGTAGCTTGTTGAAATACTACGTGCTATAGGGATATTAACATGAATATGAGGTGCCCTTTGCTAGTGCTACCTCTGTAAAAAAATGTCATTCAATTCGGTTTCACCGTGTTAGAATTGATATGGGGAATGGATTTGCACACACATGGCCGCTATTTGCAAACTATTGGGCTGGTGACCTTGTAGTCAGTCATAAGATACTTTCCACAAAAAGGCATGTTGTTGCAAAATCTGGTAGAGATCAAATTATTAGGATGGTCGTAATTTGATTTAAGCTTTTAACATTTGAGTGGCCGTCATTCCGTTTCCGTCAAGATGGCGGCGATATAAAACATGTCACTGAGGTGCCCTTTGCTGGTGCTACCTATGTACCAAATTTCGTTCAATTCGGTTTCACCGTGTTTGAATTGATAGGGGGAATCTATTTGCACACATACTTGGCCACCATCTGCAAACTATTGGGCTGATGATCTTGCAGTTTGGTCAAAATATGCTTCCCACATAAAGATATGTTGTTGCAAAATTTGGTAGAGACTAGATTATTAGTTTGGTCGTAATTACATTTTAGCCTTTAACATTTGGGTGGCCGCGATTACGTTTCCGTCAAGATGGCGGTGATAAGACATGACACTGAGGTGCCCTTTACTAGTGCTACCTCTGTACCAAATTTCGTTCCATTCGGTTTCACCGTGTTCGAATTGATAGGGAGAATCGATTTTCACACAAAGATGGCCGTCATCCACAAAATATTACCCTAATGACCTATTAGTTTGGTCAAAGGATGCTCCCTCCATAAAGGTATGTTGTTGCAAAATTTGGTAGAGATCGGATGATTAGGTTAATCGTAATTAGATTTAAGCTTTGAACATTTGTGTGACCGCCATTACGTTTCCGTCCAGATGGCGGCGATATAAAACATGACACTGAGGTGCCCTTTGCTAGTGCTACCTCTGTACCAAATTTCGTTCCATTCGGTTTCACCGTGTTTGAATTAATAGGGTGAATCGATTTTGACACAAAGATGGACGCCATCCGCAAACTATTAGGCTAATGACCTATTAATTTGGTCAAAAGATGCTTCGTCCATAAAGGTATGTTGTTGCAAAATTTGGTAGAGATCGGATGATTAGGTTTGTCGAAATTTGATTTAAGCTTTGAACATTTGTGTGGCCGCCATTACGTTTCCGTCAAGATGACGGCGATATAAAACATGACACTGAGGTGCCCTTTGCTAGTACTACCTCTGTACCAAATTTCGTTCCATTCGGTTTCACCGTGTTCGAATTAATAGGGGGAATCGATTTTCACACAAAGATGGCCGCCATCCGCAAACTATTAGGCTGATGACCTATTAGTTTGGTCAAAAGATGCTTCGTCCATAAAGGTATGTTGTTGCAAAATTTGGTAGAGATCGGATGATTAGGTTAGTCGTAATTTGATTTAAGCTTTGAACATTTGTGTGGCCGCCATTACGTTTCCGTCAAGATGGCGGCGATATAAAACATGACACTGTGGTGTCCTTTGCTAGTGCTACCTTTGTACCAAATTTCGTTCAATTCGCGTTCACCGTGTTCGAATTGATAGGGGGGACAGACATTCAGAGTACACACACTCACACACACACACACACACACACACAGACTCACACACGTACACACACATACACAAAGACAGACAGACCCACTTTTTTCGCCCTGTGTTGATCTCATAAGTCTACTTTCATTTTTTGCAAAAATCGAAAGTAGGCTAATAAAAAGAGTACGCTAAGAAATGGCGAACTTTTGATGGCATATACGAGGTTTAAAATTTAATTTTCTATCGGAAAGGTCCTTATCACATTTTGTGTATCTCCAACGGTTAGCGAGTTAAACCTAAATTTGTGCTATAAAACACGGTCAACGCCGAGCTATGTTAGTCTATGTTAGTCCCTACATGAACTGTTTTATCTATAGACTTGGTTTGTGAGGTCTCAAACGAGGCGCGATTTTGAGTCTAATTTTATACTTTGTGTGCTGGTTATTGTATGTGAGTATTTGGATCTTTACGCTGTTTTGCAATGTTATAGTGCTTTCCAGGGCTTGATTTGTAAAAAAAGAAGTTCCGGTACTGTGGGCTACCGGGGGTGGTGGGAGCTTGGTGGAGGGAGGGACTTTATGGAATATTGAAATATGGAGTTCTAAAGAGGATATTTTTACGCTTTTCTGAACACCTTTAAAAATTAATCAGCGGAAAAAATAGCAATCTAATTTTTATTGCAATTTTAAATTAAGTTGAGACTGCTGTAGCAACATTTTTCTTACCATAGCCGTTGGCCTATATTAAATTTTAATGTAGGCCAACTAACCTACCATTCAAACAATGTACATTATTTCAATTTTTTTACGTAATTTAAAAATTAAATTCATTCGGTTTGAAGATACACACATGTTCACCAACAATCTTTTATTTCTTGTTTTATAATTTTGTCTTTACAGTTTTCTGAAATAATTATTTATTATAAAAGGCACTGTACTTAAACATGTTTTACTTCACAGTTTAGAAAACTGTCTGAAGTTTAGAAAAGTTTTCGTTGTTTGTGCCTCCTCTCTTCCTCACCTTGCTGTTAGTATCCAGAGCGGAGTGCCGTCCCTGAAGCAGACAAGATTGCACGTACTTTAAGTACAGTCCAGTCAAAGACCGAGTTGACCTTGACTTACGAATAACGTTCCACAGTTCTAAAAATTATGTTATCTATTCGACTTGTCCCCTGATCAGAGGCTTCGGTACGGCGTACCGATGCGTACCGTCACAAATCCAGCCCTGGTGCTTTCTACTTTGCACGGTATGCTTTCTTACTGTTTATAGTGAACCCTTGCAAAGAAGCATATGAGACTCAATTTCGGGGGTGTAACAGTCCATTTCGTAAAGTTGTTGTTAAGCGCTTCTTATAACATGCAGGGTAACATATAACAAAATAACATGCAGGAAAAGTGAATACCAGGATTAAAACATATTAATTTAATAACAGATCAACAAATTTACACTATTTACAACAAACAAAAAAAAACAAGATCTCCCAAATGACACCCACTTGAATTAAATAAAATTGCCAAATTAGGCCTGATCTCAGGAGAGATCGTAAACATCTGGACCAAGTGTCCCAAATTACTGCAATGACATGTGCGTGTGCGGCTTTTCTACATGCGTTACGATATGTACAAATTAATGCGAGATTCGTTACCATCCAGTAAACCTTCTGGGGACGAATCTGCATTGTCTTAGAGCTAGACAAACACGAGGAACCAACTAAACACTAATTAAACTAATCCGACACTTCCTACACTAAATGAGACAAAAATAATTTCCGCATGAAATTGGAATCTAAGAACTGCCGAAGCAAACAACATTAACGCCTAAAATTAGGACTTTTCAAATCAACACAAGTAAATCAACACGTGACCAATCAAGAAAAATACACATATGGCCGCCTGCCACTTTTTACAAGAAAATACAAAATACACCCAACGGTGTCACAACATACAAATCTAACAATGAAATGAGTCATAGAAATCACTAGGCTCAAAGCCAACATTTACATCATAAAACAAATATTTCATTTCATACGATATGCGATAATTCGTAACGGACATGGCGAACTCACAATTAAAATTATGATCCAATGACCATTAAGAGAACAGGTTTGCTACAGATAGCTTACAGGGGTCAGTCGCTCAGCTGGACTGCCTAAACGATGAATCACCAGACATAGACGGGCGCAAAGTGGAATCTGCACATCTGTCAACCCACGTGTCAATTACCTCGACCTGCCGTAGCAATGGCTCGAGTCTCGAAGAAGTGTGCTCCCAAAAGCACATAATATACGTGTGTGTGTAAAAATAAAATATCTTAGCATTTCCCAAGGAAATCCAAGAATCAGCACTGGACAAGGTACAGTAGCCTCGAAGAGCGCTCTGCCTTTCCATAAAAATACAACCACAATATTTGAAGGCGGTAGGCACATTCTACCCCTCATCACGAAGAATCAATACACACACCAGAATCACACGTATGGGTTTGACAGAAACCTGAAATAAAGGACATAAAATATTTTCCACCGACTTGCGCTCCCAATTTAGTCCGTGACTAAAGAACCTGAAAAGGACTCTAAAAAAACTCAGAAATATAGAACTAAGGTGTTCTACAGTGACATCTTAACTTGTTGCGCTCGGCAACCCTAGTATGAATAAAAACCTGTTCGTAAAACATCTAACAACTTTTACCCCCTTCTCCTACTAAAATGAATTTGAATAAAAGCACCATTTATCGACCATGACGAATTTCGCATTCGCATGAATAAAATCAAAATACACACGCCGTGCATACTAATAATGACTCATAAGAAAAATATACAATCAAACAAACATTTTGGCCACGTGCCAACGTACATTTAAATATAACAGTGTCGGCGCTCAAAAATCTAAATACACAAGAAAAACAATGAATAAAATATTTACAACGTTCCCGCGTCTAATCTAGCTACATATTGAATAAATCAATGGTTTGTACATCACCGTGCAGCTTGTAGAAAATCAACCTCCATCCCAAGGCATTTCCCCACGGGAAATCTACTCGTTCATCGTCGACGTTCTGGTAGAGGCGTAGCACTTCATTCCACCAATCGACCTTCCTGTAGGCATCTTGGCGTGGCTTCTTGGAAAGAAATGTTCAAAGTTATTATTCTACCTAGCTAGAATCGCTATGAGCTACTGACTTTCACTCAAAAATAATGTCCTGGGCGATTACTCAACGTTGAACTGGCCCTATCTAAGCATTTGCTTACTCCACACGCACATATACATCACACAAAATATAACACAAAATTTACAGAAAATATTACACTCTTCGTTCACCACGCAACTGGCTTTTGACAAGTCTCTCAAATTACGTCTGCCGCGTAGCGCTTATCTCGACTAGAGATCTCCCTCCACTAAGCAGGCACTCTGCTCCCAAGATCACAATAACATGTTAGTTCAAACAGACGTGAAGTATGCTCACTAGAGCCTGATAAAATCGTGTCTCAAACTGGCGTGAACGATGCTCCTCGGAGCCCGATAAAGTTGTGTCAAACTACTCATCACCGATCAATTTATTAGAAACTGACAGAAAGGGGGGGAGTGGGGGCAATCTGTGAAAATAATCTGTAATTTTCAACTCACAGACTTGGGACTAGTATCAAACTTCTTCTTTTTATATAAACGTCTCAATGCACTCATGCGGAATCCTATCGCATCGGCGGTTCTTCATACACGTGTTTTAGCGCCTTTTTTTTAAGGTACGCAAATCTCCGCGTGGTTTAGGCGTCCTCTCTCCTGATTCGCTGATTCATTCGTGAATCGGTTGGAACTTCACCTCTGGCACGCCCATAATGACGCCGACTTGGATGCGCGTTCACCCAGAATTTGTCCTTGAACTCGGCTTAGCCGGTCATCGTCAGGAATAACTACCACGCTACTTCTGTTGCAATCGTTGCGTCACACTACCTGTCTTCCCTTTGTCAATCTCCAACATGTTCTGCCTGGATATCAGTAATAATAATAACAAATATCATGAAGACTTATTGATCAGCAAATACATAAGGGTTCAATAGATTCGGTTTTTGTTAACTGAATATTTCTGTTGGCCAATATTTATCTGCTTTTTGTCGTTTTTTTACCATGATCAGAAACCCAAATTCACAGACTAATGTATCGTAGTTTACCGACTGTCACATTAGTTCATTTAATTTTCATAATTAATCTTACTGAAGAATTGGGCAAACTTATTTCAATAAAGTTGGTATTTTGCCTTTCACGGCCAATGAAACCCCGCACAAAACACGGCGTGAACCTAGAAATGTTGCTGAGTTTTAATTACTTGGCCCTGAAATTCAATATACAATCATTTTGGAGGCCTTTATAGGGAGGTTAAATACTGTTTGCGCGTTTAGCTCTAGCTGTAAATTACCGGAGGTGTTCTAGATAAGAATTGAGGTATCGCGTAGTTTGCTACTCCTTTCATGGTTCGCAAATGGACCACACGAACTCGCTGATTACCCATCTCGGAGTTACAAGGCGAAATCTCGCACAAGACACGGCATAAACTTAGAACATTTGCTGTGATTAAAACTGATTTTGTTATTATTACTTGGGATGATTAAAGTTTGTTATGTTACTGTTACTCTTTATCATGACATGATACGTAGTTTCCGCAATATTACTTACTGCGGATATGACAATTAATTGCTATCAAGTTTGATGTATTTTTAACATACTGTTCATATGTTTAAATATAGTATGAAGACGTTAAACGATAGGTGTTCAATATTTAAGAAAGGTTGTATAAATTTTATTACATAGAAGCAGATAATTATTACAAATATATAAACGCACTTTCCTACTTACAAAGCGGTGGCAGACAGTTTTTTCTCCGGGTACTCCGATTTTCCCTGTCACAATTTCATTCCAGCAACAATCTCCACTATCATTTCATTTCATCTGTCATTCATTTAATCATTGCCCCAGGGGAGTGTGACAGGCTTCGGCAGCAGGCACAGTTCATATCCTTGCCGCTAGATGGGGGTTTCATTCATTCCACTCCCTGACCCAGTCGGTCGACTGAACGCAGGCTGAGGATTTTCACTTACCTACTGAACCCATGGGCCATAGGGTCCATGACGGTCGAATCCATGTCCTTAAGGAAGAAATGAAAGAAACGTATAGTTTCTTAAAGGAACGGAGAGAGATTTTAAGCCAGGAATATAGCTTAACATTGTGCAAGCGACTAGGGACAGATGTTCCTTAGATGAGATCACCCCACTCGACATTTCAGAGAGGGCTGGTCACGAGTATTAATAACTGAGTGGAAATTTCCACCGTGATAGAAAGAGAAGCCTGAATCGGAATTCAAGCTGACGTTGCTGGATTTTGACAACGCCGCATATGCACCAGAAGAGGAATAATTAAAATTAACACGTTTACGAGCATAATAATGAGTAAACAAGCACAGCACAGTGAATCATTTTGAATGAGAGATTTTTCAGTATAGAGAAACCATGTAATAATTGTGCAGAAATAAACTGCCGACGTAAGACGACGTCATAGGGGAATTACCTAAGCCTCTGTGGAGGGGAGAGAGCAAAAAGAATGCAACACCCACACAATTGAGGACGAGAAATTAATTAATATCTCCGAATTGCACGATCGATTCTTAGGTGCAATAAGATCATTTGACATTGAGAAGACGAGCTTTCGGAAGGTATAATTTTTATATTTGTGGCACCATTATTTTAGAAGTTGACCACAGGAAAGGCTAGAGTCTTATTTTTTGTAGTAAAACAGTATAAAGCTTCGGGCGTTTCCAAGCCAATCATGCAGTATTCAGACAACCTGAGGGCACGTCACTGTGTCACATCGCATGCAGTCCTACGAGCATTCCGTGAGGGGAAGTGCTGCTCCACGACGTAGAAGTAATCATTCCGACAGTCCGTGAGGGGACGTAACCCTGCGTTACATCGATAACAGCTACCAGTACTCCTTCAGGGGAGAAACGCTGTTTTACACCGCAGAAGTAAGAACCGATAGCCACAGGCGTCACAGTAGTAACGACTTGCTTGCCTCCATAAGGAGCAGCCAATACGAAATTTTAAAGTATCGCCGCAGTGAAGTATTAGGAAAATCCTAATTATAGGATTTAGGCCCGACTGTATACAAGTTAAAGTGAAAATTCGCAAGATATAGTCAGAATAGGCTGCGAACGTCGGACTTAAAGGCGATAGGTCGTTAAATGTACGAACGAATAGATCATAACGTACGGAAGTATCGTACCAGACAGATAAACTGTTATTTAAATTGAAGAAACCTAAAAAGGAAGAACAGAATAAGGTTCGAACGTAGGAGTGTTAAAACAGTTCAAATAAATAGGATAGGAGACTATAAACATTAGCTCCAGAAAACAGGCGAACAATTTTAATAGAACTAGAATCGAGAAGTGCTAGCTGCTATAAACTGAATCTATAGGTCTTAGAGGAGACCTCGATCCATATAGACTTTCGTTAGGATCGATAGACAGATCTACAAAGAAGCCGTTCAAGCTAGATCAATAGCCGGTTATCCAGGATAGGAATAGCAGAATTGAACTCCAGGGAACAGTAGATGTTTCGGGACTTTCGCATTCTTCAGAATAGGAAGCCGACATCGGATAAATTCCACCCTTGGAAACGGGAATTTAAGAAGATCACGTGTGAAAGGCTCAGAAATACGGCCTAGTGATCGAGTAATTGTGAAGTGTAAAATAATCAAGATTGTGTGTTAAATAATATTTTTAGTGTTAATTATGTGTTCAAAAGGGACACATCAGTATATAAAAATGTCGTCAATATTAAGTGTTTTAGATATATGTTTATTTGTGTTTTTACGTAAAATGAATACCTTCAATATGGTGTAAAAAGTTCAAAGTGGGCCCAAAAATGAAACACCGCACCAGATTTAAGATCAGGGGATGATCTGAAAAATATGTGAGTACAAAATTCATTTTTTTTTTTGGTGTCAGAAATTGATTGTGTACAAAACCCACCGGAGTTTTGGAGTGAAAGGGATGTGTTTTAGTAAATAAATGCTGAATAATCAAGAACACGGTCTGAACAATAATAAAATAAATTGAGAAATTATAAATAATTATGTAAAGAATAAATCCCGTAGAGGTAATATGTGAATAAAGGGTTAATGTATTTAACAAATGTCATAAGAGCAAGCGAAATATCATTAATTATCACGAAAGACATTGAAATAAAGTAAAGTTGAGATATGAAAGAAATAGCTTTTGAGCTGGTATAAAGAATAAAGATAATAATAATAATTAAATATGGAAATGTTAAATAAAAATCAAATAAATTGATATGAACATAAGAACGTTAAGCCTTAACGTATGTGTAAGAAATGAGGTTCAATGGAATATTTTAAAACAGGGAGCGATTTATCGACCACGGAAAGATTAATATGTGAATTAAAATAATATGAATTGTTACTAAAGAGATTTTATCAGTTCTTGGGAAGACATTTTCGGCTTAAATAATGCATAGCGCATAATGAGCGCAAATATAATATTAAAGTGTCACGCTAGGAAAGCGTAGTGGTTAAATACTTGGTACATTACTTATGGAGGGTAGTTGATTGCAGTGAATTGATAATTGTGTAAGTCCTCTATTTGTGACATTAGTATCACGAGGCATTGTGTATGTATTTAAAAGGGGAGCTAATATATGGTATTATTGAGCGTATGTCATATGGGCCACGGCCGACTCTAAATCGCATTTTGTGTAAGTCCTCTGTACGGGATTAGTTCCCGAGGCACCTGAAGAGATTCGAATACAGGATCTTCTTATGATAAAAGCCCCTGTAATTCTCCGTCGTCGTATGTGTATTTAATCTTCCCAATCAATGAGGACCCTCTCATAATTAATAAATGCCAAGGATACGGAAATGGTCTTTGAACCAAAGAATAGTTGTTTGAATGTTACGGCACAGTAAAGCCCGGTCTCCCCAGAACTGGATGGAATGGGAAGGTTTGTTTTGAAAGCCTTGAAAATAAGCTACTAATGTTGGGTCAGACGGGATGTCTCCGCCACCCTAACAGGTCATAAATCGCACCCCATGTAGTAGAGACTAGCTCTTTTAAAAGCGAGGGGGAACAGAGACCGTCTCGTAAGCTGTTAGAAAGAGAAATGAAAACACCAGGAGTGTTTAAAGTTGTTAACGACCCGGGCGTTGAACCGAGGTCCTTATAGATGGATATTTCGTTTGCCGGTTCAGATCGTAGTTTCTTATATGATAATGGTCTATTAAGACATAAGAGATAAATAACAATCCCTATTGTAATAATGTATGGACGTGGGATTCCACGAGTTGATTGAAGGCAACTGAGTTCGGGAGTAACTATAGTTTTTTGACTGTGTCAAGTACCTTCACGCTCTGGAGTACACAATTGATTTTCTGATTACCTTAATATATTTGTGAAATAAAGAGAGATGATAACAACTGAATGTGTGGACATGCCCAAAATATTGAATTAGATAATTCACATAGATTTTAAATATAATTATATATTTGTTTTTGAGAAATAAGAAAATATAAAAGCTAGTGTTTGAGGTGTACAAGAATGACACCGTAATAATGTAAATGCATGGAGCCAAAGAGCTCGGAGTTATGTAAACTTAATGTTAGTGCTTTATGGAAGTGAGATTAAGTAAGAATTGTTGGTTTATGTGGAAACCACAGGGTTTGAATACAATATTTGTTTATTTTATTTTGTGATCCCTTGTTCATTTGGAACAAGCAGTTGATATTTGGGTCAGTAATTAAATTGTTTAAATGTTTGTAGCGCCATTAATTTATTAATTAAATGTGTTTAAATAGGAGTTGATTTTGTTGTTATTTTTGCAAGTGTATCCTCTAATTAATCCAAAATATGTGAGTCACAGAGTGGGGGAACTTACCGCTGCCCCGAAATCCCGAATTGAGCTACGCTGGTATACTGTGATTGGCATATTTCTTGCTAAATGGGCACAGGGGGATATATAAATACTGTGCTGGATTAATAACTAGAGGAACACTTAAGTCGGTCATATCATGTAAAATTAAAGTAATGATAGGAAAAGCTACAACGTAAAATATTAACTGACCGCATGGGTCCCTGGAAACTCATACCGAGCAGCCCTGAAATATTATATTATAAACCCCCTAGAAAATAACTCTTTTTGGCGCCCAGTACGCAGGGATGAGTTTTCCTAGGGAAAACCCGAGTTTTCTCAAAAAATCAAAATTTTCATTTTTTGAAAAAAATGGTTTTTCGAAATTTTGAATTTTAAACACTTCCATAAAGGTTTATTGAAATTGAATAAAAGTAGTAAAAGGGTACGTTGTAAGTGAATACCCGTACCAAAGTAAAGTTTTGAAAAAATTGGGACACACGGATTCAGAGTATCATCTCTCAAGCATGTACTAGTGTGGTGGCATTTGTGGCCCACTGTATTCTCATAAGATGGTATTGAGTGAGGAATTGCAGGGGCTTTTGGAGGCTATCAAAGCCGATAGTAATGAGAAGTTGGAGGCTATCAAAGCCGATAGCAATGAGAAGTTGGAGGCTATCAAAGCCGATAGCAATGAGAAGTTGGAGGCTATAAACAATACATTGGGCCTCCAAAAGGATGAAAATAACAAAGTGTTCGAATCCATAAATAAGAGTTTGAATAAGTTGGATAGACAACAGATTGAAAATAAAGAAGGGTTAGGATCTATAAACGATAAGTTGGACAGCCAACAGGAGGAAAATAACCAAAGGTTAGGATCCATGAATCTAAGTTTGGAGTCAATAAAAATTGATAGTGCTAATATGGGAATTAAATTAGAAGCTATCGAAGCTAAAAGTGATACCATGGATACTAAATTTAAAATTCTTGAGGAAGGGTTTGACACTAAGTTGGAGACTAAGTTCAGTGAAATTAAAGAGGAAAGTAAAGGATTTTACTCAGGAATGCAAGTCCAAATAGAGACTATGAACAAAAATATGGTAGATTCCCGAAATACATGTCAAAAAAATTTTGAAATTATAGAAACTAAATTGAGTAATATGGAGGGAAATGTAAAAGCATGTGAGGAGAAACTTGTAACCCAGATCCAAGGCGTGCAGAAAGAATTGGAAGCTCAGATAAAATCTAACAAGGATATTTGTGAGGCCTCCCGGGAGGAAATAAAACAAAGCGTGAATAAGCTAGGAACCCGATTTGAAAGGGTTGAGGAGAAAGTAGGGACCCTCGAGGACAAAATCGGTGTAGTTCAGACTGAAGTAACTGAGATGAAAAATCAAAATCTAAAGGATGTTCAGGAGATGAAAGGTCAAATTGATCATTTTACCGGGCAGGTAGATGAGAATCTGAAGACATACGAAACGAAAATAGATCAAAGATTAGGTGTATACGAGGGGCATCTCCAGAGTGAACGAAAACAACGAGAGAACGAAAGTAAGGAAAGTACCCATAAAATAAATGAAATAAGTCAGGGTATTATTGAGGTTCAGGAAACCATCGGAACATTAAAGGTTCATGTAGGAAAAACCAATAAGGAAATTAGTCAGGTCCAAGATGAAATGATGAAATTGTATAAGAGTCAAGAGAAGACTGAGGGAAGGCTTGAAGGAATGAAAATAGATATGGTCAAAGGACGAAAAGAAGTGGATAAGCAAATAAAGGAGATACGAGAGGGCCTGGAGACCATAGGTGACGTTAAGCCAGAAATTATAGACCAACAGGCTAAGATCATTAAGAAAGAGGTAGAAGACCAAATAAATGAATTCAGGGATAGCTTCAAGGATGAGAAATTCCACTTCCAAAAGGTAGAGGAAGATATTAAAAGGAATCAAGAAAGAATTCAAAATGAATTAAGATCCCGATTGGAGAGGACGGAACTTAAGAACAGTCAAATGGAAATCCAACTCATGGCAAATGAAGAAAGTGCCCGAAGAGAAAGGAAGTTAGAATTCGAAAATCAGGAGGAGTTTCCAAAGACAGGATGGGTAGATTCCCGTGAACAAGGCACAGATACGGAGAGGGACTTAGGAGGGGAGAGCCCTTATAAGATCCCAGGATATCCAATGGCGATGTCAACCCCGTACACGAATCAGACAAATGGCCAAATAATAAACATTATTAAATCCAATGAGGATAGACCAGTAAAGTTTACGGGTAATAACATGTCTATTACTCCAAAATACTGGCTAAAAGAAGTGGCAGAGTATCTAAATGAAATGAAGGTTCCTCAGGATCGGAGACTGAGAGCTATTGAAAAGCTGTTGGCAGGTGATTGTCTCACCTGGTTCAGAAGCTTCAGATACACTTTTGATACGGTGGAAGGCTTTAGGGAAGCATTTTTAAAGCGATATTGGGCAGCAGACGTCCAAGAAAATTTAAGGCTAGATCTGTACTCTAGGAAGTACAGCACCAATGCACCCACTAAATACTCGGAATTATTCACCGCTCAGCTGTGTAAATTCCGCGAACTGGATATTGCTCCGGCAGAAAACGACTTGTGTGCCGCCATTGCAAGACAGCTTCCATATGAGATTCAGAGGCTGCTAATCTCATCCAAAGCCAGAAGTGCTGTGGAAGTGGAAAGCGTATTACGTCAGTTAGATATGACGACTACGCACGTAACACCTCGGCATCAGAGACAAACTGAGCAAGTACACATGGCCAGCAGTCAGGAAACTGGAGAAAAACCAGCGACCAGGAATCAGTCCACCAGTACGGATACTCAAGGACGAGATCGAGAGTATGGGCACCAGGAGCCTAGAAGGATACAGCCATATTACCGGGGAGGATATCGAGGAAGAAATCCTAGAACGACGGGTTATAGGCAACAGGAAAGCCGACCCTATAACAATAACCAGCAAAGGCCGGACAACAGAAAGAAATGGGAGAATTATCCCAGGAGGAATGTAAGGCCAGACGATAGGGATGATGAATATCGGGCCGAAATAGAAGAAAGATATCAGGAGAGTCTTCGTTATATGAACGAAAGACCAGATGAACCTGATAGGCAAAAAGTCCGTTGGAGTGAGGCAATCAAGAACCGGAAATCACCCGACCGACTAGACGGAGCTCAAAGCTTGGAACTACAAGCTCAGTTGAAGAATGAGGGAAAAGGGAGCCCTCAGGATAAAAAAAAACTCCAAATTTAAATTGTCAAAAGTGGAAACATACCAGGAGCTGGGAGGAAGTAGAAATTGTAAATTGGATAGCCAGACCAGATGAACTAATTAACGAGGATGTGGAAGGAATCCCACCTGTTAAAAGAGAACTACCTATAATTATGCTTAGGATAGAAGGATTACTGGTCAGAGCATTGATTGATACTGGATCCACAATAAGTTTAATTACACAAACCCTTTTAAATGAATTGGAAACAAGGGGCCGAGTACTAAAGATTCCCACATCAAGTGTAAAGATTAAGGGAATTATCCCTGAAAAATCTTTGACATGTAAATTTCAGGTATACATTGATTTAATCATGGGTAACGCTGAAATTTCGCAGTGCTTTTTGCTGGTAAATCAATTACCGTATAATGTTATATTAGGTATTGATTTTATCCGTGAGAACAAGGTCATTATAGACCTAGCGCAAAACTGCATTAGGATTCAAAGAGAGGATGTGGATGAGCAAAACATTAACCTACAGGAACAGGATGCGAAAATAGCAGAACAGGTATGGCATATGGAAGAAGTGATTGAGGAAGATTATAAGGACATAGAAAAAATATTTGAAGTCCTCAACATAGAACTCGAAGATAATGTGGAAAATGAGTTCGAGACCAACCTGTCAGGAAAAGTGGAGGAAGCTAAAGTCAGCCTCGAAATTAAGGAACAGTTAAAGAAATTATTATTGGAGTATAGGGACGTATTTGATTCCAAGCCAGGGAAGATTGAAAATTTTAAATACGCGTTCCAAGTCAACGATTGGGCACCGTTCAAACAAAAACCATACCCGGTTGCGGAAAAACATTACCCACAAACCAAGAAAACACTGCAGGAAATGATGAATGCAGGTGTTATAGAAAAGATGGCGACACCATATGTTAGTCCATTAGTGATTGTGAGTAAACCGGATGGCTCAGTAAGGGTGTGTTTAGATGCCAGAAATTTAAATGCAAAAATCATACCTGAAAATGATTCGGCACCACCCATAAAAGAAATACTGAGGAAATTTAAAGGCAAGAAGATTTTTACAAATATTGACATGACTTCGTCGTATCATCATCTCGAACTGGAAGAGAAAACCAGCTTGTTGACTGGATTTCAGTTCGATCAACAAACATACTGCTTTAGAAGATGTCCGTTTGGATTAAAGACTGCAGGATCCGCATTAATAAGAGCGCTGGATCGAAACCTGTCAGAGGAAGTGAAAGAGTGCACTATCCGATACGTAGATGACATTTTGCTTACCTCGGAGAACATTGAGGAACATTTAGAAAATTTGAAGAAATTATTAGAAGACCTAAGAAGGGCAAATTTTAAGATAAATTTAAAGAAATCGAACTTTTGTCAAAGGCAAGTGACATTTTTAGGGCATGTGATTGACAAGGATGGTGTTAAACCAAATCCATGCAAATTGGAATCGATAAGGGATTTTCCAAGGCCTTTGAAAGTGAAGAACGTTCGCCAGTTTTTGGGATTGATTGGGTTCTTTTCAAGACATTGTCCATCATACACAAAAACTGTTGCACCACTACAGGACCTTCTGAAGAAGGGGGGCAAGTGGAAATGGACGGAGGAAGCAGAAAAAGCATTCGTGGAGGCCAAGGAAATGTTCTTAAATTACGTGAAGCTAGGATATCCTGATTTTAATCAGAAATTTATTATTCAGACAGACGCATCCCAGATTGGAATAGGGGCAATGCTATATCAGGAGAACCCGGAAAACCCTGATAAGAAGAACTATCTAGCTTTCACAAGTAGGAGACTGAAACCACACGAGAAAAATTATACGATCAGCGAGATCGAGCTGTTAGCGATATTGCATGCGTTGCAATATTGGCGGAAGATCGTATATGGGTTTCAGGTCATTCTAAGGACGGATCATAAAGCCTTAACCTTTTTGATGAAGACTGATTTATCCAGTCAAAGGTTGATGCGTTGGGCTTTATATATTCAACAATTTGATGTCAAGATAGAGTACTTCCCAGGAAAGGAAAACATAGTTCCAGATTACTTAAGTAGACAGCCAGAGTCCATAGAAGAGGAAGTAATGGCTATAGATTTGGAAGACAGGGATCAGCGTACTCTTAATGAGTTAAGAAGCATCAGTCAAAGACAACGGGAGGATCCATGGATGAACATGCTCATATCATTCCTTGAGGGAAGCTTGATAAGAGGAACACCAGCGTACACGGAAGCTGAGAAGATAGCACAGGACTACACGTTTTATAATGGGTTATTATATAAGTTTGTGGACTCTGACCATACGAAATTAAGGATTGTTGTACCTGCAATTTTGCAGAGGAAAATAGTATGGTTAGCCCATAGATCGTTCGGACATATGGGAGTCGACAAAACAGTCTCGATGCTGAAAGAAGCATTTATATGGCCGAGACTGAGAGAAACTGTAAGGGACACGCTAAAGACATGTGATTTATGTCAAAGGATCAAACCTAATGCATTTCTGATGAGACAGAAGCCTATACCATTGTTGCCCGAAAGGCCCGGCCAAATCATATCTATTGATAATTTTGGACCTTTGCCAAAGGCAAGAAGAGGAAATCGACACATAATGGTGGCTATGGATGTCTTCACTAAAATGGTTGTCCTTGCTCCCATACAGAAGACTAGTACCAAACAGGTGTTAAAACGACTTAAAGAAAAAGTGATACCGATTCTGGGGAAACCTGAGAATTTGTTGTCGGATCACGGCAGTTGTTTCACCAGTGTAGAGTTCAGACGAGAATTAGAAAGACTTGGGATACGTCAAATTTTGTCAAGTATTCGCCATCCTGAGGCAAACCCTGTAGAGAGAGTTATGAGAGAAACGGCCAAGTATTGTAGAATATACTGTGCCGAAGAAAATTGGAAGTGGATAGATATTTTGGATATTATTGAATTTTGTATAAATAATACAATCCATGAATCCACAGGAGAGATAACCATAACGTTACATCGGAATGAGCAACCAGAAAGACCTTGGAATCTGGTAATTCCTAGACCAGCAGACGCTCAGCCGGGAAGAGATGTACGAATTAGGAGAGCCTTTGAGCATCTAAAAGCTCAAGCCGACAGGAGGCAGAGAAGAAATAGGCATAAGAGGTATCATCGACCATTATTAGCAGGAGAAATGGTGTTAGTGAAAAGACCAGCCATTTCGGATCCAGGGAACCGTGTGTACAAGAAGTTCCAGAAAATGTACCACGGACCATATCAGATAATCAGAGATTTGAGGAATAACGCATATAGAATTCGGCACTGTGAAACGGATCACGAAGTGACCATGAATTCAGCAAATTTGAAATTATATTACCCTCCCGAAGAGTTTGATGAAGAAAATGAACAAGCCCTGGTCATGGAAACATTTAGAGATGAATCCGCTTTTGACATAAACAAGAATGAGGAAGAAATAGAAAATAGAGTTCAAGCATTCGAGTGCGAATGCGAATTGGAGAAAGTATATTGGGAAATTAAAGAAATAATTGAATTTATTGAAGAAGAAAATTCCAATTTAAGAAAAGAAAATGATGAAATAAGGAAACGGGTAGGGATAGACCAAACCCGTAAGGGAGAATGAGGTTCTGGGAACGTAAAGTCCAGACAAACAAAGAAAGAAAGAAAGGGTAGGGACAGAGCATACCCGACCTACACAATTACCGGATACGACTTAAAAGAAGTAAAAACAACAGTAAATACGGATGACGTTATGATGGATTCGACGATAAAGAAATACAAATTAAATTGAAATAAATTTCCTCAAAATTTTCGAAAATTTATTTACCTAAGGAGGGGAGAGATGAACCCATGGGCCATAGGGTCCATGACGGTCGAATCCATGTCCTTAAGGAAGAAATGAAAGAAACGTATAGTTTCTTAAAGGAACGGAGAGAGATTTTAAGCCAGGAATATAGCTTAACATTGTGCAAGCGACTAGGGACAGATGTTCCTTAGATGAGATCACCCCACTCGACATTTCAGAGAGGGCTAGTCACGAGTATTAATAACTGAGTGGAAATTTCCACCGTGATAGAAAGAGAAGCCTGAATCGGAATTCAAGCTGACGTTGCTGGATTTTGACAACGCCGCATATGCACCAGAAGAGGAATAATTAAAATTAACACGTTTACGAGCATAATAATGAGTAAACAAGCACAGCACAGTGAATCATTTTGAATGAGAGATTTTTCAGTATAGAGAAACCATGTAATAATTGTGCAGAAATAAACTGCCGACGTAAGACGACGTCATAGGGGAATTACCTAAGCCTCTGTGGAGGGGAGAGAGCAAAAAGAATGCAACACCCACACAATTGAGGACGAGAAATTAATTAATATCTCCGAATTGCACGATCGATTCTTAGGTGCAATAAGATCATTTGACATTGAGAAGACGAGCTTTCGGAAGGTATAATTTTTATATTTGTGGCACCATTATTTTAGAAGTTGACCACAGGAAAGGCTAGAGTCTTATTTTTTGTAGTAAAACAGTATAAAGCTTCGGGCGTTTCCAAGCCAATCATGCAGTATTCAGACAACCTGAGGGCACGTCACTGTGTCACATCGCATGCAGTCCTACGAGCATTCCGTGAGGGGAAGTGCTGCTCCACGACGTAGAAGTAATCATTCCGACAGTCCGTGAGGGGACGTAACCCTGCGTTACATCGATAACAGCTACCAGTACTCCTTGAGGGGAGAAACGCTGTTTTACACCGCAGAAGTAAGAACCGATAGCCACAGGCGTCACAGTAGTAACGACTTGCTTGCCTCCATAAGGAGCAGCCAATACGAAATTTTAAAGTATCGCCGCAGTGAAGTATTAGGAAAATCCTAATTATAGGATTTAGGCCCGACTGTATACAAGTTAAAGTGAAAATTCGCAAGATATAGTCAGAATAGGCTGCGAACGTCGGACTTAAAGGCGATAGGTCGTTAAATGTACGAACGAATAGATCATAACGTACGGAAGTATCGTACCAGACAGATAAACTGTTATTTAAATTGAAGAAACCTAAAAAGGAAGAACAGAATAAGGTTCGAACGTAGGAGTGTTAAAACAGTTCAAATAAATAGGATAGGAGACTATAAACATTAGCTCCAGAAAACAGGCGAACAATTTTAATAGAACTAGAATCGAGAAGTGCTAGCTGCTATAAACTGAATCTATAGGTCTTAGAGGAGACCTCGATCCATATAGACTTTCGTTAGGATCGATAGACAGATCTACAAAGAAGCCGTTCAAGCTAGATCAATAGCCGGTTATCCAGGATAGGAATAGCAGAATTGAACTCCAGGGAACAGTAGATGTTTCGGGACTTTCGCATTCTTCAGAATAGGAAGCCGACATCGGATAAATTCCACCCTTGGAAACGGGAATTTAAGAAGATCACGTGTGAAAGGCTCAGAAATACGGCCTAGTGATCGAGTAATTGTGAAGTGTAAAATAATCAAGATTGTGTGTTAAATAATATTTTTAGTGTTAATTATGTGTTCAAAAGGGACACATCAGTATATAAAAATGTCGTCAATATTAAGTGTTTTAGATATATGTTTATTTGTGTTTTTACGTAAAATGAATACCTTCAATATGGTGTAAAAAGTTCAAAGTGGGCCCAAAAATGAAACACCGCACCAGATTTAAGATCAGGGGATGATCTGAAAAATATGTGAGTACAAAATTCATTTTTTTTTTGGTGTCAGAAATTGATTGTGTACAAAACCCACCGGAGTTTTGGAGTGAAAGGGATGTGTTTTAGTAAATAAATGCTGAATAATCAAGAACACGGTCTGAACAATAATAAAATAAATTGAGAAATTATAAATAATTATGTAAAGAATAAATCCCGTAGAGGTAATATGTGAATAAAGGGTTAATGTATTTAACAAATGTCATAAGAGCAAGCGAAATATCATTAATTATCACGAAAGACATTGAAATAAAGTAAAGTTGAGATATGAAAGAAATAGCTTTTGAGCTGGTATAAAGAATAAAGATAATAATAATAATTAAATATGGAAATGTTAAATAAAAATCAAATAAATTGATATGAACATAAGAACGTTAAGCCTTAACGTATGTGTAAGAAATGAGGTTCAATGGAATATTTTAAAACAGGGAGCGATTTATCGACCACGGAAAGATTAATATGTGAATTAAAATAATATGAATTGTTACTAAAGAGATTTTATCAGTTCTTGGGAAGACATTTTCGGCTTAAATAATGCATAGCGCATAATGAGCGCAAATATAATATTAAAGTGTCACGCTAGGAAAGCGTAGTGGTTAAATACTTGGTACATTACTTATGGAGGGTAGTTGATTGCAGTGAATTGATAATTGTGTAAGTCCTCTATTTGTGACATTAGTATCACGAGGCATTGTGTATGTATTTAAAAGGGGAGCTAATATATGGTATTATTGAGCGTATGTCATATGGGCCACGGCCGACTCTAAATCGCATTTTGTGTAAGTCCTCTGTACGGGATTAGTTCCCGAGGCACCTGAAGAGATTCGAATACAGGATCTTCTTATGATAAAAGCCCCTGTAATTCTCCGTCGTCGTATGTGTATTTAATCTTCCCAATCAATGAGGACCCTCTCATAATTAATAAATGCCAAGGATACGGAAATGGTCTTTGAACCAAAGAATAGTTGTTTGAATGTTACGGCACAGTAAAGCCCGGTCTCCCCAGAACTGGATGGAATGGGAAGGTTTGTTTTGAAAGCCTTGAAAATAAGCTACTAATGTTGGGTCAGACGGGATGTCTCCGCCACCCTAACAGGTCATAAATCGCACCCCATGTAGTAGAGACTAGCTCTTTTAAAAGCGAGGGGGAACAGAGACCGTCTCGTAAGCTGTTAGAAAGAGAAATGAAAACACCAGGAGTGTTTAAAGTTGTTAACGACCCGGGCGTTGAACCGAGGTCCTTATAGATGGATATTTCGTTTGCCGGTTCAGATCGTAGTTTCTTATATGATAATGGTCTATTAAGACATAAGAGATAAATAACAATCCCTATTGTAATAATGTATGGACGTGGGATTCCACGAGTTGATTGAAGGCAACTGAGTTCGGGAGTAACTATAGTTTTTTGACTGTGTCAAGTACCTTCACGCTCTGGAGTACACAATTGATTTTCTGATTACCTTAATATATTTGTGAAATAAAGAGAGAGATGATAACAACTGAATGTGTGGACATGCCCAAAATATTGAATTAGATAATTCACATAGATTTTAAATATAATTATATATTTGTTTTTGAGAAATAAGAAAATATAAAAGCTAGTGTTTGAGGTGTACAAGAATGACACCGTAATAATGTAAATGCATGGAGCCAAAGAGCTCGGAGTTATGTAAACTTAATGTTAGTGCTTTATGGAAGTGAGATTAAGTAAGAATTGTTGGTTTATGTGGAAACCACAGGGTTTGAATACAATATTTGTTTATTTTATTTTGTGATCCCTTGTTCATTTGGAACAAGCAGTTGATATTTGGGTCAGTAATTAAATTGTTTAAATGTTTGTAGCGCCATTAATTTATTAATTAAATGTGTTTAAGTAGGAGTTGATTTTGTTGTTATTTTTGCAAGTGTATCCTCTAATTAATCCAAAATATGTGAGTCACAGAGTGGGGGAACTTACCGCTGCCCCGAAATCCCGAATTGAGCTACGCTGGTATACTGTGATTGGCATATTTCTTGCTAAATGGGCACACTACCTCTGATTAATAATTGGGTGAGTGAAAATGCATGTAGTCTACACATGTAGTTGGTAACATGGAAATAACATAGCCTAACTAAATTACGAATGTGTGATTATATTAATGATTTAGGCCAGCAAGTACCGTGTACTTCAGCTAGTAGTATATACATCTTCTTTTAGTATACTACGTGAGTTCCAGGTACATTATTCCTCAGAAACTATTCAAGAGACATAGCTGTTATTTTCCATGTATTTATGTGAATGCTTATCTGTAAAATATACTATAAGCATATATTATTTATTTTGTGACAGAGGCTAAAAATTTGAAATGGCTGTAAAAAATCATTAGAGCATTTCAATTCAAAATGATAAGTCTTCTTCTTCTTTCGAATAACCCATTAGGAGGGTAGGATGAATCAACATGAGCTATTTTTCATTGTATTCGATTTACTTTGTTTCCAAAAATCCTTCATCTTTCTAGAGTGTCGTCTCCTCTTCTTGAGTTCACTTTCGTCTAGTTGTTAATTTCTTTCTCTCCCGAAATCCACTATTTGAGTAACTTCTTGAATGAGTGTTCTGTTTTCTATTGTGTCTGTTTCAATTCCAGCGGTTTTCATATCTTTTTCAAGTTCGAGAATCATATGGGTTTGGATTTGTAATTGTTCAGTAATAAGTAATAAGTAATAATGAGTCTATTATATCAAATCAAGCATTTTAAAAACAGATATGAATTTATATTTCCTAAACCACAGCTGTTATTGATAAAAGTGCATCTGAAACTCACTCTAGAAATATATAATACTTTAAATAAGTCTACAATTAAGAGAAATTACTAGTTGACCAAATCTGAGAGTTTAGAAGTTGTATTATAAAAATTGAGCGAGACATTTCAGTTCAATATCTGCCATTTTCAATAATTTCTTTCCCCTGTAATTTCGTCCCCTCTCCTTAATTTAATTAAGACTAATGGTTAAACATGGGAAAGATTTTCAGTGTCTTGCAAATCATTTTACGGCATTACGTTATAAAAATAGAAAAGCAAAATTTCGGAACACTGATATCGAGTCTAATCATTAATTTGCACACCTCTCAAATTGGGCGGGACTGAGTGGCTGGATGTGGGGGTGAAAGAACGCCGACTATACTCGAGGCTGATGACCCTAGTTATCAAAATGAATTGACAACAAAGATCAAGTGATTTTATTTGTTTATATGAATGATGCGAGTAGGCACACCTGAGCTAGCTCCACGGCCGGGTCCACGAGAGAAAGTCTCGTTTTAATGGGCCGCGCGTTGCGGTGTTTTATGAGACGGTTTGTTTACCTTTGTGGACTTGTAAAGGAGCCTCTTTGTCTTGCAGCTCTCTGAACATGAAAACAAATAGTTACAATAGTGCACTGAAAATAGGGGAAACTATGTCAAGTCCGTCATACACCGTGACTTAAGTACTCGATGGATAAGAGAGTTTGTTTGCAAATGGGGACATAGTCACTGGTAAAATTTGATTTAAAAAATGTTTTAACAAAAATCGCTTACACTCCATTAGTCCAATTATTTTAATTTGTTTCAATGATTAGCCTAGGAAAAGTTAATTGCAAATATTCAAGTAGAAAACTAAAGTTAAAGAACAGACCTAAAGGTGTGCAAGGGCGGGCATCAATTCCGCTCGGGAATTCCAGTCAGGTAGCCAGGGTTACCTCAATTCCACTCGGTCCTCCAAGGGACCCAAAAATAAGTTCCTCAACTCCGCTCAGGATTTGACAAGGGGTCGGCAAAGGGGTTATCCCCAATGACGTAAACAAATGTCAAAACCCTCCTGCTCGCATACCAAGGGCCGGGTCAAACACCTTCTGCAGCGCTTCAGCGAATTCTTGAATGCAGCTGATTTTTCCGTTCTAGACTGGAAAACAGTATTTTCAGCATCCGCGGCTGATATCGAAAGTATTTTTAGGTACAAATTATACACCTATTATTATCTAAATTTAATTTTATAATGTCTGACTAGGTTAAAAAGCATACAAACATTTAAGTATGCACATGTTAAAAACAATGCATACAATTTGTAGAAAAATAAACAAATACTTCAGAGCGTTTGACCGATGGCGTGGTGGTTTTCGCAAGACATTGTTGTGCCATTGGTCAACCGCTCTGATGTCAAGTCCGCTCATTCGTTAAATCAGGTATAAAGTGTTGGACACATTATAACTTATATGGCAGAAAATACAAGTGATTTAAAATTAATCATAATATTCTTTTAAAGCCTGCCAAGTTTTCAATTTTTAGCCTACTTTCGATTTTTGCAAAAAATGAAAGTAGACTTATGAGATCAACACAGGGCGAAAAAAGTGTGTCTGTCTGTGTGTGTGTATGTGTGTGTGTGAGTCTGTGTGTGTGTGTATGTGTGTGTGTGAGTCTGTGTGTGTGTGTGTCTGTGTGTGTGTGAGTGTGTGTACTCTGAATGTCTGTCCCCCCCCCTATCAATTCGAACACGGTGAATGCGAATTGAACGAAATTTGGTACAAAGGTAGCACTAGCAAAGGACACCTCAGTGTCATGTTTTATATCGCCGCCATCTTTACCAAAACTGAATGGCGGCCACTCAAACGTTCAAAACGTAAAATCAAATAACGACTAACCAAATCATCCGATCTCTACCAAATTTGGTAACAACATACCTTCGTATAGGATGCGTCTTGTGACCAAACTACAAGGTCGTCCGCCATACCATTTCAGTATGGCGGCCGTGCGAATTATGCAAACTTTATAATCCATATCATGGGACCCACCGGTTCCGATTATCGAGCCGAGAATCGTTTTAACTGTTCTAAAGGAAGAGGCACGTTCAAAATAAAAAGTTTATTTTGTAATACTATAGTGCAGACATGATTTTAAAAAGCTGAGCCGATTCAGTAATGAGACAAGATGGCAGCGGATATCTTGTGCCTGACTTATATTTCACTAATTTGAGTATTGCATGCAATATAGCGTACTGATACAAAATAAATAAACGTTGTATGAAATGCTTTATATATAAATAATATACTCCAGTGATGAAATCGTTTAGTATAAATCATTATTTGCTAACAAGTTCCATATAAGTCATTTTATATAGAACGATATTCGTTGACACAATTAGCTCAGTGGTAGAGCGTTAGCCTGTCGCTCAAATGCCTATGGTTCAAACCCGATCAGAGCTAGGTTTTTTGCTTGAAATGTTATATGTTTATTGTTTTGTAATGACTCAGATGTTTTAAAATTAAGCGTTATATTGTGCATATTATGGTGTAAAATATATATTTAATTAAAAATAATTCGCCAGCAGATTTACTCGAGACATCTAGCTGGCAAAAGGTAACTGCACGCAGACCTACTTATTAACTTCCAGATTTTATTGAAAAGTTTCTTCTTCTGGCCGCTAGAATGCACTCGCTCTGTTAGGATTATATTGTTCGATATTTCACCACTAGATGTCACGACTAGTCTACGTGGGGCTTCATCGATTACTATACCATTGGCATTCTATGCGCATCGAATTTGAAGAATGACAAGATGATACTACGATACATTTTTACTTTTTATTTTAAAGGGTTTGTAACAGCCTATTGTGCGTTATTTGAAAATGTTAATTTAAGTAAAGAACAAAACGATTTCACATAGTATCTGAGCTCTACCGTTGGTGCTAGTTCAGGATATTAATTAATACTTTTATTTCAGCCAAATAGCAATCGAAAATATCCACATAGTTGGTATACACACGTCTCTGTAGGGTCATGGAAAAATTTGTTAATTCAATTAGGGTTGTGAAAGTCATACGCAGCCAGACGTGTAAAGACATGCCTCAACTCAAAGTTGGATGTTGCCCGCGTCAGGCCGATTATGTAATAATAATAATAATAATAATAATAATAATAATAATGTTATTGGTTTTACGTCCCTTTTAACTACTGTTGCTTTCAGAGACGCCGGGGTGCCAGAATTTTGTCCCGAAGGGGATCTTTAACGTGCCAGTAAATCTACTAACACGGCTCCCTCGCATTTGTGCACCCTCAAATGCCAGCTGACTGCGCCAGGATACGAACCTGAAACATACGGTCCAGCAAGCGAGAACGTTACCGCTGAGCCACGCCGCCAGTCCGGTCGATTATGTCTCCAGATCCATAACATTCTTTAGATACTTCTTATCTTTCTTTCTTTCTTTCTTTCTTTCTTTCTTTCTTCCTTCCTTCAATGATGGTAGCAGTTTTTATCTAGGTTGTGGCGTTTGGTAGAGGTAAATCGTTTCTAAGGTCTTCAACAAAGAATAGTTCTATTATAGTCTTTGATAATAACAACGAGTTATAACTATACTCATACATTTAGGAGAAAGTAGGCTATATGTTCTTTACTGAACATCTTGTTTTCTACAAATTTAATGCATTGTTTTTAACATGTGCATAATTAAATGTTTGTATGTATTTTAACCTAGTCAGACATTATTAAATTAAATTTAGATACTAATAGGTGTATAGTTTGTACCTAAAAAATACTTTCGATATCAGCTGCGGATGCTGAAAATACAGTTTTCCAGCCTAGAACGGAAATATCAGATACATTCAAGAATTCGCTCATGCGCTGCCGAATGTATTTGACCCGGCTCTTGGTATGCGAGCAAGAGGGTTATGCCATTTGTTTATGTCATTGGGGGTAACCCCTTTGCCGACCCCTTGTCAAAGCCTGAGCGGAGTTGAGGAACTTATTTTTGGGTCTCTTGGAGGACCGAGTGGAATTAAGTAAAATCGAGCGTAATTGATGTTCGACCGGGTGCAACATTTCATATCAACAGAACAAAGGCATACCGAGGAAAACTACACACATCAAAAAAAGTTTTGCATCACCTCGGTTCCCAGATCTCCGGCATATAGACGTTGACTGTGTATATTGTATCCAAGATACAGTCCCTTTGACTGTTCATAGATGTCACTAAAACTGCTCAAAGATGTAAACAACCATGCATGAGCAGGGCCTATTAGACGGAGGGGGTACGACAGCCGATCAGTTCCAGTCATTCCACCAGGACGAAGGTACGCTGCTCATGTTGTCTGTAGTTCTACCATGCCTAGAAGGTCAATACCGCAGTTCGATCGCGTCCGCATTGTTACTTTGTGTCAAGAAGGGCTCTCAACAAGGGAAGTTTCCAGGCGTCTCAGAGTGAACCAAAGCGATGTTGTTCGGACATGGAGGAGGTACAGAGATACAGGAACTGTCGATGACAGGCCTCGCTCAGGCCGCCCAAGGGCTACTACTGTAGTGGATGACCGCTACTTACGGATTGCCGCTCGGAGGAACCCTGACAGCAATGCCACCATGTTGAATAATGCGTTTCGTTCAGCCACAGGACGTCGTGTTTCAACTCAAACTGTGCGCAATAGGCTGCATGATGCGCAACTTCACTCCCGACGTCCATGGCGAGGTCCAGCTTTGCAACCCCGACACCATGCAGCGCGGTACAGATGGGCCCAACAACATGCTGAATGGACCCCACGGAATTGGCATCACGTTCTCTTCACCGATGAGTGTCGCATATGCCTTCAACCAGACAATCGTCGGAGACGTGTTTGGAGGCACCCTGGTCAGGCTGAACGTCTTAGACACACTGTCCAGCGAGTGCAGCAAGGTGGTGGTTCCCTGATGTTTTGGGGTGGCATTATGTGGGGCCGACGTACGCCACTGGTGGTCATGGAAGGCTCCGAAACGGCTTTACGATACCTGAATGACATCCTCCGAACCATAGTGCAACCATATCGGCAGAATATTGGAGAGGCATTTGTCTTCATGGACGACAATTCTCGACCTCATCGTGCACATCTTGTGAATGCGTTCCTTCAAGATAACGACATCGCTCGACTACAGTGGCCAGCATGTTCGCCAGACATGAACCCTATCGAACATGCCTGGGATATGTTGAAAAGGGCTGTTTATGGACGTCTTGACCTACCAACCACTCTGAGAGATTTACGCCGAATTGTCGTTGAGGAGTGGGACAATTTGGACCAACAGTGTCTTGATGAACTTGTGGATAGTATGCCACGGCGAATACAGGCATGCATCAATGCAAGAGGACGTGCTACTGGGTATTAGAGGTAGTGGTGTGTACTGCAATCTGGACCACAAATGCTGAAAGTCTAGCTGTATGATGGTACAACATGCAATGTGTGGGTCTCATGAGCAATAAAACGAGCTGAAATGTTGTTTGTGTTGATCTCTATTCCCTTTGTATTTAACGGTTCCGGAACTCTTGGAACCGAGGTGATGCAAAACTTTTTTTGATGTGTGTATTTTAAATATCTGTGGTTTTTTAACTTGTAAAGGTGTAACTCCCCCCATTGGCATTAGTTCGTGTAAAGTACAAATAGTGCAAATCATTAGAGGCAGATGACCTCACTGTTCCGCGTCTTAAAACAACAATGACTAAAAGTGCAAGCCATGTAAATAAAAGTCATTATTATTTAATCTCCAAAGTGCAGTGACCCCATTTTACCATAAGGTATGTTAGGGTTGTAGTTTATACAAAATATACAATTTCTCTGATAAAATTCAATTCATAAACCGCAAAATAGACATGAACAGAAATGAAAAGATAAAAGTATGATATGTACAATCCTTAATACTAGAGTGAAAATTCACAGCCTGCTTCCAGTCTCCGACCGGGTCAGGAATGTAATGAATGAAGCCCCCATCCAGCGGCGAGGATATGAAATGTGCCGGCTGCCGAAGCCAGTCGCACTCCTCTGGGGCAATGATTAAATGAATGACAGATGAAATGAAATGATAGAGGAGAGTGTTGCTGGAATGAAATGATGACAGGGAAAACCGTAGTACCCGGAGAAAAACCTGTCTGCCTCCGTTTTGTCCAGCACAGATCTCACATGGAGTGACCGGGATTTGAACCACGGACCCAGCGGTGAGAGGCCGGCGTGCTGCCGCCTAAGCCACGGAGGCTCCCTTAATACTAGAGTACTAATATATAAAATACCAGATCATAATATCTACAATACACGTGTTAAACAGCTATTAAGCAGACAATATCAAGTTATGTGTGTTGAAATACGTAATCAATAAATTCTGAAAATTGAAAAGAGCAGCGTTTTTTATGAAATATGAAATTTCGTGGTTTTTCGAAATAGCAGCTGCAAGTTAACAAATGCATCTTAAGTTCAAAACGTGCTCTCTCAAAAGCAGGACAGTTGAATAGAATGTGTTCTACAGTTTGAATGTATTCAGTGCAGAAGCACAGTGAGCCATTTTGTGTTGGAATTTTGAATTGCTCGAAGTAAGCATTGAATTTTCCATGTCGTGATAGCACTTGAGTTAAATGAAAGTTGCACACTATATATTTACATTCCAGCCTACTATATATATTTGGAAATAAAACAAGTCTTTGGTTACTAAGCCATTTTTGCTTGCTAACCAAAATTTATTCCAACAAGAAAGCACTTCTTCTTTTATGGTTCTTTTGAGAAAAGAAATAGGCCATTTTGTTTCACTCTCTAACAAATTAGAATTACAAGCTTCTTTGGCAGCCTCCATGGCTTAGGCGGCAGCACGCCGGCCTCTCACAGCTGGGTCCGTGGTTCAAATCCCGGTCACTCCATATGAGATTTGTGCTGGACAAGGCGGAGGCAGACAGGTTTTTCTCCGGGTATTCCGGTTTTCCCTGTCACAATTTCATTCCAGCAGCACTCTCCACTCTCATTTCATTTCATCTGTCACTCATTTAATCATTGCCCCAGGGTTGTGCGACAGGCTTCGGCAGCCGGCACAGTTCATATTCTCGCCGCGAGATTGGGACTTCATTCATTACATTCCCTGACCCGGTCGGTAGACTGGAAACAGGCTGTGGATTTTCATCAAGCTTCTTTGGCCAATTGGTCAGCTCTTTCGTTCCCTTATATGGCGGAATGACCTCGCACCCAACTGAAACATATATGGTTATTTGTAAATGAAAGTTAGAGTATTAAATTGTCTGACGCAGAAGAGAGTCTAATCATTGCCAAGTGCCCTCCTAAGCTCAGTGGTCAGAACAGTGGCTTACAATTTCGAAAGACGTTGGTCCGAGTGTTGCTTGGGTCACTGTTTTTATTCTCCATCTTCCATCCTCATAGCTTGAACTATTTGTGTATTACTTGACCTAATAGCCTTCATGTCTCATAACTGTAGTCATGAGAATCCAATTCTTGGAATTTAAACATTTTTATATTTCCAAATTATTATTTATTTATTTACTTATTTATTTATTTACTTATTTATTTATTGGTGCCTTTATTGTGGCGAAGTTAGGGCTCTAGGCGCTCTCTTACACTTTACCACACACAGTGCAACTTACATGAATACTCAAATATGATATACTTAACCTACCAAACTTAGATACTAGGAAAACTTAAATACTAGAATTACATTAAATTAAATTAAATTGGCGACTGCGTGATATTAACTAAGCAATACAATTTGACATACATTTTTAACAAAATTATACTATGGTCATTCACCCACACATTCATACACAAATTGTTCTAATTGGCCTACGAATTCAAGAGGAAATCTTTACATGCACGTTTGAAAGTTGTTAGGGATGTACAATTTCTAACGTCACGAGGGCAAGTATTCCAAATTCTAGTTCCCGACACGAGGAAAGAGTTACTGAAGGCAGATGAATGATGTAGAGGAATTGCAATTATAGATCAAGATCGCGTGTGACAATCTTGAAAGGAAGAAAGAAAACGAAAATTACAAGAGAGATAGTGAGGTGTACTTTCATTGAGAAGTCGATAGATGAGGGTACATATGTGCAGGTTTCTTTTTTGTTCTACTTTTAGCCAGGAAAGTAGATCATAAAAGGGAGACACGTGTTAGGAAAATTTCAAGAAGAAAATAAACCTAATGCAGGAATTTAAAGCTCTCTGAAATTTCTTGTTTTGTGATTTCTTCTTGGTTCTATTCCTAGTCGTAATATATCATTTTTACTGTCCAAAGTTTAAATAATACGTCAATCGATACTTACACAAATATATCCATTATATATTGTACATGTTTCGACCTGACATTGAGATCTTCTTCAGCTCAATTAAGAATGAACATTAAATACTATACAGTAGATGCACTTAAGTCTAATGTTTGTTTGATGTAAAATATATTTATGAGATAAATTGTAATTAAAAGAATGAAATAAAGTAATAACAAGAAGTTCCATGACGCACTAAAGAGTCTACTTTTCTTAAAATTTAAGATTCATGCCAATGATTAATCTATATGGATCTATCTAGAATAATGACGAAATTATGTTTGGTAATATCGAAATTTTTAATTAGTTCGAAATACTGTGTACCTGGCATAATGTAGCCTAATAGAGAACTACAGTTGGCAGCCCTGGTGACTGAATATATACTTAGTTCCATCTCTTAAGGTACCGGTACAGAATACCAAATTTGTTTGAAGTCCAATGGATAGCATGGACGTTACATGCAGTTAAACATTGGATCTAACAGCACGCGTAAAATCATGTTGGCAACAAGGACATACATGTATTGGTCAGAAATACTCTGAAATAAAATGATCTATTGTTGTGTCAATTTTGAATGAAATCCATTAGTTAGTATAGAAGTTACATGCATTTTAAAATTGGACCTATCAGCAGGCTTAGAATCATGTTGGCAGCACTGGCGTAGGCCTATATTAATTACTCCAAATTAATCTAGAATGCCAGGTACTATACGTGTGCAAAGTTTAGAGCTGTTGGCTTGCATACTTTCTGATATATTGATATTAGGGTAACAAAAATAGAGACAGCATTTATTAACAGTTGGCAGCCCTGGTTACTCTTAAGAATCGGCATAGTCATATCTGTTATGGTACACATAGCACACACGAAATTTGGTTGAAATCCAAATGATAGTATAGAAGTTACATGTTTTTAAATTTGGACCTCTCATCAGGCTTAGAATCATGTTCGTAGCACTGACGTATTAAAGTTACTCCAAATTAATATAGAATGTCCGGTATTATACGTGTGCATAGTTTAAAGCTGTCGGCTTGCATACTTTCTGATATATGGGTATTTGGATAAAAAGATTGAGAGCATTTATTAACAGTTGGCAGCCCTGGAGGCTCTTAAGAATACGCTCAGTCATATCTGTTTATGTACACATAGCACATACGAAATTTGGTTGAATTCCAATTGATAGTGTAGAAGTTATATGCATTTAAAAATTGAACCTATCAGCGGGCTTATAATCATTTTGGCAACACTGCCATGTATGGCCTCCTGGAAATTAAACTGCAATATTATTATCTATACATGTGCCAATTTTGAAATAGCTCCCATTCATACCTTCCAAGATATCCAACATGGAGCTCAAATTTCAATTGCGATTTTTCAGCAGTTGGTAGCACTGACATCAGTTTCAAATATGGCCGTGAGATATTCAGGTATAGATCTTTACTCCTTCCAAATTTTGTTTCGATAGCTCCAGCTGTTTAGGAGTTGATGGGGGGGGGGGGGGACCCACACCGAGCCAGCCAGCCAGCCAGACAGACAGACAGATAGAAGGACAGACAGACACACATTTGCCCGATCTCATTAGTCTACTTTTCCTCATTTTTGCAAAATGTGAAAAGTAGGCTAAAAATGGGTATCCTTACAATATACGTAATATTAATTGTAAATAATTAAAATAAAATATAATATTTGGCTTCACATTAAATTTTCAAAATATAGTTAGAAAAATAAGAAATTTTGCAATAGCAAGTGTAAATAAAATATTGGACATTATATTAAAAATTCAGAAATATAGACAATTAAATAATTTAGAAGGATGATTGTAGTTTAACGCGACCGTTATTCTCGCGATCATAAGCCACGGGACCTCCTTATTACGTGGAATCCGAACCACAGGACATGGCATTTCACTTTGAAAATCTCACATGCATTGACCGGGAATCGAACCCGGTCCACCGTGGTGAGAGGCCAACAGCTTGACCGGTGCGCCACCACGCCCTCAAATAATTTAGAAAAACAAGTGCCGAATATCGACAAATATTTTAACTCAGTGCTTGAAATGAGTGAAAACAAATCTTCCGAAATATGGAGTGTGAATTTTGTATCAGGTGCTAATCAGTTAGTGAGTCTGCCGTACGGCGTACACAACATGATCTATTAGCTGAAAGCTTCTGGTCATTGATGGGGTGTGATAATCCTGGACAAATTCAAGTCAACTACGACTATTTAATTGAATTGAATAGGTCCGTGTTGTAAGTTAAGAACAGCTTAATGCAATGTACTGTACTCTGTTATATTTAGCGCTCTCCTTCTCTGTGTGAATGTAACGGTGGAAGCTGTGGGCAATAATGAAGAGTGTTTTATCGGACATTTTCCCTGTCTGACACGTTCCTTTGTCAAGTTCATAATTTCTTGTAAACAGCTGTCATAGCGGGACCATCATACATTATGTCTGGAGGAAGATAACTTTATTGAACAACTGAAAAGCATACCACAATTACTCGTGAGGATTGTTTTAAGAGTCCCCATGAGCTCTTCGTCATCACTACCATCACCCTCGGTTCACAATTTTGAAAACTAACACATACTGTAACATATGAAACAAGTAGTTCCGTGAAGAACTAAGGCCTATTTTCATATGTCCTACTTATGTTAATTGCCACTATCAACATACAAAATTTCAGTTTGATTGCTGTAATAGATTCGTAGATATTGAGAACCGGCTAAATATTTCGGATGGTCGCCATGTTGCATTTTTATGAATGTAGGTCTTAGAGTAATATACTATTACATGAGAATTATTGTGTAGGTGCAGTATTCAAACTTCAATCGCATGAATAGGACACAAGAAATAAAATAGAGTTTTAAAAATTTCTCACGGCTGCCATCGTGTGGTTATGAAAACAATTGAAATAAATTAGAAGCCAGTGGATTAGAACTTGCATAAGCATTTACCGTACCAAGTAGTTGACAGGTTTTTGAAAATCTCATAGGGGAACTTCTAGTGATGCCCTTTATCACCGTAAAAAATTTCAGCGTGATATCGGTAATAGTTTCAGAGATATAGAATGCCGGTGAAATATTTCGCACAGCCGCCATGTTGGATTGGTGAGACTTAATAAAATTTGAAGGACACGGTCGGGGTCGTGGTCGGCCGAAATAGTTCTATGACCTTACCGAGTTTCATTGAAATCGCTCCGGCCATTTAGAAGTTATTAGGGGGACACATACACTCCCACACACACACACACACACACACACACACACACGCGCGCGCACACACGGGCAAAAGGTGATCTCATAAGCCTATTTTAGCCTACTTTCGATTTTTGCAAAAAATGAAAGTAGACTTATGAGATCACTACAGGGCGAAAAAAGTATGTCTGTCTGTGTGTGTGTGTGTGTGTATGTGGGTGTGTGAGTCTGTGTGTGTGTGTGTGAGAGAGAGAGAGTGTGTGTACTCTGAATGTCTGTCCCCCCCCCCTATCAATTCGAACACGGTGAGCGCAAATTGAACGAAATTTGGTACAAAGGTAGCACTAGCAAAGGACACCTCAGTGTCATGTTTTATATCGCCGCCATCTTGACGGAAACGTAATGGCGGCCACACAAATGTTCAAAGCTTAAATCAAATTACGACTAATCTAATCATCCGATCTCTACCAAATTTTGCAACAACATACCTTTATGAAGGGAGCATCCTTTGACAAATCTGATAGGTCATTAGCCTAATAGTTTGCGGATGGCGGCCATCTTTGTGTCAAAATCGATTACCCCTATTAATTCGAACACGGTGAAACCGAATGGAATGAAATTTGGTACAGAGGTAGCACTGGCAAAGGGCACCTCATATTCATGTTTAATATCCCTATAGCACGTTGTATTTCAACAAGCTACTACAACCAACATTCAATTATACTCCTTGAAAAGGACAAAGAAGAGTTATAACAATACCCATGCATTTAGGAGAAAGTAGGCTATATGTTCTTTACTGAACATCTTGTTTTTCATAAAATGAAAATAGGCTAAAAATCCTACTTCATCACCATAAATTACCACACAACATTTTATTTTGTCAAGGACCTTAAATATTTCATATCACTTCAAAATTTCCATTGGACGGTAGGTTCCTTAGTTTAGGGGCTGCGACAACGCGATCATATAGCCCCGAGTACTTTGACTGTGTGTAGAATCTGTCTGATAACCGGTGTTAATTGTGATGACTGTATTAGTGTGGGTTTTAATTCCAGTAAGAACTTCAGACGATAATTTCAAGTAGTTCCTACTTTCGCTACCAAATGCTAGCTGTGAACTTGGTTCCCACTAGATGCCATCGCAACCAGCGCCCGTTGACGAATGTTGGAACTTAAGAGGATTAATCAAGCCTAACCTACAAATTTTGCTTCACAGATGTTTAAATAGTGGAAGGTTCTTTTAAATGTCATAAATCTTTGACATGTGCCCGCCGGCTTTGTTTCCCCTCCGAAGGAAGCCATACTGAGGAATTTTTAACGCTCTTAAAAAACCGACTACTTCGGCCGGCTACCAACTACGCCACCGAAGCCGCTATAATTAATAGTCCAGTCAGTGATTTTAACCCAGCATGCCGAGACGTAAAACGGATAGGCCTATAGGTCGAAAAAAGCGCTTATCACGTAATTCATTCATAACTGTTCCCGGGCAAAGCCGGGCTGGGTTGCTAGTTAATTATTATACTGTGCATTAATTCAATGTGTAATACATTTACTAAATACCCATTGGTATTACATTTAGATTAACCGTCAATAACGAAGCTCTTAATGTTGGATAAGTAAGAAAATCTATATTTAATATTATAATTAAATGTAAAATATCGCAATGAAATTAATATCTTAACAACAAGAGTAAAGTTATATAAAATAGTACATTAAGCAACGAGCCTATAATGGCAATAATTAAGACACGCTTCGCTCGTTTTATTATTTCCATACGACTGTCTTGACCATTATAGGCGAGTTGCATACGACTGTTTATGTTCGACGATAATTATAACATTTTATATTCGAACATAAATATTCATAAATATAAAGTGCGTTCAAAAAGTAACGAGCCCGAGGCTGCAATGCGCAAACTGGTGACTACATCGGCTAATCGTGGCGTGTGTAACGAGGTGTGGTTCCGACCAGAGCGTGGAAGGTGACAGCCCGTTGCTAGAGAACACGCGTGCACGTCACGTGACGATACGAAGCATGCATCAATCGTCCAACGCTGCCAGTCGCATTGCAAACAGTGACATGGAAGCGTCAAACGAAGAGCAAAGAGGTGTTGTTCGGTTTCTCACAGCGGAAGGAATAGGGGGAACGGACATTCATCGCTGAATGTCACAAGTGTACGGCGAACACTGCATGTCCCTTGCAAGGGTCAAGGTGTGGCACAAGCGCTTCAGGGAAGGACGGGTGTCGTTAGCAGATGATGCCCAGTCTGGGGCAACCCCCTGCACTACCGATGACAACGTCCAGCTGGATGGTGCACTCATTACCCAGGACCACCGAGTGACAGTGAACGCCATAGCCGCCGTGGTCGGATTGAGCGTCGGAAGTGTGCACACCATCATGAAGGAACGACTGCACTTGCGCAAAGTGTGTGCCCAATGGGTGCCCCACAGTCTTCAACCACACCAGGAAGCATGTCGAATGGCCTACCGTCTTGGTTCGACGATTGATGCATGCTGCTGCTCGCTTTGTATCGTCACGTGACGTGCATGTGTGCCCTCTAGCGAGGGCTGTGACCTTCCACTCTCTGGTCGGAACCACACCTCGTTACACACGCCACGATTAGCCGATGTCGCCGGTTTGCACATTCCAGCCTCCGGCTCGTTACTTTTTGAACGCACCTTATATCTGTCGAGATTTCACCAGTTCTATGTACTGAGCAGAGCGCTTGTGACGCAGAGAATACCTTGTATTTGACCATGGCCTCCTCAAATACCCCACTATTACACTAGCCAAAGCAGTGAAATTTAAATTAAGAGGCCGTGGAAGTCAGCACAGGTGCGATGGTATCCTCACCTAATTGGTCACACAACTGTTTCTTGAGCTCTGATTGGTGGGAGAACCTGTTTCATAATGAAAAGCAGTGTTATAATGATCGTCATTATGATACAGTTTTCTGACATATAATAATTACATTTCGACATCGTCGAACATAAATATAATAATTTATGGCATTTCTCATGAAAATGCCAAAACCCAAATCGGGTAATGTAGAATATCAAATATAGTTTATCATCCAAATACGTTGGTAAAGCTGCAAGAAGAAACTGAATAATTTAGAATTTTAAAGTAACTCTTTAAAAGACTGTGCCAGGTGCCAACCAGTTGGTGCATTTTATAGTAGCTCTATTACTTGTTTGTAGATAATTATACCCAAGACAAATACAATTATAAACTAGGTTGGAACATCTACCTTTGATATATGAATAGACATGTTTAAATTATGTATTAACTAGCAACCCGCCCCGGCTTCGCCCGGAATCTTTTACAGTTTCCCCAGCGTAAGCTTTAAAGGCACATGGACGGCAGGTCCCAGATGCACGACACGACTTGACTGTTTGATGCTGACCGATGCTGGCGTGATAGGCTCGCTAGCTCGTAAACTCGCGTCAAAGCTAGTAATTTAATTTTCCACTGAATGGAGATTGTTAGAAGAAATTAAAACATACAAACACTTACAGTGGGCGATGTATTAAAGATAGAAATAAGCTGTCGCGTTTTTTTTTAGAACTTTTCATGCTGAACTATTCTTACACTCATAACATATAGATAGTTTTAACGGCTTTCCCGGCGTAAGCTTAAAAGGCGCGCGGACGGCGGGTTTTTCTTCTACTCGATTCACTAAAATCGTTACTGCTCGGCTTCCTTCGGTCATAAATGACTGTTTTTTGTAAAGAAACCTTCCTCAAGAAATCCTTTATAGAATGATGAAAACCGCATCAAAATCCATCCAGTGGTTTTAGAGGTTACCCGTTACATCCAAGAATCGGGAATTTAGTATTAGATACTATGTAGAATTGGCGTAAATTTATCATTTTTGAGAACTTCATCTATCAATACGGATAGTCCATCACAAATGCTTTGCTAATATGGCAATAGTACATTATGCAACGACCCTATAATGGCAATAATTAAGACACGAGTATGTTTATAAAACGAGCTAAGCGAGTTTTATAATTTCCATACGAGTGTCTTAATTACCATTATAGGCGAGTTGCATACGACTGTTTATGTTCGACGATAATTATAACTTTATTGAAATGAAAATCCACAGCCTGCTTCCAGTCTCCAACCGGGTCAGGAATGGAATGAATGAAGCCCCCATCTAGCGGCGAGGATATGAACTGTGCCGGCTGCCGAGGCCTGACGCACTCCTCTGGGGCAATGATTAAATGAATGACCGATGAAATGAAATGATAGTGGAGAGTGTTGCTGGAATGAAATGTTGACAGGGAAAACCGGAGTACCCGGAGAAAAACCTGTCTGCCTCCGTTTTGTCCAGCACAGATCTCACGTGGAGTGACCGGGATTTGAACCACGGACCCAGCGGTGAGAGGCCGGCGTGCTGCCGCCTAAGCCACGGAGGCTTTTATAACTTTATTATTTGTTCTAAAATAAATATTCATAAATATCTGTCGAGATCTGTCGGTTGAATTCTTCTTCTTGGGAATTGTGTGGGCTCAACATTTGATCTCTACCCAATAACGAATCCCGAAGCTTTGAAACATTGTTTATCCTTAACTAGCACCAACAGATAGCGCACAGGTACTATGTTGGATCATTTTGTTATTTTGGTCAAATAACACAAAATAGGCTGTTACAAACGCTTTAAAATTAAATTCGAAGCGTATAGAATGTCAACGGAAGGCAAATCAATAGTTGAGTCCCAAATAGAACAGTTATGATATCTGGCGGAAAAGTTTCGCGTAAGAAATCCATTTACTGAACAGAGAACTGGACTATAATTTCAGTGGAATAATATCATACGCCTGCTTTCTCCATGACGTTCTGAGTTTTGTTTTGTCAACACCATTCACTAAAATTGTCGGCGAAATGTGTAGAAATTGGAGTTGCGGATATTAAGGTACAGTGCTATTTCTTTTGCAATATTGCCCAGTTTGATTATGCATTGTAACTACAATGGTTGATCCAATATAGGTTTCGTTGTCTGCTTTCAAATCATGTAATTCATGTCCGACATGTTGGATTTTGAGTGCATGTTAGAAGCTATCCTTACCTAATTGGTCAATGAATGAAAATATTGAGCTCTGATTGGTTGGAAAAACTGTGTTATAATGAAATGTAGTACTTTAATGACCCCCATTAAGATACAGTTTTCTGATATATATAATATTTACATATCGACATCGTCGAACATAAATGTCTTTACAATATTTAAATACTCTGGCCTGACATTCCTTTAAAGTTAAACATTTGATCTTCTTTCTGGCCAAAAATCGAAATGCCAACTATTTAAGTTGCGTACTATTACATATCTGTTCAAATTAATTATTAGATTCAAGCACTTGTTTTATTTAATCTTCCTTCTTCCGGCAGAGCATTAAGAACTGCAACTTTACGTGAAGAAATGGCTTAGATTTTCCCCATTATCCAAACACAATCCGATTTTACCGAGCACGGCGCTAAATGATGGAAGAAATCAACGAGTTAATAATAAATATGGTATGGTCCCGGGTGCAAACTTTGTCTTTGACGCCCAGAGGGCAGCTTGCATGTCGAATTTTGTTGTTGTTCCTTGGAGCGCTATGAAAGTCAAGGAGGTTAGATATCTAAGCTCCTTGACACTAAAGCGCTTTCCAGTATAGAAAGGAGGAACTTTTGTGTTGCCGGAAAATCCCGAGTTTAATTTTAACATTATGAACACGGCCAATTGAAATTAAATGGGTTCTTTAACATGCCAACACCGTTGATTCTTGTCGCCTTTCAAAAATAATTTGCCATGGCCAGGAGCGAACCTGCAAGATTGGGCTTTGTAGACCGAAACGATAACCACTCACCCACCGTGGTGAGCGAGTTTATTATATTGTACAATACCATTTCGGAATTAACGGTGGAAAATAGCTACAGTACTCTTTGGGGCAGATTACTAAACTCCTCGCTCCTTAAAACAACAATAACTAACTAGCTACAACCGACAGTAGTGGCTACGCGGGCTAAAGCGCAGCGTTAGGTCAAGGGACCAAGCTCTCTGCTGACTCGGTAGACGCGTGGGTTCGAGCCCCACCGTCGGCTGTCCTTGAAGTGGTTTTCCGTGGTTTCCCATTTTCAACACCAGGCAAATGCTGGGACAGTACCTTCTGACAGGCCACGGCCGCTTCCTTCCACATCCTTGCCCAGTTTCATTCATCTTCATCCATTCCATATCTCATCCCGACGCGCAGGTCGCCCACGGGCGTCGACTAGAAAGACCTGCACTCGGCCTCTCACGAGGCTCCACGACAAAAAAAAAAAAATATTACGAAACGAAATTGTAACTATCGAAAGCCTAACCGGCGTATAGGTTCTTTTATAATATCGTACTGATACTTATTTTATTCTCAATAAATCAAAGCAGACAATGATCAGTCATGTCCTGCAAACAGACCACAGAGTTAATAATACAGAGCCCGCTTGGAATATAAAGAAAAACAAGGAGTAGTGACCAAAGTCCTTCGCCCTCTCGAAAGATATAACAGTCCTCAACACACTCCCACCTTGAGACATTTGTCTCAACACACATTATTTACAGTTCACTCCGAAAACCTTGATGGTACTGTCCCCGTTTAACCGGATAGTATGCTGTCAGATATCCGCCCCCTCAATCGGATTGCCAATAATCAACCGCACCGGCTCAGCTACACCAATGAAAATGGCACTGACAGATACTACCGAGGTTTGAGCACAGAAGTTAACAAGAAATTATTGTGGAACACACCAAAATAGACGGGGGTTCATACTTACCTCTACTTACCTCTTAAAAATTATCTCGGGGATTGGGTTGACAACAGGATCTCTAAAGTATGCTCCCACAATAACCTCCACCATGACATTTAAAAATGAACCAGAACGAAGACAAGAACTTTGAACTGTACAAAAGCTTTTATTTCAAATAAAGGGTATGATTTTAACAACTCAACAAAATAAATGTGGCTATCAGTAGCCCATGTCAATCTGACTATGTCCTCCTGTAGGACTTGTAAATTTATTATACAACATGTTAGCTCCCACGAGCTCAAAATAACGTAACATTCATAGCACACTTGGACTGGAAAAAGGAAGTCAGGACGAGACACATATACAGAGCAGTTGTTTCTTTTAATAAACATTACACTTATATATAGGCACAAGGCCAGAATGTAGACGACCTTACCCGCTGATAACCAGTTGTCTGGCCAGCTGCGGTCTACCCTTCAACCTGACGCACACCTGTCAAATGGGCTCACTTGTCCTGCTATGTTGCGTAAGAATCCAGCTCCCTCTCAAAAGCTTTAAATGTCCGCAAGACAACTCATATATATAGTTACGCAAATCTTTCAAATGCTTTACTCACATACCACTGGATTATTCTGACAATCCCTAAACTTGTTAAATTATCATCCAAATGTTTAATAAGCATAGTTTAGAGTATAAAACACACTCTTAAATGTTTATAACAAAAGCACATAAATTATTTATGTCAATTAGAAATTGTTTATAATATTTGTCAAAGACAATTAGAAAAAAATTTAAACACGCCTCTAACATTACTTTCGTTCCACATTATTGTCAAAGATATATACATCATTATTTACAATATTAACATTTAAATTATTCAAATTATTAATTTAAGAAATACAGTTAACCACATGTTCATCCGGTTGGTAATTTCATAATCGTGTCAATATAATCGACCAATGAAGGTTAGTTATACATATTTAATGTCACAATCTGGTTTAATAAAGGTTGTAATAATTATTATAATTATTTCTGACGGTAATTTTCATTCAAAATCTTATCTCAAATTCTTTCAATACCCTTGTTAATTATAACAGTAAATTCACTTGATTAATTTTCAAAGGACTAAGACAATACACTCCATCGGAAAATATTTCGCTTACAAAATAATGCACAAAACTGCATTAAAATAGGCCCAAAATTCATCATATATTAATATATATGGCATCAAAATCTTCCACAGAACTTACAAAAATCTCCACTAACAAATTCTTCAACATCATTAATTACTGTGGGAACCTCCTTCATTAATTCAAGGGCATTATACATCAGCGACTTTCAACACGTCCGCTGCACTAGCGATTATACATTCATAGTTTCACTTCAAAAATTCTTATAATCATTAATTGTTTCAAAACTGTTATCTTAAACCTTCGTGGATTTCATTCATGAATCGAAATGAAATAAAAAATTTGCCAATCACAAACAAATTTAATAGTGAATACGCTTATATACGCCTGTCTGGTCTATCAAAATTTAAGATTAACATCTTCAAAGAATTGTAGTATAAAAATACTATCATTAAACAAAGTGCAACTAAACTGCAAAATAGTCGAATAGAATCCAATTATACTGTGGAATGCAAACATCATTATATAAATCTCTAATTGAGAAAAAACTCCTAACAAAAGTTCATGACTTTAATGCATTCAATAATTCATAATCTAAGTTCATCTTTCACAAAATTGTCTATGATGCAATGGTCGTTCATAACTGACGATTAATGTCTGTGTTGCAATCAATTCAAATAACGACTAGTATTTCCAAGATCGTCGACAACGTAATGGATTTTAACGCTCTAAAATCATTTAAATGTTCTTCCTTCTTGATGATGACAGAAAATTGGTCAAAGTAATTAAACTGGGGTAGAATTACTTTAATAAAGTGACACGCTGTCTGAATTTAAATCTGCCATAAAAATCATTAACTTACAGTCAAATCGTGACTACACAAATAAGCAAATTACTGAAAAATCTAAATATCAGTCTCAACTGATCCAAAATCATTTAACTATGCCCATGACATAACAATGTCTTAATAAATCGTCGAAAAAGGCATAACACAACAAGGTGTACTGAGAATAGGAATCTCAAACAAGAATATAGGGCAAAATACATGAGGACAGAAAATATGGGAAAAGTGGTTGCTCAGATATCGCTAAAAAAACTCAAATAAAACAATAAACGTTCACGACTACCTTATCTGCTGATTGAAGTTCCAGAGGAAAATTCCCCAAAGAAGACTGCTGATGGATCCATTTCACCAACTTGAAGATGAGCTCCATCCTCCAAACAGGAAACAGCACCCTCGGAGAATCGAACTGCTTCCTCCTCCGGAAATTGCACTGCTTCGTGTAGACGAAAGACATCCTTCCGGCAAAATTCTTCTTTGTGAGTCGGGACTACCCTGACCTCTCTTGAAAAATCCCTGAAGTTCCAGTAGAAAATCGCCATGAAGTTTTTGTAGTAATTTCCGAAGAAATATTCATATTCAGTGAGTATGAAATCGTTTCCATTGCTGTTTGATAGTATTCAGCGTTGGACCACGAAACATGGGTGTAGATGGTTGTTCACCACATGTTCGCTTGTGTGGAATGGCGATTAGCGAAGTTCCATGCTGCTATCTTACTCCGTCGATATATGTCCCAATTGCATTAAAGTCCTTTAGCCTTCCATCTTCTCTTCGGTTATGGTAATAGAAGAACAAACTGCCATATTAAACTGCTCCATAATACTGTAGCGTTGTGTCACAAAAACAATCTGAAGTCTCCCTATTGCACTAGCAGTGTCAGCCGTGGCGTAGAATCGGACGATATAAAGTGCTTCCCAGGTGGCGAGAAAATCACTTTTGTCAGTCGTCTAAAATTGCCAATATCTTCCAAAATAACTCCGCGAAATTGTTCAACTTTTCTACACTCCTTAATGTAGCACGGCACAATAGAATTAGCTTATAGGCGACCGGTAACTGTTCATAGCTAATCTTGTAGACGCGTTATAATGTGCGTTTTAACTTCACCTAGTTTTACTCACTGTAAACTAGCACTGCTTGTATGCTCGACTCTCGTTTAATGCAGTGGCTTCACCAAGCGTTATAAAGACGACTCTTTCTACTAATTTCACTCGACGTCTCACCGAAATGACCATATAAGAAATGAGACTGAAGATCTGAGCTTAGGTTCTGACGATTTGAGCTATCAGACGATTGAGACTCCTCTCTTCTGCGCAAGGCCTTTTATAAACTTCATGAGGGGCGTATCCATCCCTTCCATAGCGTGTTACTGCGTCATCGCTAGAAGTTCCAACTTCGTCAATACATGACGGATTCTCAAAATTCAAAAATCGAAAATAAATTTCACCAAAATTCCAGATCAATGCCTCTACTGCAAATGGATTTCCACAATTCTGCATTCCAAAAAGTAATAAAAATACCATAGTTTCAGCAATCTCCGTCTTCCTTCAGACTATCGTTCATTGGTTCGAGCCTCCCCTCCAATAGCATAATTTCTTCCTCAGCATAATTCCACGTTTCCTGCGACTGCGTCGTAAATCTCGGATCTTTCTCGAATAAATGCTGACGTCACTGAGAATCTCAGCTCAAGTAGCCTGCTGGCATAACGTCTGCGTCATCCGTGCTTACGTCATGACTATCCACGCCATAACTATGACAGCCATAACTTTCTTCATAATTTTCCAAAATAGCCACCGTGGTCTCTATATAATTCAATTTACGGGGGCAGTACTTTCATTTTTCTTCCACATCTTGTCTTCACCATGGAATAGCCAACTACAGGTAACTCCTCAGCTACTGGTTCCAACGGTGACTGGTCTCCTATAGGTAGGGTCGACTGGTTACCACTACACCAAGCTCCAGATGAGATCTCTGAAGGACAAAGTCTTTGGACTGGCCGAATCAGAGTTCCAGATGATGTCTTCATCCGTGCTACTCTTTCAACTCCATCCTTCCCTGGGATAAGTTCCTGTACAATAGCAATAGGCCAATCAATTTTCTTGCTGTTGTCTGAGCCTATTAGAACAACTTCCCCAGCCATCAGGTTGTGCTTCAGATTCTTGGAAGTAAGTTTGAGTTGGCCAAGATACTCAGTTCTGAACCGTTGCCTCAAGCTTTCGATTAATTGTTGTTGATACCGTAGTCCTTTTCCTAAATCAGTGGCATAAGCAGTATCACAATCGGGTACTCCAATCTCCTTTACACCTTGTATAAACATAGGAGTGATGGGAACAGAATCAGAATTGTCTTCTGAGACGTAGGTCAAGGGTCTGGAGTTCAATATTGCTTCGCAGTCAGACAGTACTGTTGACAACTCCTCCACAGTTAATCTAGATCTTCCAAGCGTTCTCTTCAGAAGCTGCTTCAGAGGACCGATGAGCCGTTCCCACCAGCCAGCCCACCATGCAGCAGTTGGTGGATTGAACCGCCAGTCAATCCGTTCCACATTGCTGTATTCTGCTATTTTCTCCCAGTTAATAGCTTTTAACATATTGGAGGCTCCTGTAAAGTTGGTTCCGTTATCTGAATACACAATGGCTGGTCTCCCACGACGAGCCAAAAATCGTCGAAAAGCTTGCAAAAAGTGTCCAGAAGATAACGAAGAGACTATCTCCAAATGAATCGCTCGGTAGACTGCACACGCGAAGAGACAAATCCAAACCTTATTTTCACGAGTATATAGTGGTCCCATTAAATCAACACCTATTATCTCAAACACTGCAGCATCTCTTACACGTGTCTCCGGTAAAGGTGGGGAGCTAACAACCATCTTCCTCCCACCATGTCTCTTGCAGATGACACATTTTGAAATAGCAGTGCGCACAGACCTCCTTCCTTGTAAAATCCAATACTTCTCTCGTAAGATACTTAATAGTCCTTGAACACCAACATGACAATTTTTCACATGTGTGTCATAAATCGATCGGCAAACCACTGCATGTTTATAGGGAAGCACTACAGGCAATCTAAAATCCATCAAATCTTTCCTTTCTGTCACCTTCGTAGTTAAGCGGATTACTCCATCATGGTCTTCGTAAGGAGTGAGTGATGCAAGTTGCTTATCTTGAACTTCAATGAACGACTCCTTCTGGACAAGTTTCATGACCCTTAGTTCCGCCTCTTCCATTTCTTTTGCAAGAAGTTCACCTTTCACCAGTTCAACTCTTTCTCGTTTCAGACGACAGTTTAATGCAAATCGAAGAATCCACCCAATTGTTCTCACGATCCTGTTAAATCTTGAAAAGTAGAAGTAGTACCAATCACCATCACCATTCTCGCAGAGCAAAGATATAATATCCCTTTTCTTTTCCACAATGACTTCTTCTTCATCCATCGACAGCTTACCACAAACATCTGCTCCAATCAACACATCGATAGGATCCCCATTATCACTAGTAAGCTTTATTCCTTCGTCTTCCAGTTCGCTCAACCATGGACCTTCTCGAGCAGTGGGCACATTTGAACAAATAACGTCCTGATCCAAAGCATCAAAGTTGCATGCATATTTCCCATCCATACTACCTAACCTTACTTTGTAACACTGGTGTTCATATGGCTTAGAATGGGAACCACCAAAGAGTGCATGTACCACACTACCATTGCATATAGACTGGTATTCCATCTGTTTGGCTAAGTCACTCCTAACATAGGATCTCTGAGAACCGTCATCGAACAGAACACGCATTGGTTTTTCAGCAACACCCTTAATTACAGCAGTCAACGTTTTCAAAAGAACCTGTCCACAATTCACATTTGACAAATTGTTCTCGACTGAAGGAATATCGATTTTGTCAGATCTGACAGACAAGCTGGCTTTGTTACACATGAGAGGTACGTGCCTACCCTCACAAACAATGCATTTTAAAAAAGTTTTACATTTCTTACTAGTATGGTTGGGTTTCAAGCAGCCGAAACAGCATCTTTTATCTCTGACAACTTTCCTCTTCTCTTCCAAACTAAACTTACGAGCTTTGTAACAGTCCATGCTGTTATGAGTTCCATCACAGAAGATACATACGGGTTTGGAAGATTTAACATTAATTAGACAGGCCGCAGTTGGTAACGTACTTTCACTAACATTCTTGCCTTTTGAATCTAAATGAAATTCTTCTATAGCCATAGATATCCTTTCCTCACTTTCCACTTCCTGCTTCAAAAATGCCATCAAGTTACCCAGCTTTGAATTTTGTGCTGACTCCCCCGAGGTGAATGAACTCCTCTGCCAAGCACGTAACAGATCCTCTGACAGGCACGATTCCACAAGAGGAAAAAGCATTGCGGCATACTTCTCTGATGTCACTCCTAGCGTCTCTAAAGCACGAAGTTGTGTTTCTATGCGATCAAACATGGACGAAAGATCAGGTTTATCGCTACTGGTGGTTAAATTAAGGGTTAGTTTCAGAAGCTCCCTAACATATACTTCAACAAGTATTTCATCACGCCCGAATCTAGACTTCAAACTATCGAGAGCCTTTTGATAGTTTTCACTAATTGGTGGGAAACTTTCAACTATCTCGCGGGCGCGAGAGTTAGGTAATGTTGATTGTAATAAGTACTGAAACTTATCTTCCTGGGCTATATCAGGATCTTCATGTATTTTTCGGAACTGTCCCCAGAACGCCAACCATTCCCTTATATCCCCTCCAAACTTCTTAAATTCTAACAAGGGTAATTTAAACTTGCGTTTTGCATGGGCTTCGTTTGAAGGCGTCAGGTCAGATGAAGCATTTAACATGTCAGCTATCTTACTTTTCACGTAGTTTTCATATTTTACTTCCAATAGTTTGGCCTTACTTGCATATTCGTCCGCAGAAGTCATTTCCTTTTCCAGATCTGCAGTTGCGTAGTCGTCTGTTAACATAAGATCTATAATTTCTTCATCCAGTTTTGCTAGATCTCTGGCTTTGTTCTTGAACACCGCCAGGTTTGCCTCCACAAGCATCTCATCACTATTCTTCGTTATATCATTGTCCACGTTGTTGTATATTCGCGTAAATGAACTCCGAATAATACTTCTTTTCTTTATTAGAGAATCCATTTTCTCTTTTGTCCTGACAAAGGTCGCCACAATGTTACGAAACGAAATTGTAACTATCGAAAGCCTAACCGGCGTATAGGTTCTTTTATAATATCGTACTGATACTTATTTTATTCTCAATAAATCAAAGCAGACAATGATCAGTCATGTCCTGCAAACAGACCACAGAGTTAATAATACAGAGCCCGCTTGGAATATAAAGAAAAACAAAGAGTAGTGACCAAAGTCCTTCACCCTCTCGAAAGATATAACAGTCCTCAACAATAATCTAGCTACACTTCCCTAGCAACTTCCTATTACACCAACAATGACCATAACCTCAAATTTTCATTGTTGTCGCTATTACTATCAGTCACAAAACAGCTGAAGGTCAAAGCAGAGTTGCCAACATCTTGGATGAATTCATAAAACGAGTGGGAACTGTTATTGTGCATTATACCAACAATCTGACAAGAAGATTCCCTTTCATAAACAGTTATGAAGAAATATATTTAGAAAATGGTGGAAATTTGTGTGTTGTCTAATCTGTATTTGGGCTACGTTACAATTTTGTACATTGTATTCATCTTCTGTATATGTGTGTCTAATACAATATATATTTTCAAAAGTATTTCGACATATTGCTAAATTGGGAAGGAGTAAAGATTTTTTTTTTTTATCGACCAAATCTCTTAATGTAAGGGAGTAGGTTTTAAGGTACAAGTGATTTTGAAATCACGCAACGAGTTGAAGGTTTACAGGACATTCAATATATCAATTTGCTAATAGTGTACCTCTATTATATTAGCCTTATCAGACAGATTCATCTGAAAGTTGGTTCACCAAATGCAGCTGTTTGAGCCCTCTAACCTGACCAGTAAATTCAGTCAGCAATCCACACATTATTCCAGTAAGTAATCACTCTTACGTTTATGGTGTTATTGTGTTGGAAACAACTGCTATACTCGACTACAATCGCAGGCAAACTTGTGGAATATCACAAGCAGTAATCTCTTCCTGCGATACTCGAAGGGTTTACAGCTCTTTTCCTGGCAACACCTTCCCCTTCTCTGATCGCTTCCGGAGATTAAAGGGGTGAGCTGATCTGTGCTCAGTTCCCTCCACTTCCTGCTAAACACGTGTTCTCTCCTGGGGGCGCCCTTTAGAGCGCATGTACATTTATAAGGGTAGGTCATGAATAGACTCAGGAAGTTCATGCACTAAAATTCCTTGAATATGTTCCCAAAATAAATTTAAATGTATACATTATAGAAATCTCATAGGAAACTTAGATCACTGGGGGATAGAGGAGGACACAATCACAAAGACATGAAATAGCAAAGAAGGAAAAATTCTATAAAAATCTTAGGCCCAGTCTGTACAGACGTTGTTAGCAAGGCGCAAACGTCACTGCAATTTGATTAAAAAAACAAGTAGTTCCGTGAAGAACTATACAGCCTATTTTCATATATCCTACTTATGTTAATTGCCACTATCAACATACACAATTTCAGTTTGATTGCTGTAATAGATTCGTAGATATTGAGAACCGACTAAATATTTCGCATGGTCGCCATGTTGGATTTTATATATGTAGGTCCTAGAGTTATGTACTGTTACATGCAGATTATTGTGAACGTGTAGTATTCAAACTTCAATCGCATAATTAGGACACAAGAAAAAACAAGGAGATTTGAAAATTTTTCACAGCTGCCATCTTGAGGTTATGGAAACAATTGAAATAAATTAGATGCCAGTGGATTAACATTCGGATAAAGATTTACTGTACCAAGTTTCACTGCACGCGGATGGTTAAATTGCGAGAAACGACCATGTGAATATTTATAATTCGCGTCACCGCCATGCTGGATTTGTGATCACCAGGTTATTTAAAGTCCTATAGGTGAACTTAAGTTCATAGCCCCTATGAACACTATAAAATGCAGTTTGATTGCTAAAATAGATTCGTAGATATTCAGTATCGTCTAAATATTTCGGATGGTCGCCATGTTGGATTGTTAAATCTATAGGCCATAGAGTCATGTACCATTAAAAGAAAATTATTGCGTAGGTTCATTATTCAAACTTTCACTTCGATCGCATAACTACATCACAAGAAATAAAAACTTAATTTTAAAATTCGCACTGCCGCCATCTTGAGGTTATGTAAACAATTGCACTAAATTAGATACCAGTGGATTACAATGTGTATAAATATTTCCTGTACCAGGTTTCAGTGTGCTTGGAACATTAAATCGCGAGAAAGGTCTATTTAAAATGTTCAAATTCGCTTGGCCGCCATGTTCGTTTTGTAGTTAACCGGTTTTTGAAAATCTTATAGATGGACTTCCAGTAGTGCCCTTTATCTCCGTACAAAATTTTAGGGAGATACCGCTAATAGTTTCAGAGATATAGAATGCCGGTGAAATATTTCGCACATCCGCCATCTTGTGATTATGTAAACAATTGAACGAAGTTAGATGTCGGTGCATTACAATGTATATAAACATATACTGTACCAAGTTTCATTGCGTTTGGTTGGTCAAATCGCGAGAAACGTCTATTTAAAAGTCGCAAATTCGCTTGGCCGCCATGTTGGTTTTGTAGTTACCAGGTTTTCAAAAGTCACATAAGTGAACTACTAGTAGTTCCCTCTATCACCATAGAAAATGCCAGGGTAATATCGGTAATAGTTTCGGAGATATTGAATGCCGGTGAAATATTTCGCACAGCCGCCATGTTGGATTGGTGAGTCGTAACAAAATTTGAAGGGCACGGTCAAGGTCGCCGGGAATAGTGCTATGACCTTTCCAAGTTTCATTGAAATCGCTCCTGCCGTTTAGATTTTATTAGGGGGGGACACACACACGAATCACACACACACACACACGCACACACACACACACACACACACACACGCACACACACACGGACAAAAGGTGATCTCATAAGCCTATTTTTTCAAAATTGAAAATAGGCTAAAAAATATGTAGGGTAGCAGTATTCAGGCCAAAGAATTAGCATACAAATATCTTGCAAGACCAATATTGGAATATGCTACATGTTGGTGTTCTGCCTTAGATGAGGGTTTAAAGTACATAAAGAAAAACAAATTACGATCCTTACAGTAGTCGAATATGATGTGTAACATCTGACATGTCTGCCGGAAGCGCAAATCCCTTGTTAACAGTGAACTCTGTTGGTCATTGAAATAACTACTTGTAAAACTAAGTGCCAAATCGTGACCTGTGCGCATGCGCGAGGTACGTCGTCGTACCAATGATTTATTGCAGGAATATCTTAAATGGGGCCTCCAAACCTTGAAGTAAACCGTATGCGATATACATTCCACATAGCCACATGGCCGACAGCACGTCAAAAGTATGAAGATTTAATAAATAATAATTGTTTTCAGCAAATATGATATAATGAATATTTTCAAACCAAAGAACGACAACTTGAAAATGATTTATTGAAGGAATATCTTTAATGGGGCCTCCAAACATTCCACATAGGGCTGTATGTTGGCCGACAGTACCTCGAATGCTTACATTAAATAAGAATACAGCAAAAGTATGAAGACTTAATAAATCACAATTATTTTCAGCAAATATGATATAATGAATATTTTCATACCAAAGAACGACACTTTGAAGATTATTTATTGTAGGAATATCTTAAATGGGACCTCCAAACCTTGAAGTAAACCGTATGCGATATACATTCCACATAGCCACATGGCCGAGAGTACGTCGTGGTATCAGTCTCCGCCACCGCGCGCGCTCATTGTTTCCATCCCATCCATTTCCGTTTCATTTTTCAAAATCACCCCCACAAAAAATATACAGATACCGAGTGTAAAGATGTTACAAATCAATAAATATATGAATAAATAAATAAACACATAAATGAATCAATAAATCAATAAATAAATCTGTTCTGTAATATACACGGTTACTTATGTGCAGTAAAAAATAAGACATAGATTTTGTTTTACTTGCAGTATTTTAGAAAATATTTCCGTTTTTTTTTAAATTATTTAATGCATTGATACATTTAATTTGTTGTGTACATCATCTTCTAAGTTAGCATTCCAACATTTGCCTGGAGAAGGAATGGAACACCATGGAGGGGTCCTTAAGTCCTAGTCATGAGACTCCTGAGGCCCGTACCCGCTCTCCACGGCCCCGGCGGTGCGTGACTTATGTGCATGCCTATGCCATGGGGTCCTATTTCATAAGGAGGTGACTTTGAAAGGATTCTTGATATGGTTCCCAATCACCCACTACGAGCCAGACTACACTAGTGTAAACCAATACAGTATTTGGCAATCTATATAAAGAACGGCTTATGTAAGTTGACCAGTGACGCAAAGACTGGCCGTGGGTCATTTGCTAGACCTCTAGGTACGGCATGCCACACTTGAGACATGGATCAGGTGATACGTCAGCAAGTGAAAACAATATTCCAGATATGCACAGTTCTAACTTTTCAGCAGTATCGACTGGCAACTACCTGCCAAGGACTTGCTGCTACAGTCAGTGGCGTAACTACGAGGGAGGGAGGAGGCGGGGGGGGGGGGGGGGGAGGGGGGGGGGGGGGCAGGCTGATCAGGAGAATCAACCCCTTCCCCAGAGCGAAATAATAAAAGAATTAAATTTGTTGAAGTTTTTAATTATGAGTAACACCAATCTTCGGGATTTATTTATTTATTTATTTATTTATTTATTTATTTATTTATTTATTTATTTATTTATTTATTTATTTATTTATTTATTTAGCGTATGGAGTGAGCCTCCATGGCATAGGCGGCAGCACGCCGGCCTCTCACCGCTGGGTCCCTGGTTTAAATACCGGTCACTCCATGTGAGATTTGTGCTGGACAAAGCGGAGGCAGACAGGTTTTTCTCCGGATACTCAGGTTTTCCCTGTCACAATTTCATTCCTGCAACACTCTCCACTATAATTTTATTTCATCTGGCATTCATTTAATCATTGCCCCAGGGGAGTGCGACAGGCTTCGGCAGCCGGCACAGTTCATATCCTCGCCGCTAGATGGGGGCTTTATTCATTCCATTCCCTGACCCGGTCGGTCGACTGGAAGCAGGCTGTGGATTTTCATTTTTCATTTAGCGTGTGGCTTTTAATGACGGGAGTGTCCGAAGACATGTTCGGCTCGCCAGAGGCTGTAGCTGCTTCAAGTGGACACCCATGGGGTGAGCTACAAGTTTCGTTTAATTTCAGGTAGTTCCAACTTTGCCTACCAGATGCCACTGTCACTGACACCTAGTGGTGAACGTAGAAGGTTCAAAAGAGTAGGCTCTGATGATATGGCGTGTGCTGAGAAGAGAGTAGAACTACGTGGGGAAAAGAGTTGGTAATCTGGAAATTGAGCCATCAAGGAGGAGGGGAACTCAACAAGTAGTTCCGTGGAGAACTATACAGCCTATTTTCATATATCCTACTAAATGAAAAAGGAAGCTTGTAGTTTAACGTGACCGTTAATCTTGAGATCATGAGCCACGGGACCTCCTTTTTACGTGGAATCCGAACCACAGGACATGGCATTTCACTTCGAAAATCTCACATGCTTTGACCGCGAATCGAACCCGGTCCACCTTGGTGAAAGGCATACAGCTAGACCGCCTACTAAATGTTAATTGCCTCTATCAACATACAAATTGACAGTCTGATTGCCGTAATATATTCCTAGATATTGAGAACCATCTAAATATTTCGGATGGTCACCATGTTGGAGTTTTATATTTGGGCCTTAGAGTTATGTACCATTACATGAAGATTATTGTGTAAGTGTATTATTCAAACTTCAATCGCATGATTAGGACACAAGAAATAATAAAAATGAGATTTTAAAATTTCGCACAGCCGCTATATTGGGGTTATGAAAATAATTGAAGTGAATTAGATGCCAGTCGATTAAAATTTATATAAGATGTACCGTACCAATTGTTACTGCGATCGTATGGTTAAATCGCGAGAAACGTCTATTTCAATATTTAAATTTCGCGTCGCCGCCATGTTGGATTTGTACTCACCAGGTTATTGAATGTTCCATAGGTGAACTTATGTTTATACCCACTATCAACATACAAAATTTCAGTTTAATTGCTGTCATAGATTAATAGATATTGAGAACTGTCTAAATATTTCGGATGGTCTCCATGTTGGATTTTAATATATGTAGGTCATAGAGTTATGTACTATTAGATGGGGATTATTGTACAGGGTCATTATCCAAACGTTGACTTCGATCGCATGATTACGACACAAGAAATAGAAAACTTAATTTTAAAATTTCGCACAGCCGCCATATTGAGGTTATGTAAACAATTGAACTAAATTAGATGTCATTGCATTGCAATTTCTATAGTAATTTTCTGTGCCAAGTTTCACTGCGTTCGGATGGTTAAATCGTGAGAAAAGTCTATTAAAATGTTTCACATTCGCTTGACCGCCATGTTCGTTTTGTAGTTAACAGGTTTTCGAAAGTTACATAGGTAAACGGTTAGTAGTGTCCTTTATCACCATACACAATTTCAGAGTGATTTGAGTAATAGTTTCGGAGATATAGAATGCCGGTGAAATATTTCGCACAGCCGCCATGTTGGATTGGTGAGACGTAATACAATTTGAAGGGCACGTTCGGGGTCAGCCAAAATAGTAGGCTTACTAAGATCTTACCGAGTTTCATTGAAATCGCTCCAGCCGTTTTTAAGTTATACATACTCACACTGACAAAAGGTGATCTCATAAGCCTATTTTTTTCATAAAACGAAAATTGGCTAAAAATGAGAAGGAAATACAAGGTTGCAGGAGACCTCAGAGAAAAAGGATAAAAGAGGGAGGAAGTATGGGATAGAAATTTTTGGAAGAGAATAATCCAGCAAAGTAACACTGACTCTACGTGACGTGGGAAAAGGCTGAAATAGAGAAGAAGTGTGATGTTCATTAGGTTTATTATTTTGTGTGTCTCATTTTGGTTCTGATTGTTGTGCGTTTTTTTTTCCAAGGGCTAATCTGTATTATTCCTAAATTGTGATCAGGTGAGTTTTTGATCAGTTCTATGAAGAAGAAGAAGACCAAAGGAAACACGACTTTGAAGAGAATATTCACGGTGCAGACGTTGGTGGCGAAGATAAGGTTGGTGACGAAAATGAGTACGTCAGCAATTCATAAGTTTCTGAGAACCAAACAGTTGAAATAGAGGTTATTAGTGATCCTCAAAATGTTCCGGGCATAAATATTCACAAGCAACCGATCGTGGCAAATGAGCATTCAAATGAAAGGGAATAGACGAATTGCACTCTAATTTCATAAATATCTATAACTAGCAGGTACCCGCGGCTTCGCTCGCGATCAAGACAATGGGGACGATGCATTATTGCTGATTGTTGGTTTATTCTATTACAGCAATCGCGGCTACAGGTGGGTAGATTCAAATCCTGAGAATTCTGATACATACAGTATATAGATATGAGCAGCAAAGTGGGAATTTTATAGAGTTGTGAACACATTTGAAAATTTTAGTTTTGGTTTTGCCATCTTCTGCTGAGACATAACGATTTTGTTGTCCGGATACTCGCCAGCACGCCACATACAGTTGTCCATGGGAAATAATGGTTTTGTCTAAACGTACACCTGGAATGGCAAATCTATCTGAATATGGGGAATTAAAAGTATTTTTCCTTAAGCTATTCTGGGTATAATTTTGGCACACTTATTGATGATTTGAACGTCAACATGTCGCTATTAATAGACCTATAGTAAAATATCTCTCACCTTGGTCGCTGATGTACATTATGCAGTCACTTCCAGTGTTACATCCCAGGGATTGAAATTCTCCAACAACCCTTTTGCCTCACATGCCTCTCTAAGTAATTAAAAAACCCGATTGTTGTTGTTTGAGTCTTAAGTTTTTTGACTGGTTTGATGCAGCCCTCCATGCCTCGCTCTCCTGAGCTAATCGTTTCATCCCTACATAGCTACCACACCCTACATCCGAGGCAATCTGTATAACCCTGGTCTACACCTACAGTTCCTGTCCTTGACCCTCCCATCCATAACTAAGCTTGCTATTCCTGGGTGTCTTAATATGTGTCGTACCAACCTATCTCTTCTCTTCATTAGCAGTCGCCAGAAACATCTCTCCTCTCCCACTCGTCTTAATAGCTCTTCATTTGATACCCTATCTAACCATCTGATCTTCATCATTCTCCCGTAACACCACGTTTCAAACGCTTCAATTCTCCTCTTTACTGCAGCACCATTAGTCCAAGTTTCACTTCCTTATAGTGACTCAAAAGCTTTCAAAAATGACATCCTAATACCTAAATGTATATTCGGTGTCAAGAGATTCCTTTTTGTGTAGAAATGCTTTCCTTGCCTGAGCCAACCTGCTTTTTATATCCTCTTTGCTTCGTCCATTACTGGATATTTTGCTTCCTAAGTACCGGTAACAGAAGTCTCCTACTTCCCGTAGCGTTTCACCTGCCAATTTGATGTCCATAGAGGTTTCTGATTTATTTCGGCTGCATTCCAATAATTTTGTTTTACATTTATTGATTTTCATCATGAATTCATTCGTCAAGACGGAGTCCATACCATTCAAAAACTCGTTCAAATCTTCTGGCGTATTGGCCAAGATGACGATGTCATCAGCAAATCTCAGAGATGAAATTATTTCTCCTTGAATCTTCACTCCGACTTTAAATTGTTCTCCAATTTCCTGATTATTGTGTTTTTAGAGATCTTTGAAATGCGTTGCCCTCGCACATCGTGTAGATGCATTGTCAAAGGAAAACTTTCCATGTTACGAACATGGGCCGAATAACCTGTACCGAAAGCCTATTCTGGACAGCAGTTCCTTGAACTCAGATTTGCCAACATTTTATTGTATCTTTCCATGTGGTATGTCTCTGTACCTCAACATAGAGAAGAGTGCTTTAAAAATCATGTCTTGTGTAAATTTTGGAAAATGTAGTGAGAGTGGTTTTTGCCGCAGTAGATACTCGCTAGTAGAAATTCTATTCAGTAAAATAGACTGGTTCACAATTTGGTAAGTGCACATTGAGCTCCTGGCGTATTGGCCAAGATGACAATGTCATCAGCAAATCTCAGAGATGAAATTATTTCTCCTTGAATCTTCACTCCGACTTTAAATTGTTCTCCAATTTCCTGATTATTGTGTTTTTAGAGATCTTTGAAATGCGTTGCCATCGCACATGGTGTAGATGTATTGTAAAAGGAAAACATTCCATGTTACGAACATGGGCCGAATAACCTGTACCGAAAGCCTATTCTGGACAGCAGTTCCTTGAACTCAGATTTGCCAACATTTTATTGTATCTTTCCATGTGGTATGTCTCTGTACCTCAACATACAGAAGAGTGCTTTAAAAGTCATGTCTTGTGTAAATTTTGGAAAATGTGTGTGAGAGTGGTTTTTGCCGGAGTGGATACTCGCTAGTAGAAATTCTTTTCAGTAAAATAGACTGGTTCATAATTTGGTAAGTGCACATTGAGGTATATGACGGCGGGATGCCTTAAGTGTTAAGGAAACGGCAATAGCCGCCTAAGAGCTTCGCTGCTATTGAAATTATGACCAGACCGATATTTGTACTTATCTATACGGGATTTGTGAGCCCAGTATTTATGAAATTGAACGTAGCTATATCGCTACCTTTATTTAATAGCCGCTACTGTAGTGTTTAAAAATTAAAGGTGGTATTAGAAGGCGCTTCCCCTAATATTTTTTACCCCTGGCACTACAGCCCATGAAGGGCCTAGGCCTATCATGCGACCGCTTCCCAGCCATTTGGCCTGCAGATATTGTGGTGACGCGTGGTCAGTGCATAGTGTCCTCTCAGCCGTTAATCTTGTTCTTCGTGACCGGCACGCTGCCTCACAGCTACTCAATTGTCCTCACGAATCTGAGTTCAGCCCGTTGCAGCCCTCACGTCAGTGTCTAAAATCTCTGACGGAGCCGGGAATCGACCCCTGGGCCTCCGGACGGGAGGCAGGCGCGCTACACTGTTCTTATTGTGTTTATATATATCTTGAAAAAGATAATAAATGAATTGGCATTGCCTCCTAGAGGGTTATATAGAAAATCGGCCATTTGGCCTGCAGATATTGTGGTGACGCGTGGTCAGTGCATAGTGTCCCCTCTGCCGTTAATCTTGTTCTTCGTGACCGGCGCGCTGCCTCACAGCTACACAATTGTCCTCACGAATCTGAGTTCAGCCCGTTGCAGCCCTCACGTCAGTGTCTAAAATCTCTGACGGAGCCGGGAATCGAACCCGGGGCCTCCGGACGGGAGGCAGGCGCGCTACACTGTTCTTATTGTGTTTATATATATCTTAAAAAAGATAATAAATGAATTGTCATTGCCTCCTAGAGGGATATATAGAAAATCGGATGTCATACCTTGAGGTAGTGTTGCCATGGAAACGGACTTGCGATTAGTTCATCAATCAGAACGAAGTTAGTTTTCTGCGAATATCTTTGAAACTGTTGGTTTTAGAGCCTTAAAATGTAGTTTTCGGTGTCCCGTAGGGACATACCGAGTATTGTTTCTTGCATCGAGGGGAGTAAAATGAGCTTTGTCCGGTCTTTATGCGACAACTTCGATATTTTGTCCTGGTTGAGTATTTTTGGTGACTTTTCAGTTATGTTGCCCATTCCACGGGAACAATGATTTATTTCCGGACAAAAGGCAGCCTATATGTTATCCCATGGTATAAGCTGTCTCCATTTCAAATTTCATCCAAATCCGTCCAGCCGTTTTAGTGTCAAGAGGTAACAAACTAACACACACACTCACACACACACACACACACACACACGGACACACAGATTTTCACAATTATAATATATATAGGGATATAGGGATATAGGGATTTCTTTAAAAAATGACTTTTAGAAATGTGTACGAAGTGTGTGATTTGTAGAAATTTTTGCTCTAGGGAAATATGCTCCATAATTGCCGTCCACTGCACTTTTTAGCCGCTGTGACGCCTGTTTCATGTAATTTTAACATTCTGTGGTCTTTCCCTTTAATTTTGCATGGATTTCAGAAACAGTAAATCAAAGGAATGAGTACCCTACTCAAATCGTATAATTTCATAAATATCGAATAACCGGTGAGTGTACCAGGTAAGCTGTCAATTAATGGACTCAGCACACAGAATGACATGAGCAGTGACGAATTGCATTCTAATTTCATAAATATCAATTTTTGTAAGAAGTGTGCGATTTGCAAATACTGATGCTGTGGGAAATTACGGGACATCATTGCTGTTCAGTACGCATTTTGGCTGCAGGGACGCCTGTTTCATGTCCAAACTACACTGTTAAATGTTAATTTATCTACAGGTTCGCTGTCAATCAATGGACTCAGCACACAAATGACATTAGCAGTGACTATTTGCATTCTAATTCCATAAATATCGATTTTTGTAAGCAGTGTGCGATTAGCAAATACTGATGCTCTAACATGCTGCAATTATGAGTTGTCGTCTAAAACCTTAAAACTATTAAACATTAATTCTTTTACAGGTTTTTCGTCTGCATTCTAAATTCATAAATATCGATTTTTCTAAGAAGACGGCGATTTGAAATACTGTTGCTGTATGGTTTATGAAGATGTGAGAGTTATCGCACGGGTCCGTTAGTCTAGTTTTATTGTGGCCTTTTACTCAAATACAAATTCTCATTTCATTTGCTCCAGCACTTTTGTCGCCAACCCATAACGTTATTGTTGTTGCTTACTTTAGAGGCTGCGACATCCTGGTCATATAGCCCTGTGTATTTGGGTATGTGGAATTTGTGTGATGAACTGTGTTATTGTGATAGCTTTATTTGTAATTCAAGAGAGAATTGGGAGGGTGGCAGCTGTGGCCTCAAGTTAGGAACCATCCGAGCATTTGCCTGGAGTAGAAGTCGTAAACCACGGAAAACCACTATCAGGATGGCTGAGGTGAGAATCGAACACTCCTCTTTATATCACGAGGCTACCCTGTTCCAGCCTTAAAATTTCTCCTCATTTCTGCTGCGCCACAGTCCAAGTTTCATTTCCATAGAGCATATGAATTTCTGATATCCTAAATCTATATACCATACATGCAAAGTCTTAGCCAAACCTTGAAAATGTTCAGACAGGAAGCTTACCCTTTTTGTACAGACTAGCATTCGCCCGCGAATAATCTAGCTGTAAAGAGTACACTTAGCAAAATCTCAATCATGAATGCTACGACTGATTTATCCTTGGTATGAACAATCAGACTTTATCAATTCAGCTACTGGTGCAGTGGTTAGGGGTTTGTCATTCAGGTATATCAGAGCGAAGTTAGTTTTCTGGGAATATCACAGACACTGTTAATTTAAGGGCCTTTAAATGTGATTTTCGGAGATCTTTTATAGTCGGGTGAAAAAGACCTTCGTACCACACTCACACGCGTAAATTGCGTGAAAAAATTCTAGAGTGCCCCTTGACCCCCTTAAGCGCATTATACTGTATGTATTGATGTATTTTACAGCTTAATTTGGTTCAGTGATAACCTTATAACAGCCTGGAAACTTTCACAGTAATGTAATAATTGGAATTGCATTGCGTCTTTCAGAAATAGATGGACCTGTGAGATTCTGTTACCATGGTTACCGTGTTGCATTCTTTCATTATTTCATTGTAAATATACATGTTTTAAGGTATTTATTTAATTGTGAGGCATTTAAAGAGTAAGTGAGTGCGTTTCGCTTACGCATTGGGTCATGCTGAACCTGTAGGTACCCCATATGTGTAGGTTGGTGTTAATGGGACCTTATTTTCAGTACAAAACTGGAATGGAACTTTAGTAGAATAATATAGGGAGGGATATGCATTGGCGTACGCAGGACTTCTTTCTGGGGTGGGGTGGGGGTTCATTCATACAGTAGTTGTGTAGGTTATTAAAATATTATGTCGATTATTTTTCATAAAAGGCAATAATTAAATTTACATTCTCTTTGCAGAAGAAAAACTCTGTTAATTATATTTTCCAGCACAATAAAAACAAGAAGTTCCGTGAAGAACTATACAGCCTACTTTTCATGCCAATGATTATTCTACAGTATATGAACCTATCTAGAATAATGACAAAATTAAGTTGGTAATATCGAAATATCAAATTAGTTCAAAATATACCTGGTATAATGTAGCCTAATAGAGCACTACAGTTGGCAGCCCTGGTGACTGAATATATTCTTAGTTCCATCTCTTAATGTACAGAATACAAAATTAGGTTGAAGTCCAATGGACGTTACATGCAGTTAGACACTGGATCTATCAGCACGCGTAAAAGCATGTTGCCAACAATACCATGCGTGTGCTGGACAGAAATAATCTGAAATATTATGATATCTTGTTGTGCCAATTTTGGATGTAATCCATTTCTTAGTATAGAAGTTACATGTATTTTAAAATTGGACATATCAGCAGGCATAGAATCATGTTGGCAGCACTGCCTTGTATTAATTACTCCAAATTAATCTACAATGTCAGGTGCTATACGTGTGCAAAGTATAGAACTGTTGGCTTGCATACTTTCTGATATATTGATATTAGGGTAAAAAAATATAGACAGCATTTATTAACAGTTGGCAGCCCTGATTGCTCTTAACGATACTTACAGTCATATCTGTTATGGTACACATTGCACATACGAAATTTGGTTGAAATCGAACTGATAGTATAGAAGTTACATGTATTTAAAAATTGGTCCTATCAGCAGGCTTATAATCATGTTGGTAGAACTGACGTATATAAGTTACTCCAAATTAATCTAAAATGTCAGAATATACGTGTGCATAGTTTAATGCTGTTGGCTTGCATACTTTTTGATATATTGGTATTTGGATAAAAAAAAATAGAGAGAGGAATTATTAACAGTTGGCAGCCCTGGTGGCTCTTAAGAATACGCTCAATCATATCTGTTTATGTACAGATATTACATACAAAATTTGGTTGAAATCCAATTGATAGTGTAGAAGTTATATGCATTTAAATATTGGACCTATCAGAAGGCTTAAAATTATTTTGGCAACACTGTCATTGTTGGCCTCCTGGAAATTAAACTGAAATAGTGTTATCTACATGTGGGCCAATTTTGGAATAGCTCCCATGCATACCTTGCGAGATATCCAACATGGAGCTCAAATTTCTAGTGCGTTTTTTCAGCAGTTGGTAGCACTGACATCATTTTCAAATATGGAAGTGAGATATTCCGGTGCACATCTTTACTCATACTAAATTTCGTTTTGATTGCTGCAGCCGTTTAGGAGTTGATAGGGGGGGACACACACTCAGCCAGACAGACAGACAGACAGAAGGTCGGACAGACAGACAGACAGACAGACAGACAGACAGACAGACACACATTTTCCCGGATCGATCTCATAAGTCTACTTTTTCCTCATTTTTGCAAAATGTGAAAAGTAGGCTAAAAATGAAAAATTTCTCTTTTTAAGTAATATGGTAAACAGTAACCAACTATTAAAACTGAAATGATGCAGTAGTATCATCATGTCGCTTGCCACGGTGGGTGAGTGGTTATCGAGTCGGGCTACCAATTCCAAGCTTGCATGTTTGTTCCTGGCCATGGTAAGTGACTTTTGAAAGGCAACAAAAATCACCACACGCATGTCATACGTTGTTGGCATGTTAGAGAACCCATTTGAATTGAGTAGGCCGTGTTTATAATGGCGCTATAGTGTCAAGGAGCTTAGATATCTGACCTCCTTGACTTTCATAGCACTCCAAGGATTTACAAAATTCAACATGCAAGCTGCCCTCTGGGCGTCAAATAACAAAGCTTGCGCCTGGTACCCGAGGCCATACATTATTATTATTATTATTATTAATATTATTATTATTATTATCATGTCCACAGCAGCACAGGGTTCGATTTTAGGACCAGATCTATGGAATATCACATATGATAGCTTGCTGAGATCTGAAGTCCCTGATGAAACTATCCTAGTAGGTTATGCAGATGATGTTGCTGCTCTTGTAGCAGGAAGAAGTGTCGAGCAGGCACAGTTGCGACTCAATATGGTAATGCGTACAATCAATAGTTGGATGGAGGAACATGGTCTGTCTCTAGCACGTAGTAAGACAGAAATTGTAGTCCTAACAAAGAAGAGAATTCAGACAATACTCCCAATACAGGTAGGAGACATTCAAGTAGAGACGCGGCCAGCAGCAAAATATCTGGGCCTCATGATCGACAATAAATTGAATTTTGGAGAACAAATTAGACGGACTGCGGATAAGGCGGCAAGAGGAGTAACGTCTCTCAGTCGGCTAATGGCCAATGTTGGTGGGCCAAAATCTAGTAAGAGGAGATTACTGATGACAGCCATCCATTCAGATCTGCTGTATGGAGCGGAAATATGGGCGGATGCCCTGGATAAGGAAATTTATAGAAAGTCACTAGCACAAGTGCAGAGGCGGGGTGCTTTACGCGTGGCATCTGCTTATCGCACGGTCTCTGAAGAAGCAGTTCTTGTTATTGCTAGGATAATTCCAATTTTTTTTTCTAGCGAAAGAACGCAAGTACATTTACTGGAGGAAATCGGAAGTAGGTTTACAAAATGCAAGACGAACAGCAAGAGCACAAACCTTTCACAATTGGCAGATCAAATGGGAGCTAGGACACCGAAGCCAGTGGACTAGGAGAATGATACCCCAGGTGCAGGTTTGGACAGAGAGGAAACATGGTGAGGTTGGTTATTATCTCACTCAGTTTTTGACTGGCCATGGGTACTTCAGTTCTTATCTTAAGAAGATGGGGAAAGTGGATTCACCAGATTGTATCTACTGTGTTAATGAGGTAGATAGTGCTAATCACACCTTCTTCTCTTGTGGACGGTGGGTCCAAAGTAGGCAGTCTCTTCAAGATGAAATTGATGTAGAGATATCTCCTGACAATATTGTTGCGGTAATGCTACAAAATGAAGAACATTGGAAACTTGTAGCAAGTTTTGTTGAAGATATCCTCCGAACAAAGAAGACGGATCTGGATCGCCACTGAAGATAATTCATTACGGAAGAGTGCCCTACGGGCAAATATAAAATGAATCTTGCCTGAAGTAATGTGCTAAACGGTTCCAGGCTAGTGTTCAGAAGTAAAGGGGGAGTTTTAGTCGGTAGTCTGCTACTCAGTAGCAGGAGCCCGACACTCTGTGCGTAAATGCATTTCTTCCCCAAAAAAAATAAAAAATAAAAAATAAAAAATAAAAAAAATCATGTCCATACGTGACTGGTTATAATATTGATATTACAGTATGTGAGAGAAAAAAAATGTTTTGCTGCCATAGGACTACTATTAACTCTCAAAATCTGTCTATCTTGATGGCTTTTGAATCAACATCATTGAGAGGAATAAATTGCAAAAATTCTTTGTACCGAATTACACTGTTCAACAATGAAATTATTACATAAACAAAAATACCCAATCTTTATAGATTTCGGTACGTTGAATTCGAAAATGACAATAATTTCCGTCTTTAAGCTCCCGTTTTCATAGTATATACACATTTAAAGCAGCCTGAAGGGACGTGAAAAAAGTTACCAATCGCACACGTTGACAGAAAAACTGATCCATGGCTAGCTCTAACGCTGAAGGAAGAGTCTCGCTGCGAGAAGAGTGTAGGGCATTTACCAAGTGAAGTACATGACCACACTTAACCCTTAAAAGGGATTAATTTTTCGTTTCATGTGTTTTTACATTTTAATTTATTTTAATTATTATAATTATTAATACTGTAATGCTATTTTGTGTTTCTCTAATATCATTGTTTATACATTTATTTTGAATTTTCAATTTATGTTCATATAGATTTAATTTTGATATTTTTCTATTGAATTAATTAATTAATTAACCAATTTCTAATTGATTTTACAAATATTTTCCTATTTTTTACATTAATGTTTATTATTTTAATTTTTATATTTCTTTTATTATTGTAATTTTATTTTTATTACTTTTATTTATATATTTATATTTTATTTTTACACTTTAATTGTTAATGCTTTTAGTTTTAATTTTTTGAAATGTTATCCAACACATTACGTCAAGTAGATACGTATATAATATTTGATTTTTAGAAATACTAGCACTTCGGCTTGAAAAATCTCCAGAATTTGGCTTAACCTCTTCAGACCCAGGGTACACATATGTGAACCTTCACTTTTTTCCCCCCTTGGCAGCAGTTGGTATTATGTGAATTCTGAATTGTCATTCTCTTGCTTACTATTCCCATTTCTATGGTGTTGGTGGGTGAAGTGAGATGATTTTTTACGGCCGGATGTCCTCCCAGCACTTGGTATATCAGGGAGTTGAGAGAGAAAAATGAGTGCAGATGAACTGTCCAAGACGTTGGAAGGAAGTGGTCGTGGCCTGCTAAAATGTACCGTCTCAGTTTTGCCTGGATTTGAAAACGGCAAACCATGGAAAATCATTTCAAGAATATCTGACTGAGGGATTCGAACCCATTCGGTTTTCCAGTCCGTAGATAGTCAGGCCCTATGGCCACGACTTGGCACTCGTAACTATCTCGATCGGCAACTGTCGTTTGTAATTTTAATATTTTATTAAAAAAATTGTCCTGTGTCTTAAAATATGTGTGATTTTTGCCATTATTTATTAAGAAAGAAAAACTGAACTAGAAAATCTCAGCTACAAATTTTGTCTTGGGTCTGAAGAGGTTGAAGATTCAACTATCAGCATCTTTGAAAGCATAAACTATCCTTATGACTGGTGATTAATATAGAGACCACTATCCCATAAAGGGTTAAAATATCTACAGGAGAAAAGAAGACTCATTGGCGGTAGTGTAAAACAGGTGACAGACGGGGCAATGTAAGGATTCAAGTAAACAAATGTTTCTGGACAGTGTGGGGGTGGGGGTGGGGGATGGTAAACCCTAACCCACACGTCGGTACTCACTGGAGATAAGGTATTGTATTCATTCATTTTCACCAGTTATATGGAAAATAAAAGGAGGGTATTAAAGAAGATACACACTTGATTATAATATGACAAAGATTTGCATTTATTACTCTAATCCTTTATAAGTGTCTTTTCATTTTTACACACTATTTACAATACTGTACAAACGTCTTTTATAGTTCTATTCACATCCTTTTATAATCTGTGATCGTTCTCCTCAACATTACTTACACTTCTTCTGGTATATTAAAACTTTTTAAAAATATTTCTAAATTTACTATCATACAATATACACATTTAAAAAATAAATATTAATTATTCCATATCCAGGTACAGATATCCATACAAAAAGGACATGCTTACAACTCAATCTCTTTCTTGGACCACATCTTGCTAGTAGCTTCAATAAAGAGTTAAATTGCTGTACAATAAAAACATAATCTGAAATTTTTAAATTCATGTGACTCAATTTGTCTACAACGAAAAATGCAAAATATTTCCACTGCTGATTCAACAATTGCGCCTTATTTAAAAAACTAGATACATCAGAATCGTAAGAATGTTGCTTACAATTGTAGGCTATACGACAAGAAATTAATTATCCATTTTGATTGTTCATATTTAATTACTCGGAATAATTTGTAACAAACATTCAAATGCTTATAAATGTTTTTGTGTCAAGTAACGTGTTAATGTTACAGTTAACGCCCATATAAGTTAAATTATCAAATTTTTAGAATATATTGCATAGAAATGTTTCCATATTATAATTTAATAAATAAATTCCTGTTGAATTAATTTTCTGATTCACTAATTTAAAAAAGCACAAAAATGATAATGAAGTAATCATACAAAGTATATAATTTTATATTACTCATTCTAATGGACATAGTAACGAATATTTTTAGAAATAAATGTAAAGTTATGCAATAAACATATACTGTATAACTTTTAGTTAGGGTCAATATCAAAGGCGGATAAAGTACAACAGAACAAAAAACCACAGACTATGTTTCCATTTACAGTACGGTAGTACAAAAGACTTGGCACCATATTTTAGGCATTTGAAACTATGCTATAAAAAGTGCATACTTTCTGTTTTAAACTCATTCTTACAGATATTTACAGAATCAATCAATACTCACATACAAAACAAATATACTCACAAACAAGATAAGATATTTCTCATCTGTAGAATACAACACAATTATGGTGTATAGTTTACACCAAATGACTTCGTTGTACGGACATTACAATGATGTAAAATTTAAATTAGAAAACCATTACCTATTGCTCAACAATAGGCAAGGAAAGTTCATAGAGGCTTATTAGTAACATTTACCATTCAGTAAATGAAAGTTGTGCCATAAATTCAATTTTGAGGATATGTTTTAATATATTTTCACGATCTTGCACATTTGGACGACTTATTTATGAAATCTACTTTTAGCTTTTTAAATTGGAATGTTGTGTATGTTATGCATAATCAGTTGGTTTTCAGGTCAGATATTCAACACAAACCAAACGGGCAATCACTATGACAAGCATCAGAATAAGAGGAATGGTAACATTATTATTTTTGCCTATGAAAAACAAAATTCTTACCAGATTTCACAAAATTCACATAGGCCTACTTATCAATATTTTACACCCATTTGTAATAAAATTATTGAACAATGACGTATGCTATAGTGTTTATTTTTCTGCAGGATTTATGCTCAGGTGTAATACATGGGGATCATCAGCAGGCATTTAGTTCCCCTTGGCTCAGAGCCATTGCTCCCTCCAGAATGAAGCTTTGCCCATCCAGTTCCCCCTAATTATTTAGGAATTAGAAATTAGATTTTACTAAAAAAATTGTTATTTCTGATTTTTTGTTTTTCTGTAATTTTTGTTTATTGATATAATTATTAGTTTTATTTAATTTTTTGTTTTATTATTTTTAAACCATTTCATATTTAGGCTTCCACCTCTAAATTTGTATAATTTAATCCATGTTAAGAAGGGCAGATGACCTCGCTGTTCCACTCCTTAAAACTCCAATAACTAACTAACTGACTAAGAAATACGATTATCATAAGATATTGTAAAACATTGCTACCAGCACTAAAATTCTTCGCTGATCCACTATGAAATTAACAAATTTGGAGTATTTTAGTAATTTACTGTCAATTCAGCGATTTTTTCACTGAACTTAGTGACTTTAAATTTATTTTATTGTTGGGATATAATTATCTTTCTATTGTTTAAATAAGCATTTGGAGACCTTTTAGATTTCCAGGTTTGAATGCCGCATTCTATTTATCTTCTTTCCATTTAAATGGCCTGTGCTGGTTCTAAAATGCAAATCACCTAATAGCTGAAGCCTCAATTTGCCATGATTATAATGATGCTAATGCTTGAGAGTTTGTAGATCTATTATGATATGAGGCAAAAACATTAACCATATTTGGATATACGTATTAACTTCGTTATCTTATTAAAACTGTTTTACACCTGTTAATACTCAATATGCTCTAAATCTTTATTGGAACTTGTTTTCGGTCCTACAATGTGCTTAGCCTAATATATTTATATGTATTATTTACAAAAACGTGACATTAATAACCATAGAATGACATAAAATGACCATGATAGCCCGATTCATTATTGACGTGTTAATTATAATAAAATATTTATTTTTACCTAAAGTCAATATTTAGTACATTGAAACCGTACCAGTTTCGTATATGATGAGTAACTGAGTAGTACAATATCAAAAGTTCACAGAGTAAAAAAAATATATAAAAATAATAAAAAAATAAAATAAATTAAAAAAACAGATCTGTTACAATAATTTTGTTAATAGAGCATTAAAATGTCTTGAAAATCAGCGCAGAAATGAGGAGATGTGTATGTTAAAATATGCACTATATGTTGAATAAGTAAAAATTATGCTTGATGTGTATTTGCCAGGTATTGTAGAGAAAAACTTTGGAATATGTGTAGCGAAGTTATTTTTATTATTATTATTTAGAACATATTGAGTATTAGCTGATGTAAAACAGTTTTAATAAGACCTATATTCTCAATTAGCTTTTTTAATTTATGGTTCTCAAATTTGTTCTTCATTAAGCCAAAATGTATTGTGCTGTATTTCTTTAGCGTCCAAATACAGTAGATTATTTAACATCTTTCATTTCATAGGAATGCACACAGGATATTTCTATTGAAATAATATTGAACATAATACTGTAATATGGACTTTGTGAACTTCATTATTATGCTTTAGTTTTTAAAGATTTCATATAATAAATATATACAGGAAAAGGAGGATTCAATTTTATGGCCACATAACACGCATGAGCTCGCAGTGACAGACCAATAAGATCGTTTCCTACTTAATTAACAAGAAAACCAAGGGACCCTGGTTCAACGAAGTTGAAAAAGATCTTCGAGAAGTAGGAATCACTCTTGAAGACATCCAGGATCATGCACCTCTCCAGAGAAGACTTCGAGCATGCAAGAGATTACAAGAAAAGATAAAATTGAAATCCGGCAAGAAGTAGACTGGTGAAAGAAAGGAAGGTCACTGAACGCGAATGCGAGAATATTGGGGAAGAGTTAAAGTTCTAGGGTGCAAACGGTTGAAGTAACGTGGTCAACAGCTGGCCGAAACGAAGAAAGAAGAAGAAATGCGTTTCCAAGACAAAAATAATAGTTCAAAATTCTATAGATATTAAGGGAAAATGATTGGTATGCAATTGGGCCCCACATTTCGAGCCAATTATGTCCAAGAATGGTTATCTTTACTCCTCCTCCTTATAAAATTTTGATTATAGTTCTTAGTACAAGTTCAGACACCACAATAACGCAGGATATCAGACATAGTCAACACATACAAGTACACGAGGATGATAAAGATGCCCCAATCCCCTACGTGACAACAACATCGTGGAAAATCGATTGTGTTACTAAATTTCTATGATACTTTTCCTCTTATTCTTAGCATCATGTTAATTTTCAAAACCGTCCAAGATTATTTACGACATATGTTATAATACAATAATATCCATTCAAGTTTTACACAATCGAACACAAATATTCCAAATTTAAATTATGCAAAAAGTAATATCTCTTGTATACCAATGCTATAAAAATATAGGTACTTCCGTTCAAACCTGACTAATAATAAATAATGTCTAAAGTAGTGTTGTGAATATTATTTAAGTATATACATCAACAAGGCTTTCATAGTTATATGCTTATGAAAATAGGTATTAAATAGTTTTACCAAAAGGTTTTGCATTTCTCAATTTTGGCACAATCGGTAATTTTTAAAACCTAATACTAGACTAAGATTCGTTACTAATGTATTGTCGTTTTGTCATAATTCATTATTTCAGCATAAGATTACTGTCTGTTCATGACTATATCATCGCGAAGTATTTCAAAATCATACCAAGCCATTTTATCAGCTTGCAAAGGAACGCTTCGTCAAGATTTATTTGTCTTTTGTAAGTATATCTTGACACAATCAAGTCCAACAACACACGGCTATACGGCTATGACACTGTACTACATAAAATATCACTTTGGGGCTGTTGATTTTAGTGGAATAATTCCATCTTAATGAATTCAAATCAGTACTAAGATGTTTAATAATTTAATAATATATATAGCCTATTTTTTTCAGAATGTGGTAAAATAAATGTAATTAGATTCGGAGAAACATCTGAATATTACAAATAATCAAATTTAGAATGTTTGGGAAATCTTTGTAATAACATACATGGAATCGAAATTACACAAGACACATTTTGGTGTTGGGGATGATGCTTTAAAAGGTCTAACTTTCAGGTTATTGACCCACAGGCATTTTACAATTATCACATGTTTTAAGGCAGTTAAGTTGGTATGTATGAGCTTGTTTGGATCATACAGCATCTTTAGTACTGATTTGTCTTGATCAAAATGGAATTATGTCATTCAGCCGTCGATTATACTGTTTGCAGTCAGAAAGTCTCCAACGTTCGAGAGTACTTTCTAAATAGACGTAGAAGTCTTTTTCTTCACTAAGACCAGAGTGTCCACACAATTTTGGCACAAGTCACTTGCCTCTATCGGCAGCCACACCCAAGAACTGCCATATCTTGATAATTCTTGAGAACGACCTTCTCTTGATCATCAAGATAGAGCATGGAGATGGGCCTAAGCACTGTCGGTACACAACACGCTTTAGGAACAGCGCTGGGATTTACTGAGTTCATCAGGGTCTGCACTATTGCATGGTTGGTAGAATTAAGATGATCAGACAGGGGGAACGGACAATCGCCGTGGCAATAGAACGCGTCATACCCTAAAGGAGCGACAATCCAGTCGTTCCAACCCACATCTGCGAAATCTACATACAACGGATGTCTCTTACAATTCTCGCGGACATGTTTTGACTTATGCTTCTTCGACGAAGATCCCGAGAAGCCTCGTTTTGTTCTACTCACTATCGCATCCGCACTGCGAGGTTTGTTTTTACCATCGTCTGTGTACGTGATGAGAAGAGGCTGGTCGGGATGCCACGTTGAATTGTCTTCGTCAACGGAGCGTCGCAATCTAATATGATTGTCCATTTTTGTTGTTGACGATGAAGACCTATGGAGAGGTTTCGTCTCCACTATAAGGCCATGATTATTTCGTGGATTTTCCATCCAACGTTGGACGGCTGGGAGTACGTCTAAGGTGACTGACCCTGTCTCCCGAATATCGACCACTTTGGAATCTAGGAGACGGAATATTGGATCACGACGCCCTCGCACACCAGGACGCACAATGTCATGAACTAACACATGCTGATACAAATGTTTCTTGTTGCGACCCTCCACGGACGGTACGGCGACTCGCCGAAGTTGCAACTCCGCTGCTTGGAGTTTCTCGTACAAAGGAATGCTCTTCACGTCGAACGAATATCGGAAGCGGTGATGAGTACGGAAGGCGGCGTCCACATCACTCTCTGAAAACAAAAGGAAGATCATGTTATGGAATGTCGCATTTCTTTAATTTGTTTACAGAAGGATTCTCCAGAGCAGTTATCCTACCGTGGGGAACAGTAAGCACATTAATCAGGCATGGAATTGTACAGACACTCAAGGAATGATCACTCTTGGTAACTATTTTGGCCACAGTTTCAACGCAACGGTGGGCGGGGAAATGCGAAGTAATTTAAATATTATGAGTAATTAGAACATTATAGGTACAATAAATGTTTTTAATCATAGCTAAAAAAGTTACTAAAATAAATACTTGTGAATAGGAAAAATACCAGTTGAACAAACAGAGTCAAAACTGAATAATGTACAGTATGCCAATGATGACGTTCCATTAGCCACTTTATGATCTGAATTAAGGAAATGTGAATGCCAAAATACGAATCAACATATATTCTGTATTACAGAATACTGACCAATGAAATATGACATACAGATTTAGAACGACTTTAAGGTATAATTCCATATACATTTTTGTTTCATAGCCTATTTACCTACATGTGGTGTTTATTGAGTAATGTCCTGATAACCCCCTTGTTGTAATTATCCCAGTTTCCCCTATACATTATATTACGATTTGCAGAGTTACTCTGCTTATTTCTCGGAGGTTTGGCTCTGAGATAAATACATGAATGAATGAATTAATGACTAAATAAACAAATAAATAGATATACCAATAAATAAATTATAAATTAATTAATTAATCAATAAATTAATAAAATAATTGAATACATAAAATATAACAAAATAAAGTAAAATAAATTAAAAATAAAATTCCAATAGTAGGCCTAACCTAAAAAGAAAACTGGTAGGAAGTGGTCCACAGGACGCAACATGCGACACAATACATTCATGAAGAGATTTTGGGAGGATAAGAAGGCGAAAACCATCAGAGCACGTTTGAGTTGGCAAGTTCAAACGTGCTCTTTGAATGGGCATAAAGAAGAAGAAGAAGAAGAAGAAGAAGAAGAAGAAGAAGAAGAAGAAGAAGAAGAAGAAGAAGGAGCAGCAGCAGCAGAAGAAGATTAAAAATATATTAAACTAAAACTGTGCAGTTATGAAGAGTGCATATACTGTTTATTTAAGAGTCTGTACATAACAGAAATGTTAAACAAAAAATATATAAATTAATTTAAGTGTTTTCGAAATCATACTTTTGACATGTACTCAAAGTTATTTACAATACAATACATAAATGTAAGAAAATGAGAAGTTTTATCAATAATGACTTGGTCATCTACAAAGAGTAATGTATTAAGAAGAAAATTCTGATTGAGGGTAACTCCAGCATGATGGCTTTTGTCTTATTAAAATTTTCTATTGTGTGTGATTAACCTCGCAATTGCAGTTTTGTGAAAGCTGCGAGTTATTGGACTACCGCTATGTGGCGTGAGAACCATTGGTTTACCCAAATCTAGCAAGTACGATCTTTATAAGAAAACACTTGTCTTAGTCTGGCTTACACGCAATATGTTAGAAATGAACGAAATACTACCTTTAGTCAACTTTCAAGCTAACCCTGAAAAGCACTTTACGTGCTTCTTGTTCATTTTACAATGGGTAGCATTATCTATCTCTACCTTTCATCCCCTCTCTCTCTAGCACCGGACCTACCCCCTCCTTTCCACCGTGTCTTCCCTGCACAACATTCCTTAAACTCCAGCTTAGTACTGATCAAATGGATCCCCCTCTAAGGACCCTAATCTGTCCTCATCTTCAACTTAAAATCTATCCCATGTCACACAGATTTTGCGTTTAAGCTTGCTAGGAATTTTGACAGGTTCATATCTGCTAAATGTGACCATCTGTAAGCAAACCTGTCAATATTTGGTTTACCTATTTATAACACAGTGGAACAAATCTGAAAAGAGACACGCTCAAGTGATTTTTCCTCCTTTTCATTGCAGGAGACCAGGTTCTGAGGGAAAGAGAAGTTCTGGCTGTAGTTGGAGCCAGGGTTGAGGAGTAATGCTGTTAAGCCTAGTCCACACCGGCAGATTTGTTTGCAGACTGTATGTAGAATGTTTGCAGACTGTATGCAAACCGTTTGAAAACTGTATGAAGACTATGTATACTACTTTGGAGTCTGGAAACAGTCTGCAAACAGTCTCCATACAAGTCTGCATACAGTCTGCAGACTGTTAAGAAACATTGCAAGCGATACAAGTATGTTACTTGGTTTGCGTCCACACCAGAATTAGACCTCTAGTCCACACAGTCAGTGCTTCTAGCGATGCCGAATGAAGAATACGTACTTTTGACTTGTGCGTGTTTTGTATTGCTTAATTATGTGTCTACTCTAGCAAGAAAGAGGAGGTGTTGGACACGAAGAGTGGTCTTCAATTAATTTGATTGTCTGTTTCTGATTCCAAGAAGTCATTTTGGGACTATCACCAGGAGCACAATTTTCCTATAAAATTTTAAAACTAAAAACCAAATATCTACTTTTGCCACGCACAATTCACGAACAGTTAACTCAGCAGTATGACGCCATCCGCACTGTGATCCGCTCGAAAGGCAACTGGTTACTGGATGCGTCTGTGGTTTGTATCTGGTCTCCAGTTTCAAAACACGTCCACACAGGAAGACTTGAGACAAAATACTTGTTTCTTGTATGCGTGTTTTCCATTTCGTTGGAAAACAGAAGACATTGTATCTTGTCTCTAGAAACACGAGATATGTTTGTCATTTGTATGTCAATTGTATGCAGACTGTTTGCAAACTGTATGCAGACTGTTTCCAAACACCACTCGAGTATGAAATGTGTCTCACGATTGTATGTAGATTGTTTTCAAAATGTCTGCAAACATCCCGCATACAAATGAGAAACATTTGGGAAACAGTCTGCATACAATGTTTCTGGAAACAAATCTGTCGGTGTGGACGAGGCTTTAGAATGCAAATACATTTGCCATTGTTGCACAAATGTTTGTAGATATCCATATTGATAGATGAATTAAATGTTTAAATTATACGCCAATCATTACTTTCACAAATATATCTATTATATATTGTACATGTTTCGACCTGACATTGAGGTCATCTTCAGCTCAATTAAAATGAAATCAATTAAGAATAAAAATAAAATACTATAGATGTACTTAAGTTACTAGTTTCGTTTTGTTTTTATAACACTTACTTTTATGGTAACGAATAGGTTCTAGGGTTCGGAAGTTTAAGACCTAGAGAAGTACAAAATATGCAAGCAAATATGCCCTAAAACTAGCTAAATATGCCCTAAAAACTATAACATATTACCTAAAAGAACTATAAAATATGACATGAATTTTTGGGATAGGTTATCACTAACATACAGTAAATGCTATATGACGTCCGTAGAGGAGCGCCTTCTTGGAATCAGGTCTTCTAAACCTGCTATCTGCCTGTTCCGGGAAAAGAAAGAAAATATATTCACTACACTATCCGGAAACCCTTTGTTTGAAACTCGACGCAGATAACACGTACCTTGTTAACGACGCCTCAATGTAAACAACAATGCTGACATTATAACCAAATATGACCTTATATCACTAAAATATGACCAAATATGACCAAAACAATAAAAATGGCCGAAATATGCATTTATAGGAAACATCTAATTGCTTCAAACGTGGTCAGGGACTCGTCATTCAAACATATTTTTCAGATTTCGGATAAAATGAGCTCGGGGAAAAAATATGACTTTTCGTTAACATCCGAACCTTCGATGACGTTACTAATTTAATTAAGTAACCGTAACACCGTTACTTTACACAGTAACGCAAATGCTCGTTACTTTTTCAAAATGGAGTAATCAATGTCACAGGTGTATCTCATTTTATTAAAAATTTAATAAGTCATTGAACATGTTTCGGCCTGAAACAGTGGAGTCATCTTCAGAAAATTATGACAACAAATGAAGAAAAGCTATCTAGGATAATATTTGAAAGATGAATCAAAAATTATCGTTAAAAAACTAATTCAAAATAAAAATCTGCAATCTTAGAAAGAGAAAATATGATAATTAAGAGAAATTTCAAATTGGGTCGGGCATGGTAGCACAACGGTCAAGCTATTCGCCTCTCACCAAGGTGGACCGGGTTCATTTCCCGGTCAATGCATGTGACATTTTCGAAGTGAAATACCATGTCCTGTGGTTCGGATTCCACGTAAAAAGTAGGTCCCATGGCTTATGATCACAAGATTAACGGTCACGTAAAACTACAAGCTTCCTTCCTTCCTTTTACTGCGAAGTTAGGCAAGTTAACCTACGTACACAAATTTAACATTTTTGCTACGTATCTCTATAACTTGAATTTTAGATAATTCGAATTTATTTTGATATCCCGCAACAATTCGAGATATCGAGGTTAGCCTGTATTACATTATGATTTCCAGTTTCAGTGTCTGAAATGCCACGAGCCGTATGATCACAAGTGCGAGTAAGAGCCACGTGAATCTAACAGCCTCCTTTCTTTTTATTCGGAGTGAGACGCAAATGAGACAAAGAAAATAAGCTAGTAATTTTGCCACTTAAAAACAGTACTTACTCTCTGTCAATATACATGTCATTAAATGTCAATGAGGCGGAATTCTGAGAGAAGAGTGGATCCAGTTTGCAGATTATGTTGCAGGAAGTAATGAGGTATGGCAAGTTATTGCTGGAAATGTTCTGCTCTGAGAACTCTGGCTTTACTGTGAAAAAGGAGGCATGTCGGTGAGGCGTGTCGTCGGGGGAGGTGGCAGGGGGTGCTATATCCACCCCACCTAAAATTTATTTTGATGATGATGATGATTATGATGATGATGATGATGATGATGATGATGATGATTAAGGTTCGGATGTTAAGGAAAAGTCATATTTTTTTCCTGAGCTCATTTTACCCGAAATCTGAAAAATAAGTTTGAATGACGGGTCCCTGACCACGTTTAAAGCAATTTGATGTTGCCTATAAATGCATATTTCGGCCATTTTTATTGTTTTGGTCATATCTGGTCATATTTTAGTGATGTAAGGTCATATTTGGTTATAATTTCAGCATTGTTGTTTAAATTGAGGCGTCGTTAACAAGGTACGTGTTATCTGCGTCGAGTTTCATACACAGGTTTTCCGAATAGTGTAGTAGATACAGTATATTTTTCTTTCTTTTCCCCGAACAGGCAGATAGCAGGTTTAGAAGACTTGATTCCAAGAAGGCGCTCCTCTACGGACGTCTTTTAGCACATCTTTCTGGACAAGTTAGATTGCGACACTGAACGTATGAGGTCACGGAACATGACGATAGTGTGCTTCTCTCTTCCAATAAGATGTCACTCCAGTATATATATTTAGCTCAGCAGACAACGAAATGCCATGTTATGTCTTTTAGGAAAACTGAGCAAGAACTGCATCTCAAGGCTATGATACTGAATGAATGTTGAAAATTTTAATGTACTGAAGCTCTCTGTCAGTTTGTATGACTAAATGTGTCTGGTGTATTACGCCGATCACGTTTTGGCACTTAAGACGTTTACTCTGTTAGCGATACTTAACCTATCCCAAAAATTCATGTCATATTTCATAGTTTTTTAGGTCATATTTAGCTAGTTTTTAGGTCATATTTAGCTAGTTTTTAGGGCATATTTAGCTAGTTTTTAGGGAATATTTAGCTAGTTTTTAGGGCATATTTAGCTAGTGTTTAGGGCATATTTAGCTAGTTTTTAGGTCATATTTAGCTAGTTTTTAGGGCATATTTAGCTAGTTTTAGGGAATATTTAGCTAGTTTTTAGGGCATATTTAGCTAGTGTTTAGGGCATATTTAGCTAGTTTTAGGTCATATTTAGCTAGTTTTTAGGGCATATTTAGCTAGTTTTTAGGGAATATTTAGCTAGTTTTAGGTCATATTTAGCTAGTTTTTAGGGAATATTTAGCTAGTTTTTAGGGCATATTTAGCTAGTGTTTAGGGCATATTTAGCTAGTTTTTAGGTCATATTTAGCTAGTTTTTAGGGCATATTTAGCTAGTTTTAGGGAATATTTAGCTAGTTTTTAGGGCATATTTAGCTAGTGTTTAGGGCATATTTAGCTAGTTTTAGGTCATATTTAGCTAGTTTTTAGGGCATATTTAGCTAGTTTTTAGGGAATATTTAGCTAGTTTTTAGGGCATATTTAGCTAGTGTTTAGGGCATATTTAGCTAGTTTTTAGGTCATATTTAGCTAGTTTTAGGTCATATTTAGCTAGTTTTTAGGGCATATTTAGCTAGTTTTTAGGGTATATTTAGCTAGTTTTTAGGGAATATTTAGCTAGTTTTTAGGGCATATTTAGCTAGTTTTAGGTCATATTTAGCTAGTTTTTAGGACATATTTGCTTGCATATTTTGTACTTCTTTAGGTCTTAAACTTCCGAACCCTACTGATGATGATGATAATTGTTGTTTTAAGGGGCCTAACATCTAGGTTATCTGCCCCCAATGGTCTGGGTGATAGAGAAAATTACAATGAGATGAAATGCATAACGAAAATTAAGTGAGACTGAAAATATTTACAAAATGGAACTCAGATTGAAATGACTCACAAAATGTAGAGTGGAAATACTTACAAAAGGGAATTTAGAAGGAAAGTACTTACAAAAGCAAAGGATTGAAAAATACTCACAAAATGTAGTTTAGGTTCAAAATACTTACAAAATGCAATGCAGATACGTAATACTTACAAAATGCAATTGAAATTGAAAATACACAATGCAATATTTAGATTGGAAAAGGCCATTTAAGATTCAAAATACTCACAAAGTGCAATATTGGAATTCCAAATACTTACAAAATGCAATTGGAATTGAAAATGCTTACGAAATGTATGATAGATGCAAAATACTCATTTGGATTGAAAATACTCACAAAATGCAATTGAGGATCAAAATACTTGCAAAATGCCCACCATAGAAAATGCAATTTAGATTGAAAATACTTGCAAAATGCGGTTTAGGTTGAAAATACTTACAAAATGCAATTGAAATTCAGAAAACTCACAAAAATGGTGGTCTAACACACAATCAAAGACTTACTAAAAAGCAATTTTGATTGTCAATTCTTACAAAATGCAATTGAGGTTGAAAATACACGCAAAATATAGCAACATCGCGAATGTAACCCGATTATTCGTGATATAGCGATACAAATGGCTGTCTGTGATTGGTTGGTTGGTTAGTTAGAGTGATTTCATTTCTGACCACTAGGTAGCACTAGTGTATCACTTAATACGTCAAGTCGGAAGTAACTAATTAATTAATTGCATCAGTAAATAATTAATTAAACAAACCACATATTATCCTTGCACAATTAAAAATCAAAACCAATGCACTGTAAATACTCTGGCTATAAGTCATTCATTAGACTATAGCCAGAGGTAACTTTCTCAATTCACTATTATTATTATTATTACCCTCCAAACATTTTCCCTTCAAACGGTTTACGGGCACCAGACTCTTAATTTCTTCCTGCATTCACCTGTCAAGGTGATAATGCTTGTCACTGCCTGAGAGTAGTAGTGATGCCCCAACTATAATTATGTAATCGTTGTTTTAAGGAGTGGATCAGCTAGGTCACCTGTCCCCTGAACTTGTATTTTGCGAGTATTATTGTTTGTAGGTTGACTGAATGTTACTTACCGCGATGAAGGAAGCTGCGAGCGGTGTTGGCGGTGCGGGTATGTTTGCCCTTGAGTCGCAGGGAGGCGGTGTCCAAGTCAGCACCGGTCTGCTGACGGTATAAGTCCAGCATCGCTTGTGGAATCACTATCTTACTTCTGTCAGGCCTTGGTCGTTTGCTCACTCCGAACAATGACAGCAAGCTTGCCTCCACGTTCTGGAGGACTTGTGGCTCAGGGGTTGTGGAGGAGTTGGTGCAGGACATGAAGAGCGTCGCCAGCACGGTCAGGACCATCGGCAGCCCGCGCATGGTCGCTCAAACTCCTACAACACACAAAACAATACAATATAAGAATTAAAATAATATTCTTTAACAGTGAAAACATTTCTTAAGCGACAAAGTAACAAAAACGTAAAATTAATCAATTTTCTAAATTGTGGCAAAGGTTGAAGGGCTTAAGGACCCAGAAAGGTTTCAAATTAAGAGTCTTAGATCAAATTAAAAAAAAAACAATTTCAAAAAAAATCACTTCTGGCATAAATGCAGTTCCGGAAAAATAATCTAAAATTGCTTATTTCATTACTCTTTTCTTTAGCCCATTTTCATATTATGAAAAAATAGGCCTATGAGGTCATCTTCTGTCCGTGTGTGCGTCTGTGTGCGTCTGTGTGTGTCCCTAATAAAATCTACACGGCTCGTGCGATTTCAATGAAACTCGGTGAGGTTATAGCACCATTTAGGCCGACTTCGACAGTGCCCTTCAAATGATATTACGTCTCACCAATCCAACATGGTGGCTGTGCGAAGTATTTCACCGGCATTTTATATCTCCGAAATTATTACCGATATCACCCTGAAATTTTGTACGGTGATAAAGACCACTACTAGAAGTTCACCTATGAGACTTTCAAAAACCTGTTAACTACAAAACGAACATGGTGCCCAAGCGAAGTTGAAACTTTTAAATAGTCTTTTCTCGCGATTTAACCATCCAAACGCAATGAAACTTGGTACAGCAAATGTTTATAGACTAACACATTGTAATGCACTGGTATCTAATTTAGTTCCATTTCCTACATAACCTGAAGATGGTGACTGTGCGAAATTTTAAAATTAAGTTTTTTATTTCATGTGAATAAATCATGCGATCGAAGTGAACGTTTCAATAATGAACCTACGCAATGTTAGTCATCTAATAGTACATAACTCTATGGCCTACATTTATAAAAATCCAACTTGGCGACTATCCGAAATATTTAGACGGTTTTCAATATCTACGAATCTATTACCGCAATCAAACTGCAATTTTGTATGTTGATAGAGGCAATTAACATAAGTTGGATATATGAAAATAGGCTGTATAGTTCTTACGGAACTACTTGTTTAATGATGAAAACATTTTTTAACCGACAAATTAGCAAAAGATTAAAATTAAGCAATTTCTACAATTGTGGCAAAAGTTGAAGGGCTAAAGGACCCGGAAGGGTTTCAAATTGTGAGTCTTAGAGAGCTGAATCAAATTTTAAAAAAGGAATCACAAAAATCACTTCTGGCATAAATTCAGTTCCGAAAAAAGAGCCTAAAATCGCAAGTTTCTTTACTCGTTTTATTTTTGATTCAAATCCTAGCCAAATTAATTTATTCACACAATCAATACACTCAGACCTTTTTTGATTTTTTTTGACAAATCTTCGCGCCGGAAGTGGTATTAAGAGCTTAAGTGAAACCCTGCGTTGACACATACTAGTGCTCGTAGTGGTAGAAAAGGCAAACTACTAATCTAATTGACCGGTTATGGTTGAGTTTCATTCGCAATCGATGTTGCACCTTTTTCTCCATCATCCACGCCTTCCCGGTTTTTATTTTCGGTTTTGGTTGAAAACTCGGATGCTCTTGAAGTTTTACCCTAAATAGGCCACGCTCTTGGATATCGTCACACGTTATCCCAATATCCAACAGATCTTTCTCTACTTCACTGAACCAGGCCCCCTTTGTCTTTTTCTCATGGAGAAAAGCAAAACTTCGGTTGGATAGCCGAGTTGATTTCATTCGGGTTATATGTCCATATCTTTCTTTTCATCATCACGTCGGTTATTTTATTATTATTATTTTCAAATCCTGGTCACTCCATGTGAGATCTGTGCTGGACAAAACGGAGGCAGACAGGTTTTTCTCCGGGTACTCCGGTTTTCCCCGTCACAATTTCATTCCAGCAACACTCTCCACTATCATTTCATTTCATCTGTCATTCATTTCATCATTGCCCCAGAAGAGTGCGTCAGGCCTCGGCAGCCGGCACAGTTCATATCCTCGCCGCTAGATGGTGGCTTCATTCATTCCATTCCTGACCCGGTCGGAGACTGGAAGCAGGCAGTGGATTTTCATTTTCATTATTATTATTATTATTATTATTACTACTATTATTATCGATTTATACCCACTAAGGAGCGCTTATGACTAGTTCTTCTTCGATGCACTCTTTCGTTCATTAACATGAACCAAATTCTGTACTATGGGTTGCGTTTTGGAACAAACTAGTGTTGCCTCACGAGGCTGAGTGTACCCTGTTCCAGCCCTCAGACCAGAATTACATTTCTTGGCAGAGCTGGGAATCGAACCCGGACCTCTGTGGGGTAACAGCCAAGAATTCTAGCCACTGCATCACGAGGCGGACTAGAGAAGAGGCGTCCTTTCGAAATCTTATGAGAAATCGAGCCACGCAAGACTTGCAAAATTCAGTGCCAAGAGCAGCTGAAAATGGTTCCTAGGACAGTTGAGTTGCAAGGATGACTGTGCCAATGATGGAACACCAAGGGCAGGGTCAGTTTGTCACTTCGTTAGTCATGGGCTACTCTACCATGTGTCGCTTTCATATACAAAAAAGAAATCGTTGGCTAGCGTGGCGTAAGATACAGTGTTCTGTGAAATGTTGCGGCAATTAAGCACTTTTGCACTTGGTGACAAACCCACATACGGAGAGGGAAGAACAGTCATGATCAGTGGCGTGCAGCCAATGGGACTCAGCTAGTCCCCATTCTTCTTCTTCTTCTTCTTCTTTTTATTAAGGTATTCATATAATGAAATAGGGGCGCGTGATGTTGCTGTGGATTAGCTGCTCGTCTTTCACCTGGACGGCTGGGGTTCAAATCCCGGTGACAGCGAGGTGGAATTTTCACCTGAAAATTACGTGGCGTCAGGAAGGGCATCCGGCCTTACATCCCCGGCTAAAACAAGAATGAGCCTGGTTGGCTGCGGCGACCCCAATTAATTGGGAAAAGCCGATGAAAGTTAATTTTTCAAAATTCATATAATGAAATAGGAAAAGAATATTCGAAGTCAATAAATTATAATTATTGAGTACAGTGTTATATTATTGTTACGGCTGTGAGTTTGTGTCATCACTCGCCGCATGAGTCACAACTGCCCCTGGGCTGGGCTGTGGCCTGCCTCCTGTATTGCGCACGCCTTATGCAACAGGGCTACTAAGACAAAGGGATAGTCCAGAATATTCGTGACTGGACCAGCGATGGAAACCTCGAGAAGCCGTAAACCCTGGATGGATCTAGAAGCATTTATTGAGTCACCGGCCTGCTATATAAGTGCGACCTGTCTAGCAGCTGTTGTTGTTGTGTTTTACGAGCTAGTGCGAGCGATTATCTTGTGCGACAGAAGTGTGGTGACGAAGTGCTGTGCGAGTTACGAAATCCAGTGACATTGTTTCTCCAGCTAGTGGACAGCGAAATAGCCTGCAGCAAGTGATCGTAAGTAATTGTGGTCGGTGAACATAAAGGAGAGGAGCAGGTAGTTTCTGTCAAGGCCACCGTACTCATTAGGACGGATTAACTTCTGTGATCTGTTGACAAGTGGAAGGGCCAAGAGCGCTCAAGGAAGAGACTTGAGGAAACTGGAGTAAGGCTCCTAATTGCTTGTATTTGCTGATTAGTGTAATTTTCTGGCCACAATAAAGTTAATTATTTCTTTAAGCAGTAATTGGTGTTGTGCTTTGTACCCCCACCGTAATCCAGTTAACAAAAGTGCCACTAGGGGGTGGCACGTGTGGTGACGAAGTGCTGTGCGAGTTACGAAATCCAGTGACATTGTTTCTCCAGCTTGTGGACAGCGAAATAGCCTGCAGCAAGTGATCGTAAGTAATTGTGGTCGGTGAACATAATGGAGAGGAGCAGGTAGTTTCTGTCAAGGCCACCGTACTCATTAGGACGGATTAACTTCTGTGATCTGTTGACAAGTGGAAGGGCCAAGAGCGCTCAAGGAAGAGACTTGAGGAAACTGGAGTAAGGCTCCTAATTGCTTGTATTTGCTGATTAGTGTAATTTTCTGGCCACAATAAAGTTAATTATTTCTTTAAGCAGTAATTGGTGTTGTGCTTTGTACCCCCCACCGTAATCCAGTTAACAAAAGTGCCACTAGGGGGTGGCACGTAACATTATAATTTTCTGCGGCAAGCAGTAGTTGATACAAATGAAGTTGCAAGATTGACACAACATTTTATAAAATGGCTGATTTCAAAATGATTTCCAAAATATTAATAAGACCTAAATTGATTAAAAATAGTCTAAAACACTAACAAGTAATTCCGTGAAGAACTAAATAGCCTATTTTCATATATCCTACTCATATTAATAGCCTCTATCAACATACAAAATTTCAGTTTGATTGCTATGTTAGATTCGTAGATACTGAGAACCGACTAAATATTGCAGATGGTAGCCAGGTTGGATTTTTATTTATGTACTATTACATGAAGATTATTGTGTACGTGTGGTTTTCAGACTTCAATCGCATGATTAGGACACAAGAAGTGAAAACGAGATTTTAAAATTTCGCACAGCTGCCATCTTATGGTTATAAAAGCAATTGAAATAAATTAGATACCAGTGGATTAACATTTGTATAAGCATTAACGTGCAAAGTTTCACTGCAATGAGATGGTTAAATCGCGAGAAACGTCCATTTAAATATTTATACTTCGCGTCGCCGCCATGTTGGATGTGTGCTAACCAGGTTACTGAAAGTCATATAGGTGAACTTATGTTCATAGCCACTATGAACATAAAAAAATCAGTTTGATTGCTGGAAAAGGTTATTAGATATTGAGAACCGTCAAAATATTTCAGATGCTCGCCATTTTGGACTGTTATATGTATAGGCCATAGAGTCATGTATCATTAAAGGAAAATTATTGCGTAGCTTCATTATTCAAACTTTCACTTCGATCGCATGATTACGACACAAGAATAAAAACTTAATATTAAAATTTCGCACAGCCGCCATCTTCTGTTTATGTAAACAATTGAACTAAATTAGATGCCAGTGAATGACAATATGTATTATCATTTACTGTACCACATTTCAATGCGCTCATATGATCAAATCACGAGAAAAATGTATTAGAATGTTTCTACTTCGCTTGGCCGCCATGTTCGTTTCGTAGTTTACAGGTTTTTGAAAGTTACATAAATAAACTTGTAGCAGTGCTCTTTATCACCGTACAAAATTTCAGGTTGATATATTTCGCACAGCCGCCATTTTGAGGTTATGTAAACAATTGAACGAAGTTAGATGCCGGTGCATTACAATGTATATAAACATATACTGTGCCAAGTTTCATTGTGTTTGGTTGGTTAAATCGCGAGAAACGTCCATTTAAAAGTCGCAACTTCGCTTGGCCGCCATGTTGGTTTTGTAGTTACCAGGCTTTCAAAGGTCACATATGTGAGTTTCTAGTAGTTCCCTTTATTACCATACAAAATTCCAGGGTAATATCGGTAATAGTTTCGGAGATATTGAATGCTAGTGAAATATTTCGCACAGCCGCCATGTTGGATTGGTGAGACGTAACAAGATTTGAAGGGCACGGTCGGGGTCGCCCGGAATAGAGCTATGAACTTACCGAGTTTCATTGAAATCTCTCCAGCCATTTAGATTTTATTAGGGGAGGGGGGGGGGGGGGACACACACGAATCACACACGCACACACACACAGACAAAAGGTGATCTCATAAGCCTTTTTTTTTTTCAAAATTGAAAATAGGCTAAAAATCAGATCTGTTACATTATTAGATTAACGATGACAGATAAATCTCTTGAAAGGACGGCTCGAAGTGGAAAAGTCAATGATGTAATGGTACATGAAAATTTCTGATGTTGGGATGATTTGTAACTAGGTTTGGTTTAAAATTATGTTTCCAAATTGATTTCCCAGTTCACAAATCATTTCCCACTTATTACGCGTTTAAACCAAACTGTTTTGAAGAACATAATAACGGGGTTTTACTGTATATCGTTTTATTATATTTTTAAGCAATACAATTAATGACACAATTACATTTAATTAAATTGAATATTGGTTATGATAAGAGTATCTGTTTGAATTAAGATGGTTAGTTGGGTTCGAGTGATTTAAAATGAATTTTGACGTCACAAATATAAACAGTCCTCGAGCTAGGGGAATTCACCACTCCAGATTAAAATCCCCAAGGACTAGCTGGGGATCAAACCATTCGGGCTAAAGCCTGGCATGCTAATCCCTTGCCAAGAAATCGAAATGTAGAAACAGGTGATGACCACCGCTTTTAAAATGACATATATTTCGTGGAAATACTCACCTTTAGAGCACACTTTGAAGGGACTCCCTGAACATCACACATGAACAACCAGGCACAAACTGAGAGGAGAGAGATTTGGCTGGTGTATTAAAAACTTAGAATGACGCAATGAACACTCCATTTGTTTCGTGGAGAATATCTTGCGAGGATGCAAGAAGCTGCTGCACGCAATGTTACACCAAGCAAGCTAGGTGTTGTGTTACCGTGAATCACCCACACGCTCAGGTACGGGAACTACAGTTAACTTTTACGAGGAAGTCTCGTACCGAGGTCGAGTGTGTCTGGTTCTTCAGGTGATGGGCGGACCATCAGTGGCACTCCACGTGGGTGTCACACACAAGGAGGAATAGCCTACACCTTTTTTGCATTAATGTCAAACGCAACAAAAATAGAAGGTGATTTCTCCACCACCACGCCCTAAGAAAGATTCTATTGAGCCTTGAGATAAACTCACAACAAATTTTAACTAAATTCAAATGTGCCATTACTTATTCTTATTGTTACAAAGATAGTTGCTGGACTTATGCAAGCGTGATCTATAGTCTCTACTTACCACTACAAAGCTTGACACGGTGGGTGAGTGGTCAACGTGTCGGTCTACTAACCCCAAGATTGCAGGTTCGCTCCTGGCCGTGGTAAGTGATTTTTGAAAGGCGGTAAAAATACGAAACGCATGTCATACGATGTTGGCATGTCAAAGAACCCATTTGAATTCAGTAGGCCGTGTTCATAATGGCAAAATTAATCTCGGGAGTTTCCGCCAACACAAAGTTTCTCATTTCTCTACTAGAAAGCGCTATAGTGTTCAAGGAGCTTAGATATCTAACGTCCTTGACTTTCATAGTGATTGAAGGAACAACGAAATTCGACAAGCAAGCTACCCTCTGGGTGTCAAATTACAAAGCTTGCACCCGGCACCCGAGGCCATGCGATATTATTATTATTATTATTATTATTATTATTATTATTACAAAGCTTGCCACGGTGGGTGAGTGGTTATCGTGTCGGACTGCTAACCCCAAGCTTGCAGGTTCGCTCCTGACCGAGGTAAGTGATTTTTGAAAGGCGAAAAAAATCACGATGCGCATGTCATACGATGTTGGCATGTTAAATAATCCATTTGAATTCAGTAGGCCGTGTTCATAATGATAAAATTAATCTCGGGATTTTCAGCCAACACAAAGTTCCTCATTTCTCTACTAGAAAGCGCTATAGTGTCAAGGAGCTTAGATATCTAACCTCCTTGACTTTCTTAGCTCTTCAAGGAGCGATAAAATTCGACATGCAAGTTGTCCTTTAGGCGACAATTAACAAAGCTTGCACCCGGCACCCAAAGCCATACGATATTATTATATTATTATTATTACCACTACAAAGAATCCGACAGACCTGACCACATCGTAAATCGACACCTAAAGGAGGACAGGCGTATAGTCTGTAATAGATAGAGCCCGACGCGGATGAACAACACGTTATCCGCATCTGCCCTGCATCCGCACGAATGCTATCCGCATCTGCCCCATATCCGCACGAATACTATCCGCATCTGCCCCATATCCGCACGAATGCTATCCGCATCTGCCCCATATCCGCACGAATGCTATCCGCATCTGCCCGATATCCGCACGAATGCTATCCGCATCTGCCCCATATCCGCACGAATGCTATCCGCATCTGCCCCATATCCGCACCAATGCTATCCGCATCTGCCCGATAGCCGCACGAATGCTATCCGCATCTGCCCTGCATCCGCACGAATGCTATCCGCATCTGCGCCATATCCGCACGAATGCTATCCGCATCTGCCCCATATCCGCACGAATGCTACCCGCATCTGCCCCATATCCACACGAATGCTATCCGCATCTGCCCCATATCCACACGAATGCTATCCGCATCTGCCCCATATCCGCACGAATGCTATCCGCATCTGCCCCATATCCGCACGAATGCTATCCGCATCTGCCCCATATCCGCACGAATGCTATCCACATCCGCACGTTTGTTATCCGAATCCAATAACATTTTTTGATTTATTAGATAAAGCGTAAAGTACCAAAGCAACACATTTAGACATTTGAGGAGAAAGTCGTTCCCCAAGGCAATGTTGAGTGAGTTTTGTCCCTCTGAGTAACGGCAAGTCAAACAACGAGTGGCTAATTGTAGCACTTAAAGTCGTCGGATAAACCCACGCAGGCAAGCGCAGATATAAAGGAATTTCTTGGGGGCATAAGTCAACACTAATTGAGGGTATTTCCATGACTGGCTCTTCTCACTTTTCTATTATTCTCATACAACCCAAGCGAAAACAAATAGGGAAATAACAAGAAATGTGGGAGACGCAGATCTTAGCAAAAACTAAAATTATTTTAAAAATCCAGTTCAATAGGCTATAGTATCCTAAAAACTATCCACAAATTTACTCGAATCATTATCCGCAGCTTATCCGCTATACGCTCAGCCATACAAATTATATCCTCATCCGCGCAGCGCGTTAATTATAGAGCGAGTAAGCACCAGGTTTATCAGTGAATAGTTATATCAAAACAAAGAGAAAATATAAAAACAGAATTATAAACTAAAAAGAAAAAGAGAGTCCTGACACATACTTCAAACTTCAACATGCGAACTTGAGTGATTTTAAATGTTTCAAAAAAAAGGCTCAAAATGCGAAAATATAAATTTACGATAAATAAATGCGGCATTTCAAATCTTTATAAATACGGTAATCATTTTCTGGAGAAAAATAAAATAAAAATTTAAAATATCTACAGCATTCTTCAGCAAAAATATATTTATATTGGATTGAATACGATTGGAGTTTTTACGGTGAAAGGCATCTCGTTTCCAGCTAAAAACCAAAATACAAATTTTAACTATTAAAATAATTTTTGAATGTTTAAATACATTGACAGTTTATTAGTATATGTTCGTACATTTTATAATGAAAGAAGTAATTTTTCAGTGTTGCCTAATTCCATTAATGAAAGCTTTTCAGTCGGTCAACACAAATTTGTGTTTTGTGTTTTTAATATAATGCGTTTATTTTGTAAATTACAATACATAACACTAGTATGTTAATATATGGCACGCAGGACTTATTTCCAACCAATTTTCTACAAGTTGATACATTTTTGATGTTATACCGATATAAACCACAAAGTTTATCCATGACATGTAGGCCTACCAACATTTTGTGTAGTCACGACGGCCAACGCATCCCCAAAACTTTGACTCAGTGATAACGAGCGTTTCGCATCAGATTTCTTTCTCTGCACACCAGATGTCTTGACCGCTCTCTCCTGGTTTAAATGGATTGTGGACACTACCAATAGCATTCTTTTCACATTTTGCCTCGACTATTTAAATACGTTAGCATTTTTTAGGTTGGTAGGACACATACTAACCAGCCCAGGAATTGCATACTTAGTTATAGAAGGAAGGGTCGAGGATAAGAATTGTAGGGCAAGACCAAGGTTAGAATAAGTTAAACAGATTGCCTCGGATGTAGGGTGTGGTAGCTATGTAGAGATGAAACGATTAGCTCAGGATAGGGAAGCATGGACGGCTGCATCAAACCAGTCGAAAGACTGAAGACTGAAACAACACATCATTTTTTTTTAAATTAAGGCAACATTTAAAAGACACAAGCAATATTTTGCTTCGAACATTAACGAAAAATTAATTTCACAAACACCTTTCAAATGACCGCTGAAATACGGACGTCTAATTCTAAAAATAAGAACTATTGCATAGCTTACTGTTCCACCGTGGCGCGTGTAGATACCCCGGATGCAAACAAGTCAATGCCAATGAACAGTTTATTATTATTTGGAAAGAATAACGAGACAAACCGATCGCGGTCATAACGTAAACATGTGCATCATCTTCAACTAGGTCACGTGATGCATTTCAATGGCCTTGACATATTCTTTAAATTATTGCAGACACATCATGTATTTATAGAGTACGTTCCACTTCTTATCATTCTAAGTGGCAGATAAGTTATTAAAAGTTACTTGGTTATTATATCGTGTCAGAAAACAAATTGGATTAGTCTAATAAACAATGAAACCAGTGTTACCAGCTTATGATTGCTGCAAATCACTAATTAAATGAAGCACATCGTACTTCCTTACTGGGGGTATTATCTAGAGTTCAGTCAACAATTTTTCCTTCCGTACCAAAAAATGGAATAATGGCTTTCATGGTCACGTAATAAAACTGCATATAAGAGACGTAGTGTCATAGTTCATTATCCCAGCGGGGTACAGGTAGGGTTGTAGAAAGCCTGTAGATGAGCTTAACCGGGTACACCTAGGCGAAACCCCACGACAAAGGTAGCACGCAGTTCGCTACTCCTACGGGGACACCAAGAGCCCGCTGATGAGCCTGCTAGGTGTCCTTGGCGAAACCCCACACAAGACACGGCACAAACCTAGAAAAATTGCTGAGTTTTAATTCACGGGCCATGAAAGCCAATATACCAATAATAATAATAATAATAATAATAAATGTTTCCTCCCGTAAATGGCGCGGCCCACAATTTGAGGAGCGCTGGTCTAGTCGATGTCTGCCAGGCGCCACAACGAGCTACCCCATTTGATGTTCGCCCGCGTATTGTTGTCACATAACTACACGGGGGTTTATAAATCTTAGCACAAGACTCGGCTTGACCGTGATTATCTTAACGGTACCCTTTGTTGCTCACCCCTGACGCCAAAGCGCAGAGTGCTGGCCAAAGTAAACAAACAAACGAATGGTTACCTTTGTGGCATACCGCGAGAAGTCACGTGTCTCTTCTCCCACGTACCGAGAATTTGCAATAAATCATAACGTCTAAAATACTTGACTCCTACCCTTCACTCAAACTTGGAGCGGGATGCATCGTCAGGCTTCCAAAATCTATCGGATTAAGGCATAGGAAAGTTCATAGGTATAGGTAATAATAATAATAATAATAATAATAATAATAATAATAATATCGTATGGCCTTGTGTGCCGGGTGCAAGCTTTGTTATTTGACGCCCAGAAGGCATCTTGCATGTTAAATGTTGTTGTTCCTTGGAGCGATATAAAAGTCAAGGAGGTTAGATATCTAAGCTCCTTGATAGACTACTATAGCGTATTCTAGTAGAGAAAGGAGGAACTTTTGTTTTGGCGACAAATCCCGAGATTAAATTTGCCAGTATGAACATGGCCTACTGAATTCTAATGGGTTCTTTAACATGCCAACAACGTATGTCATGCGTGTGGTGATTTTTGTCGCCTTTCAAAAATCACTTACCATGGCCAAGAGCAAACATACAAGCTTGGGATTGGTAAAAATATCGCATGGCCTCGGGTGCCGGGTGCAAGCTTTGTTATTTGACACCCAAAGGGTAGCTTGCATGTCGAATTTCGTTGTTCCTTGAAGCACTATGAAAGTCAAGGAGGTTAGATATCTAAGCTCCTTGAACACTATAGCGCTTTCTAGTAGAGAAATGAGGAACTTTGTGCCTTCCTTCGGAGGGGAAGTAAAGCCGGCGGTTCCATGTCATAGATTTATGGCATGTTAAAGAACCTTCCACTAATTGCACCTGTGTGAAGCTAAATTGGATAGGTTAAGAATGTAAACAACGCTCTTAGGTTTCTACGTTTGTTGCCAAGAGCCGACTGCGGTGGCGTCTAGTAGCTAAGTTCTGAACTTGGCCTAGTAGTCGTTGACGGTGGCGCTTGGCGGCAAAAGTAGGAACTATTTGGAAAATTCTAAGTTGCAGTACTTAAATTAAAACACACATAACACACACTAATACAGGCATCACAATTAACACCGGTTATCAGACAGATTCTACACACACCCAAAGTACACGGGGCTACATGACCGCGTTGTCGCAGCCCCTAAACTTAAGAACCAACCAAGTCATCCATCGTGGCAAGCTATAAGTAGAGAAGAGGGATACGTGTAAACTTAAACAATAATACCATCTATCGGATTAAGACATAGGAAAGTTCATAAGTAGAGATAAGCGGCTTCGGTGGCGTAGTCGGTAGCATGCTGATATGCCATGCCCTAGATCGCGTGTTCAAACCCAGCCGAAGTCGTCGGATTTTTAAGAGCGTTAAATTCCTTCAGTACGCCTTCCTTCGGAGGGGAAGTAAGGCCGGCGGGCCCAGGTCATAGATTTATAGCATGTAAACCTACCACTACAATTGGTTTGTAGCCCAATTTGTGGGTTATATTAGGTTAAATCAAGTTCCAACGTTCGCCGCTAGGTGTCAGAGAGAGTGGCATCTGGTAGCCAATGTTGGAACTATTTGAAATTGAACTTGTTAGGAGCCTACGGGCGTTCAATTAAAATACCCTGCTATGGCCATTGGTTGAAATTCATATACAAGGTGGGTCACCTGAAACATGCACCGCAAATATTTCGGAAATGGGAAGTGCTATTGATGCACGGTTTTCACACACTGGCTTGGTAGTTGTGGGCTCGTCCTTTTGGCCCATGGACATATTTGAATAATACTTCGAACGTGTATTGTTTGAGCAAACATACACGTTTTTAAATGGAACAATGCCTATTGATATTACCAAAATAAAAGTAGGGTAAATTAGAATGTCAGTGGCGTTTGTTGCAGGATTCTAGTGCAAGTGGTTTTCGAGATATCGTATGTTGAAATGGTTCCACATGTACAGAGTGTTTGTTTTATATGCGACGGGGACCCTCGCTTGCCCGCTCGCCCGCGTTGCGCGTCTTTCTCCCGCCAGGCACTTTGCCGTTATGCGGCGCTTGCGCCGCACTGAGCCATTGAGTATAGGAGTTTGTACTTAAATTTGTACTTCAATGTGATTCTTGACCAATTTGACGAAGTGACTTACGGAGAGCGATTGTCAACTTATTTTCAACAAGATTCAGCCACTGCTCACACTGCCGAAGCATCCATGACAGAATTGCGTCGCATTTTCGGTACGAGGATTATAAGTCGGAACGTGTGGTCCCCGCGAAGCCCAGACTTATCACCATGTGACTTTTATCTGTGGGGGACGCTTAAAAATAGAGTGTATACGAGAAACTCTCACACTATAAATGAGCTTAAAGGCTATATTACAGCTGAAATACAGTCAATCGGTGCTGAGGATCTTCAGAAAGTAAATGACAATTTCATAAAAAGGTGCCAGCGATGTGTAGCAGTGAATGGCGAATTTTTTCAGCACCAGCTGTGAACTAGGTAAGTACAAACTCCTATACTCAATTACTCAGTGCCGCGCAAGCGCCTCATAACGGCAAAGTGCCTGGCGGGAGACAGACGCGCAAAGCGGGCGAGCGGGCAAGCGAGGGTCCCCGTCGCATATAAAACAAACTCTCTGTACATACCTGTGGTAGCACAAACTAAAGAAAAACCAACGTGAATACACTACTTAGACTAAGTGGGTTCTGACAAGTAAAGAGTACGCTGACCTTCAATTCATTTCCGTTGTTTTATCCACTTTCCCATACATAAAGGACACATTAAACGTTTCTTACGAGGTGCCGGCATGACGACACGCGGTGGACTGATGTGTGTTCACCGGAAACTCTTAGCAGTTTCTCTTTCCTACCACTACGAGTGCTAGTGTGAGTCAATGCAGAGTTTTACTTAAGCCCTTATAACTACTTCCGGTGTGAAGATTTTTCAAAAAAAAAAAAAGGAAATGGCCTGTAGGTATTGAACCAAGGAACACGTTATAGAAAGAATTATGTAAATAAGGTAATTAGGCTGGGATTTGAATCTAAAAGATAGGCTAACGAGTAAAGCAACAAGCGATTTTAGGCTGTTTTCTTGAAACTGCATTTACGGTAGGCTTGAAGTGATTTTTGGAATTTAGTATTTTAGATTTATTCAGCTCCCCAAGACTCACAATTTGAAACCGTTCCGGGCCCCATTAGCCTTTCAACTTTGGCCCTATTGAGGGAATTGCTTAATTTTATATTTTTGCTAAGATGGGCACCCCTACTTTGTCTGCTGAGAAATGTTCTCAACATTAAAAACAAGCACATATTCTCTCTACTCTAAGAGTAACAATGATCGTCGGTTAACAAACATACATTCTCTCTCCTCTAAGAGTAACAATGATCGTCGGTTAACGAAACACACATTCTCTCTACTCTAAGAGTAACAATGATCGTCGGTTAACAAACACACATTCTCTCTCCTCTAAGAGTAACAATGATCGTCGGTTAAGGAAACACACATTATCTCTACTCTAAGAGTAACAATTTTCGTCGGTTAAGGAAACAGCATTTCTCTCTACTCTAAGAGTAACAAAGATCGTCGGTTAACGAAACACACATTCTCTATATAAGAGTAACAATGACCGTCGGTTAACGAAACACACATTCTCTCTACGCTAAGAGTAGACTAACAAAGATCGTCGGTTAAGGAAACAGTATTCTCTCTACTCTAAGAGTAACAATGATCGTCTGTTAACGAAACACACACTCTCTCTACTCGAAGAGTAGACTAATAAAGATCGTCGGTTAAGGAAACAGTATTCTCTCTACTCTAAGAGTAACAGTAATCGTCGATTAACGAAACACACACTCTCTCTACTCTAAGAGTAGACTAACAAAGATCGTCGGTTAAGGAAACAGTATTCTCTCTACTCTAAGAGTAACAATGGTAGTCTGTTAACGAAACACACAAAATCTTTGCTTTAAGAGTAACAATGATCGTCGGTTAAGGAAACAGTATTCTCTCTACTCTAAGAGTAACAATGGTCGTCTGTTAACGAAACACACAAAATCTTTGCTTTAAGAGTAACAATGATCGTCGGTTGAGGAAACAGTATTTCTCACTACTCTAAGTGTAACAATGATCGTCGGTTATGGAAACAGCATTCTCTCTACTCTAAGAGTAACAATGATCGTCGGTTAAGGAAACACACATTCTCTCTACTCTAAGAGTAACAATGATCGTCGGTTAACGAAACACACATTCTCTCTACTCTAAGAGTACCAAATATCGTCGGTTAAGAAAACAGCATCTCTCTCGTGAACGTTCATCCAGCGATCATCGCCGTAGACAAACCATAGGTTCAAGTGTCAAGAATTCGCAGAGCTATTCAAAATCAGAGCATTGTTCTTCAGTGGGTGCGAGTCCATCAAAGGACGGATGGACCAAACGAGAGAAACCGGGTCATTACGAACTTAAGTAGCAGTAATTTGGAGAGTAGGTGTCTTCCCCGCCAGATGGCAAGACGCCTTGCCGCTTTACATCTGAATCCAGTTTTACAAGGCTGGAATTCCTTGCCTCAACTGGTACAGAGCAAATGTCTTATCTTGATTTGGCAACTTCGCTGCCTCTCTAGACTCGATAACATAAAAATAAAAACATGGAGTCAAATTATTTACCCGAGTCCAAAACACCCATACAAAAAAGACAAATACAAAATAAAAACAAGTAGTTCCGTGACGAACTAAAGAGCCTACTTTTCTTAAAATTTATGATCCATGCCAATCTATATAGACCTATCTAGAATAATGACGAAATCGAGTTGGTAATACTAACATTTCTATGTACTGCAGTATGAAATACACCCGCAATAGTGTAGCCTAATAGAGTAATTTACTATAGTTGGCTGCCCTGGTGACTGTGAATATAGTCTTAGTTCCAACTCTTAAGGTATAGAATGCACATACAAAATTTACCTGAAGTCTAATGGATAGTATGGACGTTACATGCTGTTTGATAGTGGATTTATCAGTGCGCGTAAAATCATGTTGGGAACAATGTCATGTATGTGATGCTCAGAATTTATCAGAAATAATACGATCTATTATAGTGCCAATTTTGGATAAAATCCACTTGTTAGTATAGAAGTTAAATGTAATTAAAAATAAAACTATCAGAAAGCTTAGAATCATATTGGCAGCACTGAGGTATATTAGTTACTCCAAATTAATCTAGAATGTCAGGTACTATACGTGTGCAAAGTTTAGAACTGATAGCTTGCATACTTTCTGATATATTGATATTAGGGTTGAAACATAGAGAGAGCATTTATTAACAGTTGGTAGCCCTGCTAGTTCTTACGAATACGCATAGTCATAACTGGTATGGTATATAAGGCACATACGAAATTTGGTTGAAATCCATTTGTTAGTATACGTTATATCCATTTAAATCCGGACTTATCAGCAGGCCTAGAATCGTGTTGGCAGCACTGATGTTTATAAGTTACACCAAGATAAGGTAGAATGTCAGGTACTATACGTGTGCAAAGTTTAGAGCTGTTTGCATGCATACTTTCTGATATATTGATATTAGGGTTAAAACAGATAGAGCATTTATTAACAGTTGGCAGCCCTGGTGGCCCTTTAGAATACGCACAGTCATATCTGTTATAGTACATATAGTACATATACGAAATTTGGTTGCAATACAATCAGTAGTATAGAAGTTACATTCATTTAGAAATTGGACCTATCGCCAGGCATAGAATCATGTTGGCAACACCGGCATGAATGGACTTCTGCAAATTAATCTGGAACGTTATTACCTATATGTGTGCCAATTTTGTAATAGTTCGCATCCATAACTTCTGAGATATCCAACATAGAGCTCAAATTTGAAATTGTGATTTTTCCGCAGTTGGTAGCACTGACGTCAATTTCAAATATGGCCGTGAGATATTCAGGTCTAGATCTTTACTCTTTCCAAATTTGGTTTCGATAGCTGCAGAGTTGATAGGGGGACACACACACACACACATACAGAAGGACAGACAGACACACATTTTCCCGGATCGATCTCATAAGTCTACTTATTCCTCATTTTTTTAAAATGAGAGAAGTAGGCTAATAACACCATTTACCGCTGGCTCGTATTATTCCTTTTTACACTCTCTTTTGTCTAATGATATTAAAAAATACAATCTCGTTCTCATTTTATCATCACTTAAGGGTGTAGCACTGTACAGCGTGCTCCATAAGTGGTGGGGCTTCACACACCCTGCCTCCTTGAGGGCCTTGAGCAGAAGGCAGGAGATACAATGAAAACAAAAAACATCTGACCCCTCGAAGAACGAAGGATCAGGAAAGATGAGACAAGGGCCAATTAAGGCGGGGAAGTGAAAGACTCCCTAGGCCTCGGATACCCAATACCATCGGGGTCGGAAGAGATCAAGAGTTGACCAAGGGAGGTCGAGATAAATGATAACAGAGAGGAGCCTGGCACAAGTAAGTGGAAACAAGCCAGACTCAGCTAGGATTCCGTGGTCGTCAGCTCAGGTCCCACTAGTTGTAAACCCCTGGAGGCTGAGATCGAAACTGTGAATTTGAGATGGTAAGTCGGCGGGCACTGCACCATTGATCTGCCGAGGAAGCTATCAATGTTGGACCTGTTGGACCCCAGGATCTACTTTCACCATATCTTCGCAAATCCAAGGAATGGTTCTAGTTGCTTAGATAAGTTATCTACTAATCACATTATCTTAGAGGAATGTGTGTGCCTCTTATCCAAGTGGTGCCACATTACGTCCCCGCGTACTCTTACAACTGTGAGTCATCCCCTGACAACTGTAACAAAAAGGAGAACGGACTCCACTATTATATTGTATACTAGCAGTAGTGCCCGGCTTCGCCCGGTGGATTTTTGTTTGTTTTATGGATGATAATGAATACTACTACAGAACTGGAGCGCTCAAGGATAAGGATCGGAAAGCACCAACGCTTATTGCAGCTGATAACCTCAGTATACTGCACCAACACCATCACCCTTGTACAGAGGCATACTCATGTCATGGTGATAACTGTTTTAAGGGGCCTAAGAAATATTTTTGCACTAATTACTCCCCGTGACTGCAATTTATAAACAGCTCGCAATTCTGCACCAGAACACTGGTAGGGGCGACGTGATGCATCCCGCATTGCAAGGCAACAATAGACTTAGTATAATTGAAGCTGTCCTGGAGCGCTTGTTCTTCCGACTTTCTGAACAAAAATCAATCTTTAAGGTTACCTTAGAGGTGTAGCCTAATGCTATAGCCTAAACTATTCCTCTTGAATCTGGTTATCATATACAAAAAGAATTTTTCGAATCCGACTGGTAGTTCCAGAGATTAGCGCGTTTAAACATACAAACAAACAAACAAACAAACTCTTCAGCTTTATTATAATATTAATATAGATTGATGATTTTATTGTGGTGAAGTTAGGGCTCTTGGTCCACTCTTGCACTTATCCACACACAATTCAACTTGTTACAAATAATACGCACAAATGTCATTCTTGAACCTACCACACTAATCAGAAGTAAAATAGCCTACCAGTCATCCGATTGCGACGAAACTTTGGTGAGCTGTTGTGTACAATCCTGCAAAGGTTGCTGACTTAGTAGGCTAAAGCCATATTACAATAGGTAGCGTACGAGTAGATTCAACAAACGTATGACGGCGCACGAATCTTTCAACAAAGTCCCGTATGCGTCCATATGCCATTCATTCGATTGCGATGAAACTTTGGTGAGTTGTTGTGCACACTCCCACGAATGTGTCTGAATTAGTAAAACCATTTTACAAAAGTTTAGAGGCATTTAACGGAAAAAGAAAAGAAAATATTGTGTATCCAAAAGCACTTCAACAAACAAAGTTACAACGCCAACACTTTATTTGTTTGGCATTGCAATATATGCCGGGTACAGCTAGTATTTTATAAAATTTCTTTGATAGTGTAATACCAACTTTAGACGGTCATACCGATGTAAAAATAGTAATAATAATAATAATAATAATAATAATAATAATAATAGAAAACTCAAATGCTAAGTCACAAAGGCGGACAACATGGAAACAAAATACTGAACGATCAAACGAGTCCCACATTTCAAATATCTGGGAGAATTTATCGAACCAACTGGTTCCGAAAAAAAAATCTCACAACAAGACCGTCTCCAGAAAACCAGGAGAGCACTCGGACTTATCCAAAACGTCTATAACAAAAAATGCATGCCAAGACCAACCAAACTTCGATACTACATCACTGTCATCAAACCGGCAAGTCTCTTTCTTTGATAGTGTAATACCGACCTTAGACGGTCATACCGATGTAAAAATAGTAATAATAATAATAGAAAACTCAAGTGCTAAGTCACAAAGGCGGACAACATGGAAACAAAATACTGAACGATCAAACGAGTCCCACATTTCAAATATCTGGGAGAATTTATCGAACCAACTGGTTCCGAAAAAAAAATCTCACAACAAGACCGTCTCCAGAAAACCAGGAGAGCACTCGGACTTATCCAAAACGTCTATAACAAAAAATGCATGCCAAGACCAACCAGACTTCAACACTACATCACTGTCATCAAACCGGCAAGTCTCTACGCAAGTGAAACACTTACACTCAATAAGAAATATGTTGAAGACATCAAGAAAGAAGAAAGAAAAATCATTCAGAAAATACTGGGAGCAAGACTCACTCCTGACGGGTACCGACTACAGTCAATCAAGACAACTGAAAAATACTCAAACATCGAAGTCGACATCAAAAAAGACGATTGAAATTCTTCGGGCACATAAGTAGACTGCCGAATACCCGACTAACCAAAATAATAGCCTACTAGATTATATATCATCACTCAAATGTACAACACCATGGATGAAAGAAGTACAAAAAGACAAGCGAACTGCTAACATAACCGACACATCCTTCCGTAACAAAGTGAACAACTGGGAAGTCCAACCAGAGCAACCAAAACCTAGACCTTACAGACCTCAATGGACTGACGAAAGAAAATTGGCATTCTCCAAAAGAATGAAACAATACTGGCAAAATAAGAAGAACGTCAATAATTGAGTCAAATTGCTTAACGCTTTCCAATATTGGGAAATTACGCTGTAAATAAATAAATAAATAAATACATAAATAATAATAATAATAATAATAATAATAATAATAATAATAATAATAATAATAATAATAATAATAATAGACGCGTGTTGGTCAAGTAGGCCTAAGCAATTATAAAATATATATCCTCACATTTGTCTGAAGTAATAATGTTAAGCCACTCCTACAATGGCTGTGGTCAGTTTTTTCTCACAAAGCTGAGTGTAACACTAACAGCAGAAACACATTTCTTGAACGCGGACTTCAGAGGTGACATCCAAGAGGTGGTCCTTGTCGTCAATCCCTGCACAACTATGCTCAATATGGCACCGGACATGTTGTGCTAAGCACGTTGTGCCCAGAAGGAAGTGCGGCTCGCGCGCGGCAGACAGCGCGGTGCCGTAACGGCAAGCCGACGTGACCTTTCAGCGCCTCGGCCCAGTGGAGAAAGTACAGCTTCAAGTGGGTCACATATCACGGGCTGGATAACCTTTTGGCTCTCTGTTCCTCGTATCAATACTAGTTTGACGTAAATTCCAACTCTTCTCTCAATTTCGAGCTTCACTCTCTGACCATCCTATCAACAGCAGTGGCGGCCGGTAACAAGGCTGCAGTGTTGCACAACGACCAGATATTTTCAACAATAAAAATAATATAATATTTTTGGTATATTGTCTTTCACGGCCAGTGAATTAAAACTCAGCAAGTTTTCTAGGTTTGTGCCGTGTCTTGTGTGGGGTTTCACCTAGGACACGAAGCTGGCTCATCAGCGGGCTCTTGGTGTCCCCGCCCGAACCCCCACTGGAGTAGCGAACTGCGCGCTACCTCCCTTTATACACAGTAAAGTACAACTGCACCACTTACCTGCGAGAACTAAAGGCTCAAGCAGCCTTAACCTCCCTATGAAGGCTTCCAAATAGATGGTATATTGGCTTTCACGGCCAATGAATTAAAACTCAGAATTTTTTCTAGGTTTGTGCCGTGCCGAAGTCGTCGGATTCCGTAAGAGCGTTAAAAATCCCTCAGTATGCCTTCCTTCGGAGGGGAAGTAAAGCCGGCGGTCCCATGTCATAGATTTATGGCATGAAAAAGAGCCTTCCCCTAACTACACTTGTGGAAGCTAAAATTTGTAGGTTAGTTTGATAACGCTATATTAGTTCCAACGATCGCCGCCAGGTGCTGACTGTCATGACATTTAGTAGCCGAGTCCGCAGCTAATGGTAGCAAAAGTAGGAACTACTTGAAAAAAAAATCGTCTGGAGTCCTTCTACCTGAATTACAGATAGCACACACTAATACAGTCATCACAATTAACACCGGTTATCAGACAAATTCTACACACTCATCAACTACACGGGGCTACATGACCGCGTTGTCGCAGCCCCTAAACTAAGGAACCAACCAACTCTCTAATCATCGTATCAGCACTACTTTGAAGTATAACCCAAGTCTTTCCCCATATAGCTTTCTTTAGTTCTTGACCACCACGTGGTGTAGTAGCTAGCATTCTCAGCTCACCACTGAGGTCCGGGTTCAGTTCCAGACTCTGCCAAGATTTTTAAATTCTGGTCTGAGGTCTGGAGCGGGTTCCACTAGCGATCAGCCTCATGAGGCAAAGCTAAGAAGAGGTGGGTTCGATTTCCACTTCAGCCATCTTGGAAGTGGCTTTCCGTGGTTTTTCCATTTCTTCTCCAGGCAAATGCCGGGATAGTTCCTAACTCCTATCCAATCCTAATTATAGTTGTTGATTCATTTAGGGGCTTAGTCACATTGCGGTGATGTGGCCCCGTGTATTTGGGTAGGTTATGTGTAGAATTTCTCTGATAACCTGTGTTATTGTGATGTTTGTATTATTGTGTGTATTTGTAATTGAGGCGTGGATTTGGAAGGAGGCGATCGTGGCCTTATGTTAGGATCCATCCCGGCATTTGCCTGGAGTCGAAATGGGGAACCACAGAAACCCAGTTCAATGGGTGGCTGAGATGGGAATCGAACCTACCTCTTCTCACTTTTGTCTCACGAGGCAGAGAGTACCCCGAATTTCAAATACACACTCTAGTACAATAACACAGGTTATCAGACAGATTCTACACGCACCAAGTCCACGAGGCTACTTGACCACAATGTCCGCGAAGCCCCGAAATAAATCAACAATAATAACAGTAATAATCTTTGCCCGTTTATTTTCTCTGTACCATTTATTTGATACGAGAAGCTTCTACCATCCCTGGACTTATATTCTAAGTCTTCCCTAGAAAGTGTGTTTGAACCCCCAGTTGATCATCTCTGAAATACTTTTATTCCCGGCGCAGTCAGTTGGCATTTGAGAGTGCGCACATGCGAGGCAGCCGTGCCAGACGTTGAAGATCCTCCCATTTTTTTTTTATAGGCGTAAAATTCCAGCACCCCGGAATCTCTAAAAGCCGCTGCAGGTAAAAGGGACGTAAAACCAATAACATTATTATTATTATTATTGAAATGCTTTTTCAGTGGTTCCCACTTTCAATTCAAAACAAATGAAATGGGGTTACAACTCTGAAATTTGCTGATGACATCGTCACCTTGGCCGATACGTCTGAGGATTTGAATGAGTTTTTGAATGGTATGGACTCTGCCTTGAGGAAAGAATTCATGATGAAAATTAATAAATGTAAAACAAAAATATTGAAATGCAGCCGAAATAAATCAGAAACCTCTATGGACATCAAATTGGCAGGTGAAAAGCTGAAGGAAGTAGGAGTCTTCTGTTACTTAGGAAGCAAAATAACCAGTGATGGACGAAGCAAAGAGGACATAAAAAGTAGGTTGGGTCAGGCAAGGAAAACATTTCTACAAAAAAGGAATCTATTGACTTCGAATATAGATTTAGGTATTAGGAAGACATTTTTGAAAGCCTTTGTTTGGAGCGTGGCGCTATATGGAAGTGAAACTTTGACTATTGGTGCAGCAGAAAAGAGGAGAATTGAAGCGTTTGAAATGTGGTGTTCCTGGAGAATGATGAAGATCAGATGGGTAGATAGGGTTACAAACGAAGAGGTATTAAGACGAGTGGGAGAGGAGATATAGGGTTACAAACGAAGAGGTATTAAGACGAGTGGGAGAGGAGAGATGTTTCTGGCGACTGCTAATGAAGAGAAGAGATAGGTTGGTAGGACACATACTAAGACACCCAGGAATAGCAAGCTTAGTTATGGAAGGAAGGGTCGAGGACAAGAACTGTACGGGTAGACCAAGGTTAGAATATGTTAAACAGATTGCCTCGGATGTAGGGTGTCGTAGCTATGTAGAGATGAAACGATTAGCTCAGGACAGGGAGGCACGGATAACTGCATCAAACCAGTCAAAAGACTGAAGACTCAAACAACAACATCTGATTGGTTATGGCTGCCAGGCACGTTTATTTGCAGTGCAAGACAAAAATACACTTGTTGCAGGGCTTGAACAAGTGCGATGTTTATCTAGAACGCAGAGGAATTCCCAACATCAGCAGCATGGGAATTTCCTCCAGCACCTTCGGTTTTACAATGCAGCTTATTCTATCTTTGTGTCTATCTGGCACACCTGTTATGTCCAAGATTGTGGAATCGTATCCCAGAAGTAGATTTACTGGCATATACTGTTTGGAGTTTGGAAAATCTCATCCCTGATGAGGTTGGTATCGAGAAGGGCATCCGGTCGAAGAAAACATACCCGTCATAGAACAATATAACTTGACAACCTTGGATTATAGTGGCATGTTTATTTTGCAGTGCAGTGAAAGCCAAAATAAATACACTAGTTGCAAGGCTTGAACAGGTACGATGGTTATCTTGAGCGAAGAGGAATTCCCATCTGAAGCAGGAGACTTTCCTCTAGTGCTTTATGTTTTACATTGCAGACTGGCTGTCTGGTGCTGCTGTTGTTCCCAACGTTATGGGATCGAATCCCGGCATTAGATTTACTGGAATGAAAATCCACAGCCTGCTTCCAGTCGACCGACCGGGTCAGGGAATGGAATGAATGAAGCCCCCATCTAGCGGCGAGGATATGAACTGTGCCGGCTGCCGAAGCCTGTCGCATTCCCCTGCGGCAATGATTAAACAAATGACAGATGAAATGAAATGAAAGTGGAGAGTGTTGCTGGAATGAAATTTGTGACAGGGAAAACCAGAGTACCAGGAGAGAAACCTGTCCGCCCCTGCTATGTCCAGCACAAATCTCACAAGGAGTGACCCGGATTTGAACTACGAACCCAGCGGTGAAATGCCGGCGTGATGCCGCCTAAGCCACGGAGGCTCATTAGATTTACTGGAATACCGTATGAAAAATTCTCATCTGTTGCATAAAGAAATACAAATAAAGAAAACCCGTGGCCTACCTACAGATTGCGGAGTGGTGCGTGGTCAGAGCGTCGGGTCCCCTCGACCATTAATCTTGGTTTACACGACCGGGTGTTATCACGTATGTTTCTTTAGCCCTTCAGAGGACAGAACTATTCGATCAAACGTTTTATTTTAGTTGCATTGATTTAATTTTAATTTATTTTAAGAACATTTTACATACTTGGGCTGTGTATTCTGTTGTTGTTGATGATTGTCTAGGGGCTTTTCGACATCGTGGCCATGTATCCCCATATTCTTGGGTGAGTGTAGAATTTGTCTGATAACCTGTGCCACTGTGATGTCTGTACTAGTGTGTGTATTGCTGTCTATTCTGTTAGGATGGTAGTATAGGGAAGAAAATAGAGTCAGGGTGTAGAAAAGCCAATGCAGTAGGTTCTCAGTTGTGATCTATATTATTCTGAAGGAAAGAAGTTAGTGTAGCAATGAAACTCTCCCTACATCGTGCACTTTACAGTCCCGTTCAGTAAGCTGAGGAGTACAGCTGCCGTCAAACTACCGAAATATGACGTTCTTACCAAAAAATGCTCAAATTATGACCTAATGGTGAATAATGTTCGAAATATGCATTTAAATGACAAATAAAAAAACCACTATATTCTGCCGATAATCACCTGATTTGCATCAGAAACCAATCGGCCATGTTGGATTTTATATATGTAGGTCATAGAGTTATGTACTGTTACATGAAGATTTATGGTGGTATATTGCACTCAGATGGCTGCAGCCTTAATTTTTGACCCTTGGCAATTGCAGTAATTTGCCTCTCTATTTCGTGAATGCACCCTTGTCTCTTTATTGTAATAGTATTTCTAGACGAGAATTCCTCGATCATTAAGTATAGCAGAGGGGAGGCTGGGTGTCAACTGTCTTATTAAGCCTCCAATAGTCCTTAGTTTGAAAGGAAATTTTACTTGAAATGACAGTGGTCTGCAAAACTTGTGGGTATTATTTATTTATCGTATGGCTTTTAGTGCCGGAAGTGTCCGAGGACATGTTCGGCTCGCCTCAGTCTGTAGCTGCTTCCAGCGGACACCCTTAGGGTGAGCTACAAGGTCCGTTCAATTTCAAGTAACTCCAACTTTCGCTACCAGATATAAATAATACCTAGTGGTGAACGTTGGGACGTTGATAGAGCGCTTCGACGAAATCTAACCTAACAATTTAGCTTTACACAAGTTTAGTCGACGACTTCGACCGGGTTTGAACCCGCTATCTTGGGCACAGCAGTTCAGCATGACAAGAGTGCTCTGCAAGTTTTTGAAGTGACCTTTTCTTCTGTTCTTTTAAATGAAATTCGAAAACAGCACATACATGATTTCGTATCGCACATCTGTAGTAAGTATTGTAGCATTCGGAAACTGAGGCAAGCCCTGGCACATTAAGTGGGAATATTTATACTGTAGACAGGATTATGGATTATTCAAGCAGCTGGACGATTTAACTATATTTCGAGTAACTGGTGGACATAAATATGGTACAACTTTAAGAACATATTTGGGAAACTTAATCACATATTTTCCACTTTTAAGCACATAATTATCCAGGCCCTGGTAATTAGTAACACCGTTACCGGTGACTAGAAACGTGCTACTCTCCAACCCTGTATCAAACCGAAAAATGAAGTAACAACGGGATCCCTGGAACGCTCACCATCTACCCTCCGGCTCTGAAAGTCAAGTATAAGCGAGCGATGTGTCAAAATTGTGGTTGTATTTTTGTTGGGTTGAGGCTCGGCATTCCTGTAGCACGCCATGTTCACGTTCCCATGCTTGGGGTTGCCCGCCTCAGAGACCACCTGTCTAGATGTTACAAGCCCTCAGGCAGTGCATCCATTCCTCGTGCCTATTTGCTGGCCTTGTTAGCACAACATAACAATAGACCGCGTCAACATCAGTGAAATCTCAAAATTCTGTACCAATAGAGCTAGGTGTTTCACATTTATATCACTTATTAATGGTATTATAAGTAGCCAGTAAAAATAGATTACAAGCCAGTTAACAGTGCTACCTTATTAGTAGGGACCGTATTTTTTAGCCTACTTTTCACATTTTGCAAGAATGAGGAAAAAGTAGACTTATGAGATCGATCCGGGAAAATGTGTGTCTGTCTGGCTGTGTGTGTGTGTGTGTGTGTGCCCCCCCCCCCCCCTATCAACTCATAAACGGCTGCAGAAATCGGAACTAAATTTAGTATGCGTAAAGAGGTATACCGGAATATCTCAAGCCCATATTTGAAAATGATGCCAGTGCTACCAACAGCTGAAGAAACACACTAGGCATTTTAGCTCCATGTTGGATAGCTTGGAAGGTATGCATGGGAGCTATTCCAAAATTGGCCCACATGTAGATAACACTATTTCAGTTTAATTCGAGGAGGACATACATGACAGTGTTGCCAAAATAATTTTAAGCCTTCTGATACGCCCAATTTTTAAATGCAAATAACTTCTACACTATCAATTGGCTTTCAACCAAATTTTGTATGTAATATGTGTAGGCCTACATAAACACATATGACTGAGCGTATTCTTAACAGCCACCAAGGCTGCCAACTGTTAATAATTGCTCTCTCTCTCTATTTTTTAAAATCCAAATACCAATATATCAGAAAGTATACAACCCGACAGCTTTAAAGTATGCACACGTATAGTACCTGACATTTTAGATTAATTTGGTGTAGTTCATATAAGTCAGTGCTGCCAACATGATTCTACGCCTGCTGATATGTCCAATTTTAAAATACATGCAACTTCTATACGAACAAATGGATTTCATCCAAAATTGGCACAACAAGATATCATAATATTTCAGATTATTTCTGACCAGCACACGCATGACATTGTTGCCAACATGCTTTTACGCAAGCAGATAGATCCAATGTCTAACTGCATGTAACGTCCATTGGACTTCAACCAAAATCTCTATTCTGTACCTTAAGAGATGGAACTAAGAATATATTCAGTCACCAGGGCTGCCAACTGTAGTGCTCTCTTAGGCTACATTATACCAGGTATATTTCTAACTAATTAAACATTTCGATATTATCAACTTAATTTCGTCATTATTCTAAATAGGTTCATATACTGTAGATTAATCATTGGCTTGAATCTTAATTTTAAGAAAAGTAGGCTCTTTAGTTCCTTACGGAACTTCTTGTTGGTATTAGCGATACGCGCGAACATTCTTCATATCTTCTTTCTTGTCTATATATGACCTTCTAGGTACTCAAAGTACCTTATTTTAGAAAAAGGAACTCGCGAAATATACTCCACTTATTACGGAAAATGCTAAATATTATCGAAAAAGCTCTCCAATAAAAGTTTAAATACTTCTGAGGAATTGACAGTCGTGGTTTCCTTCTCATTTGATTGATTCTCAACACAAATGCCCACAAAGCCAGAAGTATGTGTATTCAGTTCCGCCGGTTCTGCGATCTGTAAGGCTATCGATGAAAATCGATATTTGCTATCGATTACATGAAATGGAATTGAGGCCGTAGATAGAGCTGTGCGAGTTCACGACTTTATCGGCAAACATCCAGCATTTAAGTATAAAAATGCCGCAAACTAAAGTCATAACAGTTTTCTCGAGGGCCGAGGAATACAACAGTGAGGGGTTGTATGTATTTGACGCTGCAAGTAAGATTTTAATGTGTGAATACTGCAATGTTCATAATCAGTGGAACACGTGCGAGAAATACTGCAGGGGTTCAGAAATGCATAAAAAGAAGAAGCAAATTAACATAATTATAAGTGGCAAATAACAATCGGCGATTCTCTATACATCCCAAAGAAGTTGAAAAATGCCCGTATCACATACGCCTAATTTGTTAGATTTACCCCGTACTATAAGGAAAATTTCAGAAGAAACAGCGATCATTATGACAATTTATTTCAAAAATACCCACCGAAATAGTGTCAGTTTTAACACCGAAATCAACAGTTTTATTTCAACAAAATGTAAGGTCCTTACTTATTAGCAATGAATATTGTAGCTTTCAGCCGGGCAAGCGCTTATTTTTTTAAGTTGTATCACAGCAATGCCAGCTACACATTTAGAGATTAGTTTGGGGGAGGAAGACTGTTTATTTTCTTTCTTTTTGGTGGCTTCGGTGGTGCAATTGGTAGCGTGCGGAGCTTCTATGCCCAAGGTCGCGGGTTCAAACCTAGCCGAAATTGTCGGATTTTTAAGGGCGTTAAGAATCCCTCAGCATGCCTTACTTCGGAGGGAAGTAAAGCTGGCGGTCCCATGCCATAGATTTATGGCATGATAAAGAACCTTTCACTAATTACACTTGTGTGAAGCTAAATTATAGGTTATATTATTTTGACTAACGCTCTTAGATTCCAACGTTCGTTGCCAGGAGCTGACTGTGGTGGCATCTAGTAACAAAGTTCAGAACTAGTTGGTCGTTAACAGTGGTGTTTGGTAGCAAAAGTTTGGAAGTACGGTACTTGAAAATCGAATGTCTGCAATCCTTATTTGAATTAATAACAGATACTGGAAGTGGTGATTGACCTCCGGAATTCGCTTGTTTGGAGTGAATATGTGGTTGTTGTAGATGGTCAATTCAGATTGTATTATACAGGCTACTTATCTGGTTGAGTCTTGCACGGTCCTGGTAAGAGCAGTTAACTTGGTCACTGTCTGCACTCGTTTTGCGTTCAAACTGGTGTAAATTTTGAAAAACAATATTACAAAATTTGGAGGACAGTCACACCCCACTACAGTCCAGTCACTGAGTGTCTGGCTCTGACCGTTTGGCGATGGTGCGAGAAGGGGGGTAAAGAGAACAGTACAGCCAACTTACGGCAGTGAGAAGCTGTTAATTTTCTCTACCATCTTCACTATGTAACGTTTAAGTCCCACACCACATTTGCAATGTAATGCATGATTTTGTTATTCCGGTATTTTGCGGTTACAGAACCTAAATTCTTCGATCGCAGTGGAATTCCGCGAAGTCGCTTACTACCATGAAGAATGTTATCACCTGTACCAATCAGCGGTTTTCCCGGTAAGCCGGTCTTTAAATTTAGCTCGTTGTTGTCAAGGCTCTCTTCGATGGTCCAGTTGTTCTGTGTGCTAGTGCGGGTTTCTTGTTCTATTGTGCTGCGTGTGCACACTTACCGGTTAACTGTGTGTTAGTAATGGTGTCCGGACAGTTCCCCACACTGACACTTCCACACACTACAAAAAATACTGTCACTTCCCCACAGCCCTTAGACGTGGCTACCTGTTTAATGACTCAGAAATAATCTCGACTGACAGTTCCACACACATCTTCCCCCTTCCCCAAGGCTACTATGAAAACGATCAAGTTGAAATTTGGCCTACTGTTGTTAAGCACTTTTAATATCTCTGGAATTACATATTATTTTCTTTAACTACTGAACTACTGTATAAGGTTTGAGGCAAAAATGTTTAATACTCTTCAGCTATTATGAGTACAAGTAAAAGTACTAGTACATTAAATATGAGTTGCCTATTCCCAGAAAATGGAGTAGGTTAATATTATTGTTGAACAAATATGACAAAAACAAATAATATTAATAAAAATAATAAATACAAAACAACTGACGGAGCCTATAAGCTGATTTTAAACACACCAAAATGATCGGTTTTGTTATTATTTTGCCTGTCCACAGCCTGGATAAAGTGTGATGGAAATCAGACTCTGCATTTATTTTATTTTGATGGATGGATGTGTGTGGAATTGTCAGCCGAGATTATTTCTGAGTCATTAAACAGGTAGCCGCGTCCAAGGACTGTGGGGAAGTGTCAGTATTCTGGGCAGTGTGTGGAAGTGTCAGTGTGGGGAACTGTCATGTAATCGTTAGTAATATGGCCAGTAGTTCGTCAGAATTCATTTAAAAACATGTGAAATATTTTATGTTGTCCACGTTGTTTTATATTTCGCGGTACAGAACCGGCAACGCTGTCTCCCTCCCTCATGAGAAATGTCCGAGTCGGACTCTCGGCGGCTGTACTGTACACCTCAAAAGTTAAGAACTCCTGATCTAGAGGGTGTTGGTTAACACCCGTTAAGTGCTGTACTAAAAAGACCTCCCTCCCCAACACAGGATCAGTCCCCTCGGAGAAAACCCTCAACTGGTACCTTTCAATACACACGCTCATATTTGGAGGTAATATAATAATAATAATAATATCGTATGGCCTCGGATGCCGGGTGCAAGCTTTGTTATTTCACGCCCAGAGTGTGGCTTGCATGTCGAATTTCGTTGTTCCTTGAAGCACTATGAAAGTCAAGGAGGTTAGAAAGTTCCTTGAACACTATAGCGCTTTCTAGTAGAGAAAAGAGGAACTTAAGCGTTGGCGGAAAATCCCGAGATTAATTTTGCCATTATGAACACGGCCTACTGATTTCAAATGGGTTCCTTAACATGCTAACAACGTATGACATGCGTGTCGTGATTTTTATCGCCTTTCAAAAATCATTTACAGTACTATGGCCAGGAGCGAACCTGCAAGCTTGGGGTTGGTAGACCGACACGATAACCACTCACCCACCGTAGCAAGCTTATTGGAGGTTGGTTTGGTTCCTCAGTTTAGGGGCTGCGACAACGCGGTCATGTAGCCCCGTGCGCTTTGGATGTGTGTAGAATCTGTCTGATAACCGGTGTTAATTGTGATGGCTGTATTAGTGCATGTTATCAAGTAAGGACTGCAGATATTGAATTTTCAAGTAGTTCCTACTTTTGCTACCAAACGGCACCGTCAACGACCAGCTAGTTCTGAACTTGGTTACTAGAAGCCACCCACAGGTGGCGACTGGCGACGATCGTTGGAACCTAAGAGCGTTAGTCAAATTTAACCAATAATTCAGCTTCACACAAGTGAAATTAGTGGGAGGTTCTTTATCAAGCCATAAATCTATGACATGGGACGACTTTACTTCCCCTCCGAAGGAAGGCATTCTGTATTTGGAGGTTAATACAAGTGTTAAGTGTTGTACTGAAGGGACCCTCCACCCCAACACAGGATGAGTCCCCTCGGAGAAAACCCTCAACTAGTACCTTCCAATACGCACGCTCATATTTGGAGGTTAATATACTGAGAGGTAGCGAGTGCTGTCGAGCGGAACCGAGTACAATGAGTCACGGTTCATATAATATAACATGCGATAAGACATACAGGCAGGATACAGCGGAGTGGCTGTAAAAGCTTTGCTAATTGTGCCGAGTTCATTTACTCACAAGAAGACATGTTTCACAGCGCAATGAAACACACATGAGTAGAGAATACGTGTTTCTTCCATGTGGGCTTCGGTCCGGTACTTCTCGCGACGCCATAGCAGATCTCCAGAATCTTCATTCATTCGTGACTGTTTTGCCTTTCAGTGTCCAGTCTAATCTGCAAGCCTCCGTGGACAAACGAGTCGCCTCCATGATGTCTATTTGCCTATACTCTGTAAGCTTCGAGAATAGGATTGCCATTTGGATTCTTAAATGCTATAAAGATACAGTCAGTCTGAGAGACTAGACTTTATATCATTTCAAATGAAGCATGCTACTAATGCTACACATGTTAGAAAGGCTCAGGAGGCACCAGGACTCTTTCAACAGACTCCATTACCCATTAACCTAGGCTTCCCGCGCGGGGAACGGAGAGCGGGAGGTGCACTCTGGTGCATGACGTCACGCACTCGCCGTCTCCGTATCGCATAACGCCAGACCCCAGTAGTAAACTCAGACTCAACAGACTCCATTACCCTTTAACTTAGTCATCCCGCGCGGGGGCTGCATGACGTCACGCACTCGCCGTCTACGTATCGCATAACGCCAGACCCCAGGAGTAAACTCAGACTCAGTGCATATGCACTGAACAACATGATGACGTCATACACGCCGTAACCGTAACGCATAACGATGAAGTCGACAAGATCATTTGAAATGATAAAATCCCTAAGCAAATCTTGTAGGCTCAACTTACGAATGGACACCGTACGCAAGGAGGACAGCGCAGAAGATACAAAGATGCCCTGAAATCTAACATGCAGAAATGTATTATCAACACCGAAAACTGGGAGACCACAGCTTCTAACTGACAAGCATAGCATCGGCTTGTTCACGGAGGCCCACAACACTTCGAACACGAACGTCGAAGACATAAAGTGGATATGCGACAGGCAAGGAAAGAACGAATGACCGCTCAAGGGAACAATCCTCAGCGAGATATGTGTGAAATGCAGGGTCTTCATATTTGCTTGGCAAGGACATTCTCGCTCACGCGCTCTGCCAGCGACGCCTCAGTTGCCGGCTGCCACGCGCGCGTATGTACGGCAGAATACGGTGCTTAAAATCAGTATCATGCCTTTTTACTCACCTTGCTTACAGTAGATGCTGAAAATATCCCCCATCCGCTGCCAAACATAATGGCCATCTACTTATGAAGTTTCCGGTTATTCCGGTTAATTTAGCTTCACTAAGGAAATAAGGACCTTCACGTCTATTTTTATTGTTTACTGAACCTGTACGTTTGAATCTCTTAGCCAGTTCTTTTATTGTGATTGTGTATAGTGCTGTAATGCCTTATGTGAAATATTCGTTACTTGGACGAGTATATCTGCACAATACGTACATAAAGTGCAGGAAATCGTGCGCTGGAACAAGACAAAAGTTTCGAGTGAAATTTCCAGGGAGACCCATTCCTATAAATCGGACAATAAAACAACTGGTCAATTTGAGATTCAATAGTACAAGTTCAGTAAACAATAAAAAAATACGTTAGCGAGTGATAGCCAATCATCATCATTATTATTAGGCCTACTAGAGAGGAGTTATATATGTACGGTACATTAAAATGTACGGATTGCAAATATAAAATACTGAAACAATAACCTTTACAGGAAAATCAATAACTTTCCATCTCTATGTATATAAAAGAATACTGAAGATTAAAATCGGATTTATAGTCGTAAATAATAGTCTAATTATCTCGAGAGGATTGAAAACGTTAACTACTATGTCATCATGGCTCAAACATGTCGCAATATAAAATAAACATAAGAACATGTATGATAAAACATTAGTAAAATTGATAGTGTTAAATATCGACGCTAGATATCGATGCCACTCGACCGGACACCATACGGATCACTTGAGAGGGCAGTGTATGAATGAGTCAAGATCAGTTCGGTTGATGGGTACGTGTGTGTTTGTGTCGTGGTTGTATTTTGGTGATCCGTCCATAATGAGGAAGACTTGAAGCGACAAAACTGTGAGTAGGCTATAGAACACAACTTTTAAGGTGTAATAATGGGGTAGATTATGGTTCAGTACAGTGCAAATCGCTATTGCTATGACTTCGCCCTGTTTTATTCTCAATTCCCCGTTTATATGAGGTCATTGTAAACGTTAAATGAAGTCAGGATAGTCGAAGACGTCCTCTTGAAATATGCATTCTGGTTTAACCCTTTATAGTGCAAAAATATTTGTTTTTACTTTTATGTGTTTTTTACATTTTACGCCTCAAAATAGCGCTGCCTTGGGTTTCTGTGGGTATCTACTCACATAACCTAACGGCGGTACTTTTTGAGGATCCAACCAGCCTTCGGGCTGACTACCTAACAGACAGACATTTTAATTAGTTTTAATTAATATATTTATTAATAATGTTACTTTTTGTTTCTCTAATTTTAATGTTTATGTAATTATTTTTAATTTTCAATTTATGTTCTTATAGATTCAATTTTGATATTTTTATTGATTTATGTAATTAACTGTTTTCAAATTGATTTTTACAATTATTTTTTATAATTTTACTATAGTTATGTTTATTATTTAAATTTTTATATTGCTTTTATTATTGCAATTTTATTTTAATAAATTTTATTTCTTGATTTACATTGCATTTTTACACTTAAGTTGATATTGTTTTAGTTTAAAATTGTATCCAACACATTACGTCAAGTAGGCTATATAATATTTCATTTTTTAAAATAAAATACTAGCACTTCGGCATGAAAATTCTCGGAAATTTGGCTGAAAGATTCAACTATCAGCATCTTTGAAAGCACAAACTGCCCTTTAAGAGACCACTATCACATAATGGGTTAACCTTGATGAACTGTAATACGGCGCTCATAGAACATCGTAGTGCATTATCTCGCTGTAAAGATTTGAAGCCATTCTTTCAGTGTTGCCTGTAAAAGATTGTCAATTGTAGCTCTTCTTTCAGTCAACATGATGATGGAAAAAATTACATGTATTAGTTAAGTATTACTAACTTGCCCCCATTTAATAGTGATAATTAGCTAATACTTGTAATTTTTTCCAGGAGTGTTTTTACATATTTATATCTTGTACCCCGCCCATTCATCGGGATCTAAATTGCCTTTTGTAAGTATTGTCAATCCAAATGAGTAGTTGGAATCTACCATACATTTTGTAAGCATTTTCAATTTCAATTGCATTTTGTGAGTATTTTGAATCTGAAATGGGCTTTTTCAATCTAAATTGTATTGTGTATTTTTAATTTCAATTGCATTTTGTAAGTATTTCGCCTCTACATTGCATTTTGTACGTATTTTGAACCTAAACTACATGTTGTGCGTATTTCCATTCTACATTTTGTGAGTCATTTCAATCGGAGTTCCATTTTGTAAGTATTTTCAGTCTCACTTAATTTTCGTTCTGGTTTCCATTTCATTGTCATTTTCGCTATCACCCAGACCATTAGGGGCCGATAACCTAGATGTTAGGCCCCTTAAAACAGCAATTATCATCATCATCATTCATTGGGCATAATACGAGTTGTCCGACTGAAGAGTTACAAATGACAATTATCTGGCTGCAGTATCATTCAATGACAAGCTAGCCTAAGTGATCGAGTTTTCTACCAACATACAATGTTTTGTTTGACTAGTGGACTCTATATTTCTTAATGAACTTATTTGATTATGTTGATGAAAGGAAACTACCAGCGGAATTATGGGATAGTAAAACTTTACTTAGTTGTAATGTCAAAATAAATGGTTAACCAAATTTTTGCTACGCAAGTGTGATTATTTAGAGAAGGGTTGTGGAAAGCGATTCCCTGGGGAATCAAATATGGGGCCCCATTATACACATGTTTCTTCAATGACATCTTCGCGTTTGTATCCTTTTATCTGTTGGGTAGTCAACCTGGAGGCTGGTTGGATCCTCATAAAGTACCACCGTACGTCATGCGGGTAGAACCCCCCCCCCCCCCCCCAAAAGCATACTAGTAAGGTGAGGAGTGAAGTAGTTTGCCATTGCTTTCCTCACTGAGCTTTTTATACCGGTAACCATTACATTACTAATAAGAAATTACTAAAACTGGACGAGACCAAGTCCTGGGGCAAAAAATTCTTAAAATAATTTACTGAAATTATCTAAGAGATAAATATCGTGGGAAAAAATCTGGATATTTGTAGTAATAGATGTTAACTCCCCCGCCGACTATTACCCACCCACCTTCCAGGATTTTTATTTCGTAAGATTTGCTGCATTCTAGTTTTACTTAAAAGTTTAAGTGTAGTCTATTGTTTGTTTCCAAACATTAGTAGAATTTCTGTTTTAGTGTTTTGTTTCCATATTTGCACACACTAATACAGTCATCACAATTAACACCGGTTATATCAGACAGATTCTACACACACCCAAAGTACATGGGGCTACATGACCGCGTTGTCGCAGTGCCTAAACCGAGTAACCAACCATCCATATTTGCAAAATTAATATGACTGAATTAGGCTAACACAAATTTTGAAAACTGATTTTGTTTTGTATAGGCTTTGCAACTCAACGCGCGTAGCAAAACGAGATGTACTGGACATTGTCTGTGAAACATACAATATTTCCGGTTTCGACGTGTGACATTGAGAAATATTTGATAAAAGGAGTTGCTGTAGTAAAGAGGATACCTATGTCCGTTTCTAGAAATGTGTTTCTAAGAGCGAATAGTTATGTAAGGAAAGGATTAGTGCGGAAGGGCAGGTTATATATAGAAGCTCTCTCCTGAGTACTGAGGGAGAGCATTTTACTCGAGATTGTCACGGTGAAGGAACACCTAATGAGAAAAGGACACTAATGACACACTCCTTGTGGTTCCCTCCAATATTTACACGGCTCGTACTCGTAAACAAAACCTAAGTTGGCAGAGCCATTGTTCTCTATCTATTCAAGTGGGAAGGTCGAGCAAGTTTACCTTTTTCAAATCAACCATCCTTGAGGGAATGTCTGTTGTAGTTTTCCATAGAATCTAAAATACATAGCCTACTAACTTGCTAGGAGACCTGTGGTCAATAGCTTGGGCAAGGGTAAAACTGTCTTCTGGATTCTGTTAATACCTCATTCAAATTATTTATTTATTTATAATTTTATTAATGCAGCCAATGGCCATGTACTTTTCTTTTCAGGACGGGTCAGGTCAAGGATTTTGGAAGGAAATCGGCCGTGGACCTATTGAAAGGAACCGTCCCGGCATTTGCCTGGTGGTGAAAATGGGAAACCACGAAAACCATTTTCAGGACGGCCGAGGTGGGATTCGAACCCACGCTCTCCCGATGCCAGCGAGGCGCGAGTAGCGCATTAGCGCTCTCGGCCACAAATCGTATGGCATTTAGTGCCGGGAGTGTCCGAGGACATGTTCGGCTTGCCTGAGTCTGTAGCTGCTTCCAGCGGACACCCTTAGGGTGAGCTACAAGTTCCGTTCAATTTCAAGTAAATCCAACTTTCGCTACCAGATATCAATGATACCCAGTGGTGAACGTTGGAACTTTTGATAGAGCATTCCGACGAAATCTAACCTAACAATTTAGCTTCACCAAATTCAGTCTGTGGAAGGATCTTTTACGTGCCATAAATCTATGACATGGGACCGCCGCGCCGGCTTTACTTCCCCTCCGAAGGAAGGTATACTGAAGGATTTTTAACGCTCTTAAAAATCCGACGACTTCGGCCAGGTTTGAACCCGCGATCTTGGGCACAGCAGTTCAGCATGCTACCAACTGCGCCACCGAAGCCGCTCCTCATTCAAATGACACACTGCTACTAATTATGGGGGGAAAAGTTGATCTAAAATAAACCCAGTAAAACGTGTTCGTGCAAATAAAAAGGTACCAGTTCCTTACTTCTATACGAGGTTAAGAGATATTTCAGTTTTAAATAGAACGTATTAACCTGGTGTAGTTAGTAGAATTTAACATTAAGAAAAAATTCTTCAACTACTAAAATTAGCCAAAATACCTGAAGTAATGCTTGGGAAAAAATCTGTAGATGATGTAGTAATAGATGTTTACTTCTCCGCTGTCTGTAACCCGCCCCAAATTTGATCACGACTTATATAGATGAAATTCCGACTGGGTCTACCATTATACGCCTGATTTAGCAACAAGTACAGTATTGCCAACCCCACGCATTCGGTAGTAATTCATATCTGGTATCGTAAAACAAAACAGTGCCGGCCAAGTTAATGTGAAAGGGTGCCAAGTTTGTCTTAAGTTAGACATGGATTGTGCGAGTTGCGAGTTAGCAAACTCAAATTTCTACCAAAAATATCATGAATAACTTTGTTGGTTGGTTCTTAAGTTTGGGGGCTGCGACAATGCGGTCATGTAGCCCCGTGTACTTTGGATGTGAGTAGAATCTGTCTGATAACCGGTGTTAATTGTGATGACTGTATTAGTGTGTGTTCTATGTTTTTTAATTCAAGTAAGGACTGCAGAATTTTGAATTTTTCAAATAGTTCCTACTTTTGCCGCCAAACGCCACCGTCAACGACTAGTAGTTCAGAACTTAGCTACCAGACGCCACCGCAGTCGGCTCTTGGCAACGAACGTAGGAACCTAAGAGCGTTGTTTGCATTCTTAACCTATGCAGTTTAACTTCACACCGGTGTAATTAGTGGAAGGTTCCGAAGGAAGGCATACTGAGGGATTATTAACGCTCTTAAAAAATCCGACGACTTCGGCCAGATTTGAACCCGTGATCTTGGGCATAGAAGCTCAGCATGCTACCGACTACGCCACCGAAGCCGCCATGAATAACTTTCTTTCAGACCAATGGTTTTTACTTAGACCAATAATTGTTTGGTAGTGGTCAATATAAACACCCCTGGTTTTTGTCACGCATCAATAATCTTTATCCACGTCAATGGTTGACAATTATTTCTATTTCCACATAATTACAACGTTACGTGTGTCGTGTGATGTATTTTGTATCGGACATGTTGGCAACACTGATGTGTGTGCCTGAACCATGGCTGCCTTCGTTGAATGAGCAAGAAATAAACACATTTATTTACGTAATATAAAAATATTTCCGGTGCAGCAGTGATATTTGACAGTAATTTCAATGCCTAATGGCTCCCAGAAAGGTATGTGAATCATATATTTTCAATAATCTGCCAGGTACAAGTATAGAAGCCAGGATCAGGTCAAACAAGAATTAGTGCGTATTTTACGTTCTTTTGACTCTAACCTAAACGCAGACCGGATAAGATAGGTTTCATTTAAGGGGTTTGGGCAAATACACACATAATACAGACTCCACACTAACACAAGTTATCGGATTCAACAACTGGTATAGAGGCTAGCATTCTTGGCTGTCGCCCCGAAGGTCCGGGGCTCGATTCCCAGCTCTGCCAATGAATTAAACTCTAGCCTGAGGGCTGGAACGGGGTACACTCAGCCTCGTGAGGCAAAACTGAGATGAGATGGGTTTAAATCCGACCCCAGCCATCCTGGGAGTGGTTTTCCATGGTATCCTCACTTCTACTCCAGGCGAATGCCGGGATGGTTCCTTAATTAAGGCCACGCGAGGGGCGCAGTGGTCAAGCTGTTAGCCTCTCACCAAGGTGGAGCGGATTCGACTCCCGTTCAATGCATGTGAGATTTTCGAAGTGAAATGCCATGTCCTGTGGTTCCGATTCCCCGTAGAAAGGAGGTCCCGTGGCTCATAATCACGAGATTAACAGTCGCGTAAAACTACAAGTTTCCTTTCATCGGCTGCCTTCTTCCCAATGAAAATCCACAGCCTGCTTCCAGTCGACCGACCGGGTCAGGGAATGGAATGAAGCCCCCATCTAGCGGCGAGGATATGAACTGTGCCGGCTGCCGAAGCCTGTCGCACTCCCCTGGGGCAATGATTAAATGAATGACAGATGAAATGAAATGACAGTGGAGAGTGTTGCTGGAATGAAATTTTTGACAGGGAAAACCCGAGTACCCGGAGAAAAACCTGTCTGCCTCCGCTTTGTCCAGCACAAATCTCACATGGATTGACCGGGATTTGAACCACGTACCCAGCGGTGAGAGGCCAGCGTGCTGCCGCCTAGAGGAGGCTCACCTTCTTCCCAATCGTCACCTGAATTATTTACGCAGCCATCACAATAACACAAGTTTTCAGACACATTATACACACACTCAAGTACACGTGGATAAATACTCCTCAAATTATAACATCATTAGAATGTTTCGTTGTGAAATAGGGCACGGATATTAGAGTAGCACTATACGAATACACCTGTGTTTATAACGATACAGCCTTTTTTTTCTGTGTCGTCCTTCGCCTGCCTCATAAAATCTCAAGACATGCTTTATCTAAACATTAAGTAGCAATCCCATATATGCATTGAATAGCAAGCAGATGCTCTTTCTTGAACATCTGGGAAGGTTATTTTGATTAATGGTTTGCACAGAAATGATACATACGTGTATTGTTTTACCTTGTTGCTCCAAGGTCCAACTCATCCAGGCTGAAGATATATAAACCAGTATCCGTGGTAGCTGGCAATATAAACAGTCTCACTGCATTGTTCAGCCACACAGCCCAATCCGATAAGTCGACTCCTCTGTCACAACTGGTTTGTCTTCTTCTGCGAGAAGACTGTGTTATTGTTCTAACACGTATAAAAATAATCCCGGCAATCGAACACAAGAGCTTCACAATAAAACTTGACCGATATCACAATGCCCGTAACAATTATTATTGAAGTTTGATAACCTACGAATAATGCATACAAATGAGGAATGTTGTTTTTACACACACTCGTGGTATAATTTATTTGGATTGAATTCAACAGTTTCTTCCATGAAAGTGAACATTACTGATATCACTCTGTTCATAACAATTTTATTCAACAAAATATATCTCACGGATCAGTATAAAATTACGCAGAAACTGTTCTTAGTTTACGAATCTTTGGTAGTGCGACTTAACTCATTCACTCACAAATATCAAACTGTTCGTAAACATCATCGAAACACAATTCCTCGAGGATAGTTGTTTCAAAGTATGCAGTCTCTCATGAAGCACAAACACGTTTCTGTGTTATCTCCCAATAAAATCTGACCACAGTTTGTAACTGCAGTATTGTTTAAAATGAAATAGCTCACATATTATACGAGACAAATCACTCACACCATTCTTAGTTCTTCTAATTTAAATGAAAATTTTAAGTCACCACTTTACACTTAAAAAGTAACTTCAAAATCAAAATATTAATAGATTGATAATTTCATATCGTTACGGTAGAGTGATACACGCAAGGATATTAGAAATTATTATGATTATTTCTAATAACACGTCGAAATTACACTGTGACAACCAAAAATGATTTATGTAACATTGAACTTCCACATCACCTCAAGGTTATTGGTTCGAGACCACTTTGTAAACGCAAACTTCGAATTATTAACATTCTTAAATTGTCTCTCTCTTCACATGCTAATTAAGTGATTTGCACTTCACTGGGAACAAGGCACTCGAGTACAATATGTTGGTAAACACTTTGGACGAACATAACACACGCAGCGAAGGGAAGATCCCACAAGATCACACGATAAATGCTGGCAGTGAAATGACAAGCCGAACACGTGGGAAGGAGACGTTCAGGTAGTTAGTAATGAGAAGGGGAGCAAGCGGGGAGGTAGAGGGGAAGAAAACGCTTTTCACGGAAATTGAGGGTAGGCAGGAGGTTGCAGAAACATTCCAAGCAAGGTTAGGATGAGCAAGAGAACGCAGGTGTCTTGGACTCTTGGCATTATTATTTCCGCTATAAACTGGATGGATTCTTGTATCTGGGGTTTACCCCGAAAGTAATAAAGTTAGCCATTACTTTACAGACAAATGTACAGAAGTGGTCGAGTTATTAGACGAATGCCTGTGTTTTTGTGCTTTATTTGTTTATTATTTATTTAGTGGCTTTGCAACATTGCAGTCATGTAGCCCCGTGTATTTGGATGTGTATGTGGAATCTGTCTGATAACCTGTATCACTGTGATGGTTGTAGTTGTGGAAGGGTCAGGGAAGGAATTATGGAAAGAAGTCAGCCGTGAACCCGTTGAAAGGAACCGTCCCGGCAATTGCCTGGTGGTGAATATGGGAAACCACGGAAACTATTTTCAAGACGGCCGAGGTGGGATTCGAACCCGATGCCGGCGAGTTAGCGTAATGTACGTTGCTTTAAAGACACAAGCTCTAAGTTACGGGTTGTTTGTTCACCTAAGCATACTTGGGCGATAGATTCAGCTATTCTTTGCTATAAAACACAAGTTCTTAGTTACGCGTTGTTTGTTCTATACGTACATACTAGGTCAATTCGTTATCCATACGTTGCTAGAAAAACACAAGTTCTTAGTTACGTGCTGTTCGTTCATCTATGCATACTAGGTGAGTAGCGTAATCCACAGTACGTTGCTATAAGAACACAATCTCTTAGTTACGTCCTGTTCTTCGTTCATCTATGCATACTAGATCAATAGCGTTATCCATACGTTGCTATAAGACCACAACTTTTAGTTACGTGATGTTCGTTTATCTATGCATAATAGGTCAGTAGCGTAATCCATACGTTGCTATAAGAACGCAAACTCTTAGTTACGCGGGGACGATATCCTAGATGTTAGGCCCCTTAAAACAAGAATTATGATCATCATAGTTACGTGCTGTTTGTTTATCTATGCATACTAGGTCAGTAGCGTAATCCTTCCTTTTTATAAAACACAAGCTCTTAGTCACGTCCTGTTCGTTAATTTATGCATATTAGGTCAGTAGCGTAACCAATACGCTGCTATAAGGACACAAGCTCTTAGTTACGTATTATTAGTTATTGGAGTTTTAAGGGGCGGAACAGTGAGGTCATCTACCCCTACGTATTGTTTGTTTCGATACGAATTTATTTCTTTCGTACGATGTTGAACGCTGAAAAGTGAAAATATTATCGCGAACAGAAATGTGCAAAGTAGGAAGAGAATGAATGAGTTTCAAAAACTGATCCTTGACACGTCAGTCTCCTCCGACAACTACCGATGCAGAAAAGTACAAAGCGTTTCAAGAATTCAAAGAAGATCAGAAGTTAGAAAGCCGCAAACATGTCGATGGTTCTATGTTTCTCCATAGTGTTACAGTACTGAGCAGAAGTGGGACACAACCAGTTCAGCTGTCTACCCATGAGTTATTTTGTATGCTTTACTGTCTTTGAAGTGATTCCGCAATCAGCTCTCAATTTGTTAAGACGGTGATGTTTATTAGCTTGTTAGTAATTTCTTATTTACTGACTTCGCATGTTTCGGTGAACTTTGACGTCTATTTTGTGACGTCAATAACCGGGACAGATTTTAACGCACTGCGAGGCAATTGTATGTTTGTTTATTACGCTTCATCTCTGTAAATGAAAGGGAAAGACGACCATCTGAACCTTCCGTCCCATTCTTCCTTCATCTTATCTAAGGCAGACTGATTATTTATTTAATTATTTACTTATATATATATATATAATGTATTTACTTATGTATTTATTAACTTAATTATATATTTACTTAGCTGAGCCTCCGTGGCTTAGGTGGCAGCACGCCGACCTTTCACTGCTGGGTCCGTGATTCAAATCCCGGTCACTCCATGTGAGATTTGTGCTGGACAAAGCGGAGGCAGACATGTTTTTCTCCGGGTACTCCGGTTTTCCCTGTCACAATTTCATTCCAGCAACACTCTCCAATATAATTTCATTTAATCTGTCATTCATTTGGTCATTGCCCCAGGGGAGTGCGACGGGCTTCAGCAGCCCACACAGTTCATATCATCGCCGCCAGATGGGGGGGGGGGGGGCTTCATTCATTCCATTCTCTGACCCGGTCGGTTGACTGGAAACAGGCAGTGGATTTTAATTTTTCATTTATTTACTTAGCCTATTTATTTATTTACTGAAAATCCACAGCTTGCTTCCAGTCGACCAACCGGGTCAGGGAATGGAATGAATGAAGCCCCCATCTAGCGGCGATGATAGGAACTGTGCTGGCTGCCGAAGCCTGTCGTACTCCCCTGGGACAATGATTAAATTAATGTCAATTGAAATGATAGTGGAGAAACTTGCTGGAATGAAATTGTGACAGGGAAAACCGGAGTACCCGGAGATAAACCTCTCTGCCTCCGCTTTGTCCAGGACAAATCTCACATGGAGTGACCGGGATTTGAACCACGGACCCAGCGGGATTTGAACCACGGAGCCAGCGGTGAGAGGCCGGCGTGCTGCCGCCTAAGCCACGGAGGCTCTTATGTATTCACTAATTTATTTATTTATTTACTTAACTACCCTACCAGCGAATTGTTACCGGTGGCGGAAATCTGAACTAATGCGCTCCGCCCAGCCACACGCCTGCGATAGACGTGGCAGTCGTCGCCAGCGAAATGTCATCGCATGTCAATTGTGTGCATGATTCGTTCTGAGTCGTGCACTCTGCGGTGTGTTCTCATTTTATGACTGTACATGCGTTCTCCCTCTCTTGCTCCACAACCGCTCGCTGCAGCCATAACGTTGCGAGATGACGTAATGTATACACAACAGCCTCGCTCCACGTCTAGCGGTAACAATTCCCTGGTAGGTTAGTACTTACTTAATTATTTACTTTCTTATTTATTTACTTATTTATTTGTTTACTTATTTACTTACTTACTTAATTATTTACTTATGTATTTACTTACTTAGTTATTTACTTATTTACTTACTTATTTATTTACTTATTTATTTGTTTACTTATTTACTTAGGTATTTACTTACTTAATTATTTACTTATGTATTTACTTACTTAGTTATTTACTTATTTACTTACTTATTTATTTACTTATTTATTTGTTTACTCATTCCTTACTTAGGTATTTACTTATTTACTTACTTATTTACTTATTTATTTGTTTACTTATTTACTTAGTTAGTTATTTACTAATTTTTTACTTGCGTATTTACTTACTTAGGTATTTACTTATTTACTTACTTAGTTATTTACTTATTTATTTACTTATTTGCTTATTTATTTACTTACTTAGTTATTTACTTATTTATTTACTTACTTAGTTATTTACTTATTTCTTAATTTATTTATTTACCTATTTATTTATTTATTTACTTACTTATTTACTTATTTGTTTACTTACTCATTTATTTACTTATTTATTTACTTATTTATTTGTTATTTTTTATTAATTTATTTATTTACTTATTTATCTACTTACTTACTTAGTTATTTACTTATTTATTGTATTTTGAGTGGCAAAGTTAAGGCTCCCGGCTCTCTCACTTAACCACATATTCTGTTATTAATTTAACATGTAGAAACATTAAATCATCTGCAAGTAAATTACGGTATGTTAGAGTTTGCACAAACACACAAACTTACATTAATAACTATTTCAATGAAATAGAGAGATAATACCGTAAGCCATTAAATTGCAAGTCTTGAGTACAGTGTACCGGTTTCGATTACATTTTAACCTTCTTCAGTAAACAGTAGTTGATACAAATGAAATTGTAAGATTGACACAACATTAAAGAAAAGGCTGATTTAAAAATTATTTCTTAAACACTAGACCTATCTAAAATGATAAAAAATACTCTAAAAGACTAAAAATCAGATCTGTTACAATTTTGAGATTAACGATGAAATGCATTTGAATTGGAGAATGAATCTCAGCTTGTGCTTGCGAGCACGCTTTGGCTCGTATAACGAGAGCACCAAATTTTATTTAAAAAGCATCGTGGTGCCCGCGAGCACCAGGTTGAGAACGCCAGCTTTTACCCTTTATAGGCCAGTGGTCAGTATGTTAACAACCTACTATCAGGACAATTTACATCGCTAGTTCATTAGCTATTGTTGTTTTAAAGACTGGAACAGCGAGGTCATCTATTCCAATTTATATTGTCAAAGATGCTGATGATGATGACTGTATCATTCTGCCATATTCCACTACATTTTCGTTAGAAGTGTTAATATTTCTGAAACCAAATAGTATTTCTTTATCTCCTTGACCTAAAGTGGTTGGTATTAAAAAAAATGAAAACAATTAAAATTGAAAGGAAAAGTATATTAAAATTAGATTTATAAATAAATAGAAATAACAAGATGTTCAGTAGAGAACATATAGCCTACTTTCTCCTAAATGCATGGGTATTGTTATAACTCTTTGTCCTTTTCAAGGAGTATAATTGAATGTCGGTTGTAGTAGCTTGTTGAAATACAACGTGCTATAGGGATATTAAACATGAATATGAGGTGCCCTTTGCTAGTGCTACCTCTGTAAAAAAAATCATTCAATTCGGTTTCACCGTGTTTGAATTGATCTGGGGAATGGATTTGCACACATACATGGGCGCTATTTGCAAACTATTGGGCTGATGACCTTGTAGTCAGTCATACGATGCTTTCCACAAAAAGGCATGTTGTTGCAAAATCCGGTAGAAATCAAATTATTAGGATGGTCGAAATTTGATTTAAGCTTTTAACATTTGGGTGGCCGTCATTCCGTTTCCGTCAAGATGGCGGCGATATAAAACATGACACTGAGATGCCTTTTGCTAGTGCTACCTCTGTACCAAATTTCGTTCAATTCGGTTTCACCGTGTTTGAATTGATAGGGGGAATCGATTTGCACACATACTTGGCCACCATCTGCAAACTATTGGGCTGATGATCTAGCAGTTTGGTCAGAATATGCTTCCCACATAAAGATTTGTTGTTGCAAAATTTGGTAGAGACTAGATTATTAGGTTGGTCGTAATTACATTTTAGCCTTTAACATTTGGGTGGCCGCGATTACGTTTCCGTCAAGATGGCGGTGATATAAAACATGACACTGAGGTTGCCTTTTCTAGTGCTACCTCTGTATCAAATTTCGTTCCATTCGGTTTCACCGTGTTCGAATTAATAGGGGGAATAGATTTTCACACAAAGATGGCCGCCATCCGCAAAATATTAGGCTAATGACCTATTAGTTTGGTCAAAGGATGCTCCCTCCATAATGGTATGTTGATGCAAAATTTGGTAGAGATCGGATGATTAGGTTAATCGTAATTTGATTTAAGCTTTGAATATTTGTGTGGCCGCCATTACGTTTCCGTCAAGATGGCGGCGATATAAAACATGACACTGAGGTGCCCTTTGCTAGTGCTACCTCTGTACCAAATTTCATTCCATTCGGTTTCACCGTGTTCGAATTAATAGGGGTAAATAGATTTTGACACAAAGATGGCCGCCATCCGCAAAATATTAGGCTAATGACCTATTAGTTTGGTCAAAGGATGCTCCCTCCATAATGGTATGTTGATGCAAAATTTGGTAGAGATCGGATGATTAGGTTAATCGTAATTTGATTTAAGCTTTGAATATTTGTGTGGCCGCCATTACGTTTCCGTCAAGATGGCGGCGATATAAAACATGACACTGAGGTGCCCTTTGCTAGTGCTACCTCTGTACCAAATTTCATTCCATTCGGTTTCACCGTGTTCGAATTAATAGGGGTAAATAGATTTTGACACAAAGATGGCCGCCATCCGCAAAATATTAGGCTAATGACCTATTAGTTTGGTCAAAGGATGCTCCCTCCATAATGGTATGTTGATGCAAAATTTGGTAGAGATCGGATGATTAGGTTAATCGTAATTTGATTTAAGCTTTGAATATTTGTGTGGCCGCCATTACGTTTCCGTCAAGATGGTGGCGATATAAAACATGACACTGAGGTTGCCTTTTCTAGTGCTACCTCTGTATCAAATTTCGTTCCATTCGGTTTCACCGTGTTCGAATTAATAGGGGGAATAGATTTTCACACAAAGATGGCCGCCATCCGCAAAATATTAGGCTAATGACCTATTAGTTTGGTCAAAGGATGCTCCCTCCATAATGGTATGTTGATGCAAAATTTGGTAGAGATCGGATGATTAGGTTAATCGTAATTTGATTTAAGCTTTGAATATTTGTGTGGCCGCCATTACGTTTCCGTCAAGATGGCGGCGATATAAAACATGACACTGAGGTGCCCTTTGCTAGTGCTACCTCTGTACCAAATTTCATTCCATTCGGTTTCACCGTGTTCGAATTAATAGGGGTAAATAGATTTTGACACAAAGATGGCCGCCATCCGTAAACTATTAGGCTGATGACCTATTAGTGTGGTCAAAGGATGCTGCCCCCATAAAGGTATGTTGTTGCAAAATTTGGTAGAGATCGGATGATTAGGTTAGTCGTAATTTGATTTAAGCTTTGAACATTTGTGTGGCCGCCATTACGTTTCCGTCAAGATGGCGGCGATATAAAACAGGACACTGAGGTGTCCTTTGCTAGTGCTACCTTTGTACCAAATTTCGTTCAATTTGCGCTCACCGTGTTCGAATTGATAGGGGGGGACAGACATTCAGAGTACACAGACTCACACACTCACACACACACACAGACTCACACACACACACACATACAGACACACTTTTTTTCGCCCTGTAGTGATCTCATAAGTCTACTTTCACTTTTTGCAAAAATAGAAAGTAGGCTAAAAACAAAGTATAAAAAGGGATATGGAAGAGATGGAAGTAACAACAAATGTTATTCGGGACAGACCACTTTTCAGAAATATGATCAAACATTTCGAGGGTTTCGAGGAGCAGGAAAAGAAACGGGTTAACATCTGGACGGAAGAGAGGAGGAGTGAAGTAATGAAGAACTACTGGAAGGCAAGAAAGGATAAAGGAAATAAGATACAGTGAATGCAATGGGATATTTCACGCGGTCGAAAGATGACCAAAATCTAGGAAAGAAGGAATATGCATGATAAAATTAGTAATAAATATGCATGATAAAATTTAAAATTTTAATAATTTTATAATCTTAAAATTGAGATAATGAAAATAATAAAACATTCAAATTTATAAAAACAAACATGAAAATTATAATGAAACAAAATTAGGCTAATATAGCCTAATTATATTAAATTTCAATAAATAGAAATGAAATACCGAATCCTTAAAAAATATCTGCTCTATACAGGGTTAAGGTGTATGATTTCCCAGACAGGGCTATTATATCTTGAGCTCAAGTTTTGTTTTGTATATCAGGGTTTGTACCAAGCCTCCGTGGCTTAGGCGGCAGCACGCCAGCCTCTCACCGCTGGGTCCGTGGTTCAAATCCCGGTCACTCCATGTGTGATCTGTGCTGGACAAAACGGAGGCAGACAGGTTTTTCTCCGGGTACTCCGGTTTTCCCTGTCAAAATTTCATTCCAGCAACACTCTCCACTATCATTTCATTTCATCTGCCATTCATTTAATCATTGACCCAGAGGAGTGCGTCAGGCCTCGGCAGCCGGCACAGTTCATATCCTCGCCGCTAGATGGGGGCTTCATTCATTCCATTCCTGACCCGGTCGGAGACTGGAAGCAGGCTGTGGATTTTCATTTTTCATCAGGGTTTGTCAGGCGCACCAGCACCTGAACGAACAGTGCCGTGATCGCGTTTGTACGAGCTTATCAGTGTCCAGTTTAAACTGGAATATCACCTGAACCAGAATCCCGGAACTGGTACTTATTCATACACACGCACACACATATAAACAAAGTGTAACAACAGGTGTTACAATGAACCTGGTATTTTGTTACAGAACACATGTTTACGAGGATGGCAGTATTACGCCGTTTATTGGTTTATTGCTTTCCTCGCTTTATTGCTATAGTTATTAATGCCATAAAGGCCTGCGAGCTGTCACTACAACATGACCTGACTTCGAAGCCAAGCTTGAGTAGGAATTACTTTCGCTGTTTCTTCCTGATCATCATTTCTAATATGCATCGTGTTTTCAGGTTATAGAAATCCATTTTAGGTATTAACCCTTTAAAAGATAAAGCCATGTTTACCAACCACAAATCATATGGACGATTTTTATTATCAAAGGTGCAGATGATTAACTCTTTCGACCTTTTTATTCTGGAAGTATTATTATTTATGAAAACCAAATATAATTTTTGTATCCCATTGACCTACGGTACTGGAAAAATTTTAAAAATGAAAAATACAATAAAATAAAACGTAGCCTAAATATAGAAATTAAAATACAAAAAAAACTTAAAAATTATAAAATGTAGATACAGGGTCATTATGTGTGTGCGCGCCAGTAAGCGCGGCAAGCTAAGCCGGCCGTGACTAGCTCAGATCGCGGCTGCGCGCACCCGGTCCAGCCGGCGGTCGACGCCCACTATCACACTTTTACCAAACATGTGCACTTACAGAGCTCATCGGCGATGCTGAAAATTTCCTCCCTCTCTTGTAACATACATCTGACATCTTTTGATGAAAGAATGTCTGTCAACTCTTTTATTATTTACGGAGCTTGTTTCCTTGAATCGTTTAACGAGCCTCCTAATTGTACTGGCATTAGGCACAGGTCTTCCTGGAAACTTGATTCAAAATTTTCGTCTTGTTTCAGAACAAGATTTTCTGCTTTTCATATACGAATTATGGATATACACACGTTCGCGCAATGTGAATTGGTGTCGAGGCATGACCAACAATCACAGTAATCACAACACTCACTAAACGTGCAACACTAACGCCCAAGCTTTGCAAATACACGCCCATATGAAAGACAAAACACGTGTGAACTGACGATATGAGTCAGCGGAGCACACCACTGCCAGCTGGACCGGGTGCGCGCGGCCGCGATCTGCGCTAGTCACAGCCGGCTTAACTTGCCATGTTTACTGGCACGCTCACACATAATGACCCTGTATAAAAATTAAAGATACGAAGATAATAATAAAATCGAAATAACTAAAATTAAATGAATTCAAATAAAAATAAATACAAATAAAATTTTTGTAAAAAAAAGACAGTTATTTCCTTTAAAGTGTTAAAGTAGTTCAGTTAATATTTGAATTTGGCTCTTAAAACTCAAAATTTGAATATTTAAATATTTGCGGGATTAAATAGAAAAATTGCTAAAAGAAACACGGCGTTGTGTATTTTTTGAAGAGTTTCTTGCAGGAACATCTGCACATGTGCGAGTACCATCGAGTATGGTTTACGTTACACGCTCCTGACAACTGTTCGGATGTAGCCTATGCTTAATGTTCCCCATAGCACGTTTATTAAACTCTGTCATCACTGTTCACGAGCAGACCTACCGTTGGGACTGGATGAAAATAGTTAAGTTACCATGGTAAATAAATAAATAAATAAATAAAATTTAAGGGGCGAAACAGTGTGGTCATCTGTCCCAAAAATGATTTCCTAATAAATAAATAAATAAATAAATGTTACTAAATTATTACTTAGTTATTCTTGTTTTAAGGAGTGGAACAGCATTTACATAATAAATGAATAAATGAATGAATGAATGAATGAATAATGAATAAATGAATAAATGAATAAATAAATAAATAAATAAATGGTTGAACATATAAATAAATTTAAAAAACAGGCGTTGCCAATAATTGCATCACCACAACAAGATCTTGTCCATTCATTCTTCCGTACACTTAAGGATACGACACTGTAATGGTCAAGTCACGACCTAACAAAGAGTCAATGCTTTCAATACGAACAATTACCTACACTGTTTTCCTAATGTACTGCGTAGAAGTATGGGTATGTTATACCTTCCTGTGACGCAGTCTTCTAGCTCGACAAAATCGATTCTGTTCTAGAAGAAGAGGCTTAGGAGTATTAAACGGCGTGTTACTGTTGACTACCATTATCTCATTCTCCCCGCTTGGCTTTGAAAAACGAACTTCAAGAAATAAGGTATGGTACTGTACAGAGGGAAGTCTCCGTGGCTTAGGCGGCAGCACGCCGGCCTCTCACCGCTGGGTCCGTGGTTCAAATCCCGGTCACTCCATGTGAGATCTGTGCTGGACAAAACGGAGGCAGACAGGTTTTTCTCCGGGTACTCCGGTTTTCCCTGTCAACATTTCATTCCAGCAACACTCTCCACTGTCATTTCATTTCATCTGTCATTCATTTAATCATTGCCCCAGAGGAGTGCGTCAGGTCTTGGCAGCCGGCACAATTCATATCCTCGCTGCTAGATGGGGGCTTCATTCATTCCATTCCTGACCCGGTCGGAGACTGGAAGCAGGCTGTGGATTTTCATTTCACTGTACAGAGGAACTAGCTCGGAGAAATTGTATTTTGCAGGCAGATGTAAAGATACAAGGTAACAGTGGCGGCCGGTAATAAGGTTGTAGAGTTGCACAACGACCAGATTATTTTAATTAAATAATAATAATAATAATAATAATAATTTTATTTATTCGTATCAGAAGTATACATTTTACATTTAAAAAATATGGTACTTAACAATGCACATATCAAATTGTTTCTGTCCAAAATTTTGCTAAGTCACGGGCATTAGGTGTCGCAGCCATCAAGTCCTCCATTGTGCAACTTAAAGGACACTTAATGCAGTTCATGAAATGCACTGTGGTTTGGACTTCACCACAATCACATAGCCTGGATGTGCCAGGAAAACCCCACTTTAACATATTGGTTCTTGATCTTCCAACACCAGTGCGAAGCCTGATAATAATAATAATAATAATAATAATAATAATAATAATAATAATGGTCGACTCTAGGTGGACAAACCATATATTTAACAATTTTGTCTCAAAACCAAAGTTCCCTGGTACGTTAACGTCGAGAAAGATCTCCAAGAAATGGGCCTACGACCTGGTGACGTGTACAAACTAGACCTTTTCCGAAAAAGCATCTTGACTTTTGGAACTTTCCGAGATGAGAAATGGACAACCGGTGCAAAGTGGCCGGATGAACGCCGTGCTCGACACAGCAAGCTAATGAAAACCTACTGGATCAATCGTAAATTGAATAAACGCCAGAATGTTTAGTGGAGCTTATCGTGATCCCTAGTTGGCCGATTAGCGAATAATAAATAAATAAATAATTAATAATAATAAATATGGCAAGATAACTCGAGTTGCCCATTTTAAATACCTAGATGAAGTACTTGAACTGACGGGAAAATAGTAAATCGCACTGAACACTAGGTTAATGAAAATGAAGAGAGCCTTATACAAGTCACAGGGTGTCTACAAGAAAAAATATCTGTCCCCATTCACCAAAATTCGTCATTACAACACGTTTATTAAACCTGAGGTGCTTAATGCCAGTGAGGCATTGACGTTGTTACACACTAAAGGCGACTTGGAAAAAATCCTCACAGAGGAAAGAAAAATAATAAGAAAAATTATTGGACCAAGGCTTCACTCCAGAGTCACCACAGAGAAATTGTCCAACCTCGCAGCAGACATCAGAAAGAAGCCACTAAAATTTGACGGCCATATCAGCGGACTCCCAAAAACCAGACTCGCTAAGTAGTTAACAACATTCTTAGATACTACATACAGCGGCTCAAGATTACTACACCCTGGATGATGTAGGTCAAAATTGATCTGGAAAAGGCACAGGTCGACCCAGAAGACGCCATAGACAAAAGCGTCTTTCGACACAAGGTATACAAGTGGGAGAAAGCATCAAAGACCAAAGTGGACCGAAGAAAGGAAGAGGGCCTTTAGTGCACGAATGAAAGAGTGCTGGAAGAACAGGACGAACAAATACTGATATCTCGTCAGGAGTTGGCAGTCGGGTTTAAACTGCAGTGGTATTCCCGCTCACTGCGTATAACGCATTCTAAAAACATTCAGTTGGTCACTACTTGCTTCACTCACTCAGCACATTCCTTCTTTCACTGGCTGAGTGTCGCCTGCTGCAATGACAACCATTGGCATGCGGCAAGCCGATATATTTAAGATTGGAATATGCAGACCGCGCATGCGTACTGCAAGACGCCCCCCGCACCCCGTCACAGCGTGTTCAACTGCCATCTCCTGCCGCGACGACAGTAGTCAAGTTTGCTTCGCGTGGTCTAATAGGCCTGTAACGTGTGAAATAATTAATACCCTAATAATAATATTTTAGCAAATAAAGCCATGAGCATCTTACATGGACATGAATTCATAGTTTTGTTCTAGTCGTCCGACCGGGTCAGGAATGGAATTAATGAAGCCCCGCCTAGCGGTGAGGATATGAACTGTGCCGGCTGCCGAAGCCTGTCGCAATCCTCAGGGGCAATGATTACTTTAATGACATGAAATGAAATGATAGTGGAGAGTGTTGCTGGAATGAAAGTTTTGACAGGGAAAACCGGAGTACCCGGAGAAAAACCTGTCTGCCTCCGCTTTGTCCAGCACAAATCTCACATGGAGTGACCGGGACCTGAACCACGGACCCAGCGGTGAGAGGCGGCGTGCTGTCGCCTAACCTAAGCCACGGAGGCCCTAGCGATGCTACATTAATGAATTTAATTAGTAATGTCGTAAACCCTTGATACCCAAAACGTAACGTGGTATTATCCAACAAGGTGCGAATCTGCAAGATAGCGATGTGTGTGGGGCCCACCCACGATCTAACAGGTGCTGTGCTGTACGAGACTGCGGGGCGCTGCTCTGTGCTGTGTCTCGTGTCGTGACCTCACAAAACCAACAACTACCAGCCCACTCTATAATCAACTGCGAGGCGAGCTTACCTCCTTATTACATCCCAGCCACGGTAAACATGACTGCCCCGCAACTTACCAAGTCCAGAGACCGAACATTCGAAACCCGGCGTGGCCATCCTGGTTTTTCCTGCACTCAATAAATAAATAACCCCTGGCACTACAGCCCGAGATGGGCCTAGGCCTACCAAGCGACCGCTACCCTGCCATTTGGCAAGCAGATATTGGGGTGACGCGTCATCAGCGCGTCGGGTCCCCTCGGCCGTTAATCTTGGTTTTCGTGATCGCGGCGCTTCCTCACCGTCAGACAGCTACTCATTTGTCCTCACGGGGCTGAGTGCACCCCGTTCCAGCCCTCACGTCAGTTTCTAAAACCCCTGACGGAGCTGGGAATCGAACCCGGGGCCTCCGGGTGAGAGGCAGGCGTGCTACCCCAACACCAAGGGGCTGGCCACACTCACTCCAGGTAAATAACAGTCCGCGTCGCCTTAATAAGTTACTAACATTGTAACCTTATCATTGACCCCTATAACTACAAACATTATGATTTATAGTAAGTTATAACTAGAGTGCCCGTGCGAGAAATCTCGCATGCGTTACTCTTATACGGACTCAACGTGAGACAGTGGCTTGCCACGGTGGGTGAGTGGTTATCGAGTTGGAGCACCAACTCCAAGCTTGCAGGTTCGCTCCTGGCCGTGGTAAGTGATTTTTGAAAGGCGGCAAAAGTCACGATACGCATGTCATACGATGATGGCATGTTAAAGAACCCATTTGAATTCAGTAGGCGTGTTCATAGTGGCAAAATTAATCTCGGGATTTTCCGCCAACACACAAGTTCCTCATATCTCTACTAGAAAGCGCTATAGTGTCAAGGAGCTTAGATATCTAACCTCCTAGACTTTCATAGTGCTTCAAGGAACAACAAAATTCGATATGTAAGCTACCCTCTGGGTGTCAAATAACAAAGCTTGCATCCGGCACCCGAGGCCATACGATATTATTATTTATTAATGCGAGACAGTTCTGGCAGGAACTTTCGTCTTGTTTATTCGCTTAAACGCACTTTTTAAACAAATTGCCGATATGTATGAAATCAGGGTGCAATTCGTCGCTACTCCGGGTAATTCTCTTATTAAAAATAAAATCTTTTTCGTGTGGCCTCCTGAGAGGCCGAGTGCAGGTCTTTCAAGTCAACTCCCGCGTGTGACCTGCGCGTCGAAATGAAACATGAGATGAATGGGTGAAAGTGGGCAGGGATGTGGAAGGAAGTGGCCGTAGCCCGTCAGAAGGTACCGTCGCAGCATTTGCCTGGAGTTGAAGATGGGGAAACCAAGGAAAACCATTTCAAGAACGGCCGGCGGTGGGGCTCGAACCCACATCTACAGAGTCAGCAGAGAGCTTGGTTCCATGGCCTAACGCTGCACTTTAGCGAGCGTAGTCACTGCTGTCGCCTTTTTTAAGGGTCGTTAGTTAAGATCGGTTACTTGTATTTCGTAGCAACTGTTATGCGGGCTCGACGCGGCACAGTTCTTACATCGTCTTGTTTCTTTAAACCCACTTTTTAAACTACTTAAATATAACCCCGTTGACTTTTCAATAATTCAGAATTTTTCCTGTAACCTTTTGGAACATTTTGGCACCAACTCCAACTTGTAAGTCCCTCTGCCTTAAGAGCTTGAGTTTTGTGAGACATACACCTGAGCGTTTTATATAATGATATGACTGGCAACCCACCCCGGCTTCGCCCGGTATCTTTAACGGTTTAACCAGCGTAATCTTAAAAGGCGCACGGACGACAGGTTCAAGACACAATTCAGAAAATCAGAGGTGAACAGAGAAATTCCAAACACATAGGCTATAGGCCTACTCTTCTCTGAAGTCTTAACTCGACACCACTCGACAGTTTGATGCTAGCCAAAGCTGGGGTGATAGGCTTGCTCGCTAGCTCGTAAACTCACTCCGAAGCTATTAATTTAAATTTCCACTGAATGGAGATTGTTGGAAGAAAATAAGACGTATAAACACTTTTAGTGGGCCCTGTATTAAGATTAAAGATATGCTATCGCGGACTTTGTTGTAGAATTTTTCATGCTGAACAATTCTTGAACTCTTATTACTCGTATATAGATATTTATAACGGTTTACCAACCGTAAGCTTGAGAGACGCTTGGAAGGCAGGTTTTTTCTTCAACTCGATTCACTGAAATCGTTACTGCTCGGCTTCCTTTGGTTATAAGTGAATGCTTTTCTACGGGAACCTTCCTCGAGAAATCGTTTACAGAATGGTGAAAACAGTATCAAAATCCATCCAGTGGTTCTCGAGATTACCCGTTACACCCAAGAATCGGGGACTTCGTTTTATACTATGTAGAGATTTCGGCTACGAATTAATACAGTACTTTTACTCTAGTATTAAGATCAAGCCCAACTCTTGCTTTCGAAGCCATAATGACAGCTGCCGAACTATGTCAGTAATGTAAGTTGTAAAGTGCTCAGTTAAAAGTGAATTCTAAGCAGATTGACAAGGGTCAATACAAAGACAAGACATCTCATTAAAGGGAGCATTGAAGAAAAAAAAGGCTTGTTTTACAGGAAACAGGCAATTAGCCGAACGCTTTTGATGTGTAAGTTGGAGAACAAAAGAAGGAAGACCTATTTGCACTTTCTTTTTGTTATCTACAGAATCAACTGTTACAGGAGACATGCTAGACTTCCACAGGGTGCCTGAAAATTTTCTAACACTGCATTATGGAACTTGGAAATTTTCCGTTAAAATGTGTATTTTGATTTCCGTTGTTCGCGTAATACAGTTTCTGTTTAATGTAAGTTCACGGGACCGTCAATTATTTAAGTTTCAGACAAATTTCCGTTTAATAAAGAGTCCGTTTAAGGCAGGGTTTACTGTATTTCATTGTCAAGATATGGGCAAGCAATTTCAGTGATGTATAACGTGAGATTTGCTTTTTTGTCAGTTATTATTGGGCAAGTATTGTTTCTTTTGCTATGTTTTAGGTTTTATAGTTACTTGAGTGATTGCACCATACATTTTATGTTCGACCCTGACTATTATATGTCAGAAAACTGTATCATAATGATGGTCATTATAACACTATTTTTCATTATGAAACAGTTTCTCCCACCAATCACAGCTCAAGAAACAATTGTTTGACCAATTAGGTGAGGATAGCAACGCGTCTGCGCTAAGTTCCAAGGGCTTCTAATTTAAATTTCACTGCCTGGCCTAGTGTCATAGTGGGGCAATCGAGGAGGCCATGGTCTTAAAAACACAAGGTATTCTGTGCGTCCCATGCGCTCTGTTCAGTACATAAAAGTGGCGAAATCTCGACAGATATTTATGAATATTTATGTTCGAACATAAAATAGTTATAATAATTATCGTCGAACATAAACAGTCGTATGCAACTCACCTATAATGGTAATTAAGACACTCGTATGGAAATTATAAAACTCGTGTCTTAATTATTGCCATTATAGGCTCGTTGCATCATGTACTATTAAGGGTGTAGGGATTGCAGTATTCATACATGGAATACCTATAATTGTATTGATAAAACAAGTATGGTGATGTCCCAGCACCCTTCTCCTAGTAAAATAGAATGTGTAAAGCGTCTTCTGTTACACAGTAATCTGACACCACGAGAAATAGCAGTCACTACAGCCATATCTTACATTTCTGTTTGTCGCATTGTAGAAAAAAATGCCGTGTTTATTATTAAATGTTCAAACTTCGATTTCTTGTACTCATCAACTACTACCGATGTTCCAAGGAAGAAAGTTAATTATCTCTGTTCTAAGCTTCTTAGCATTTTGGCCTCGGTCAGCCATTATAAGGACGTCTTAAGAGATTCAGTGAGGTTTTTTCTTGTTGATTTTGTAGGCCTTGGTTAGGAGCTGTAATCACGTAATAGTGAATTTGTGGTTGTTCCTTGTTACAATTTTGTTTTCATTTATAATGAACCAAGTTACTGTACTTTCTGCATTCTGTATAGGCTGATCTCCATTGTGTTGGGGAAATTAAGATATCATTAATCTTGGGAACGGGCGTCTGTTTTGTGCAAATTTCTAAAAGCAATCCTTCACGGAGTTCAAATAATATGGAAAATATCAATTAAAACAACAAAAGAAAAACAAAACGCACAATAGCACATGTAAAAATAGTACATTATGCAACGAGCCTATAATGGCTATAATTAAGACACGAGTATTTTTTATAAAACGAGCGTATGCGAGTTTTATAATTTCCATACGAGTGTCTTAATTACCATTATAGGCAAGTTGCATACGACTGTTTATGTTCGACGATAATTATAATTTTATTATATGTTTTAACATAAATATTCATAAATATCTGTTGAGAGTCAGCCACAAGAATTTTGTTATCGGAGAGCGACCGCGAGACATCTCTCTGCCCTTCAAGATCTTTGAACGACCGACGCATGCGCTCTGTGGGCTTGCAATGCCATATGTTTACATCTGCCGTCCCTCAGTAATATTGTCACCGGAGTCGTTTGAATGCGCTGTGTAGAAATTAGTGTTGGTGATTTTAAGGTATATACAGTGCTATTTCTTGTTTCATATTCGACAGTTTATTTACGCGAACATATGGACGGTGCGTATTCCATGTCGGTAATTTATTATAGTTCGATGTTGTGTTTATGTCCGACATGTTGGATTTTGCGTGCATGCGCGAAGGTATCGTTACCTAATTGGTCAATGAACGAGCTCTGATTGGCTGGAGAAACTGTATCATAATGAAAAACGGTGTTATAATGACCATCATTATAATACAGATTTCTAACACATAATAGTGAGGGTCGAACATAAAATAAAATCATACATTCCGAAACAACAGTTCTTTGTCATAGACAATTAACGTTCAAATTGCCATTGCAGCAGGAAGATACGATAACCTACAAATTTCAACCTTTCATCCACTCCGCAAAGAGCCTATATTCGACTTATGGAGGTCACACCCTGTTGACCATCACAGAATATTTTTTGAAGAAAAATATGTTTAAGTGTGTTTTATAGTAATATACAAATCGAAACCCGTTACGTTAGATTTGTTTTGTCTTAAAGGTTTTGTGAATTAAGTGAGTAAATGTGTATACGCACGTGTTTACAATTTAGAATAACACACTGTGATAATAATAATAATAATAATAATAATAATAATAACAATCATTAAGAGACGCCACCAATTCTATGGACACCTTGAGAGAATGAACGAGTCAAGATTGACCAGAGCCAGATCCGGCAAGAAATCAACATCACTGTGGTACCGGCAAGTTAAACAAGATCTGCAAAGCTTTAACATCTCTGAATCCGTTATACAAGACAGACAAGCTTTCCGGAAAATGTTAAAAGAAGACCCACAGATTAAACTTAAGGAAGGGCAGACACCAAAGAGGTCAGAAGCAGCTAAACAACTACAAAGTCAGAAAATTAAGGAGATATGGGCTAGGAAGAAGACTCTTAAGAACGTGAAACCAATCCCAACTCATCAAGCTGAAAACCATTTTGGTTAACCTACTTAGTCGATAGTTGGCTCATTCGAAGAAAGAAAGAAATAAGAATAAATCAAGTAACAAATTTAGCATGCACTAGATAAAACTATAGTGTTTTCTGAAACTTGGCGAGTACTCCTCGGGGCGATGTTGACTACAGTGGTCGTCCTGCTCAATTTGCGAATCGTATTAAAATCACCTAACGACTAACTACTAAAATAGAGTACGGTAGTGCACTTAGACTACATTTGTGAATAAATTTAAAATTTAACACAGTGATCAGGATCTGATGATGGCCACTTAAGAGTCGAAACGCGTAATCCGAAATTGCTCCATTTAATTGGGATAATTAACTAATAGAGCCTCCGTGGCTTGGGCGGCAGAACGCCGGCCCCTCACCACTGGGTCCATGGTTCAAATCCCGGTCACTCCCTGTGAGATTTTTTATTTGGGGAGGGGCAGATGACGTCGTAGTTCCTCCCCTCAAAACAAAAATAACTAACTAACCAACATGTGACATTTGTGCTGGACAAAGCGGAGGCAGACCAGTTTTTCTCCGGGTACTCCGGTTTTCCCTGTCACAATTTCATTCCAGCGACACTCTCCACTACCATTTAATTTCATTTGTCATTCATTTAATCATTGCCCCAGGGGAGTGCGACAGGCTTCGGCAGCCGGCACAGTTCATATTCTCGCCGCTAGATGGGGGCTTAATTCATTCCATTCCTTGAGCTGGTCGGTCAGCTGAAAGCAGGCTGTGAATTTTCATTTTTCAATTAACTAATAGGCCTCGGCTAAATGTAATTTTTTCCAGGAGTGTATTTATATATTTATATCTTTATAAATGAAGTAACAATAGTGATAATTAACTAATAGAGCCTCCGTGGCTTAGGCGGCAGCCCATTCATTGGGCACAAACGTGTTGACCGACTGAATAGTTGCAAATGATAACGGTACATGCAGGAAGACATCGTGTGGCCACACACTGTAGTCTATATAGCCCAGTTAGGTTGTCATGGGAGAATGTGGAGAAGACAAGGTAAATGAGGTAGCTCATAACAACATAACCGGCCCAAGTTGTTTATAGACAGAGTAATACAGTTGGCAGCTGTCTACCTGTGGTTCTGTCTTGTAACTTGAGATCTCTGACAGACCCACAAGGTTGTAGAACCAACCAGCCGCGTCTACCACCATCTCGAGCCAACTTCGTCATTGAGGAGGCGAGTCGTTACTGTACATTCCAGACAATAGCAATAGTGGGATATTGAATTTGAGCTTTAAAATGTCCTGTATTGTATATGTAAGCTGCTGAAACCCTTGAGGACTGGCGCATGAGTGATTTGGACCCGAGGCTTAAAAAAATATAAATAAACCTCATTTTGTATTGGGATTAGTTCAAAGAAAGACACCAGGTGTAAAAGTACTTCATTAATATTCGTAAGACTGCGACAAAAAGGGAGTGACACACAATGGGTCAAAAAGACCCAGTGCCAGTCTTCATATTATATTTTTTCACGCCAGTTCTCAAGGGGTAAGGGGACTAGTACACAGAGTTTGAAAAAATACTTGCGAAATGTATTTTCGTTAAAAATTCAAAATACAATAACTGAATCCTGGGAAATACAAAATTGTGTTTTACAATAAAATATAAAATACTGAACATTTTCAGTGAATTATGCTTGCAAACCATTGATTGATTTGAAAGAAACATAATGGAATGAAAATCTCCTTCGCTGGAAGTAACTTATTAGGTATTTTCAGATTTATTTTAAAATACAATTTTCTATTTTGAAAATGAAAATATGAAATTTGATAAAGTTGGATACATTTTGAATAAAATTAATTTTCAGATGGATGACAAATGATTGGATTGTGTTTGAAAATATTTATTTTCACTCTTATAACATTTTTAGCGTTACCATGTTATAACAATATTACTGAATGTGCAAAATGGTCAGCTGTGAGATGGGTGTGGCACTATCTTTCCTCATCTCTCTCCAAAATTACACCAATGTTATTTACTCATCTCATCTCCCTCCAGAGGCAAACACTAGTTACACCACTGATCCATACAGATTTCACACACGCACCCAAATACACAGGGCTACACGACCATGATGTTGCAAAGCCCGTAAATGAGTTATCATCAACGACAACATCGGGATAGGTATTCGCTGAAAGTTTGAAGAACGTTACTTTTCAGGTCGTTGCGTTGGTAGCGGTGTTGCTTGTGAAACATTTTTAACGGGTCGCGAAGTTTTGGGAGTTCCTTGATGGAGTGAATGAGTAATCCACGAGGCGCCTGGCGCCATTGTGCCTCGTGGGCTTTCCACTCTGCTGGATCAGTTACCATGGCTGTCAACGTGACCACCTACTTCACTCAGAGTTGAATTACATCTCACTGTAGCTCACTTATCTTGTCTTGTCTTCTCTTCTCTTTACTAGCATCTTCCCCGTCGTTGACGGGATCATTAAGAAACTTCCAATCGTTATGCATTTTTAGGTAGACTGGCGGACCCGTGCGAGAAATGCCGCATGTTAATAAACCTCACTTTCCCCAATAGGTTTATAATGAGCGACTTAAGGAGAAAGGTTATGTTTTTATTTCAACCAAATGATTATAGAACACTATTTACATATCATTTAGAATTCCAAGTTCTACGTGCCCTAACTTAAAAAGGCAATCACTGAAAATTAGATCATCATAACACTCACCGGTTATTCGATATTTATGAAATTGTACGATTTGAGTACTCATTCCTTTGATTTACTGTTTCTGAAATCCATGCAAAACGATAAAGGAAAGACCTTAGAATGTTAAAATGATATGAAACAGGCGTCAGAGCGGCCAAAATGTGAAGCGGACAGCAATTATGGAGCGCATTTTCCTTCAGCAACAGTAGTCTATCAGCAAATAGCACACTTCGTTAATTTTATAAAAATTCATTTCTTAAAGGAATTATAGATAATTATGAAATTAGAGTGCAATTCTTCACTGCTATTCTCTTTCATTTGAATGCTCATTTGTCACGATCGGTCGCTTGTGAGCGCCGCAGGAGGGATCTATTACTGAAATAATACTGTATATATGAAGATTTCATTATAAAGCCAACTATTGCAATGGGTAGCATGTTACAACTTCCAGAAAATGTCGACATATCTTCGCGTTTCACATTCCCCAGACCCCAAAACCACCGTCAGTTCAAAACTTTATATATACAGTAAATAAGTTTCTCGTGGACACAATAACTACCATCATTTTGCACCAATCACTTTCAAATCAATACATAAACCATAACCGTTCGAAATCTCAGAAGAGTTCGTTGAAGGGCAAAATTGGACCAAGCAGGTGGAAACGGGGGAAGGGGATTTTTCCAGAAATGAAATGTCGCAATAACTTTCTTAATATTTGAAAGATCGAGTCAATTCAAAGTTATTACTACACAGATAAAGGCCAAAAACGTACAGTACAGTATCTCAGTGAAGTTTCTTGATAGCACCAACCATTGACCAAAGGGGTGGTAAAATGGAGTTTTGAGAGAAAATAATCATACCTCTCTTAATAGGCAATGGTCAATAGTTCTCTAAACAATACCTAAAACTTTTGTCTGAAAGAATTTTTGATATGACCCATGCTTACGCTAAGGGATGAGCAAAATGTTTTCGGAATTACTGTATAAGAAGGGGTTTCTCGTATGCTAAACATGTGGAACGTTTGTAGATATTTATTTATTTATTTATCGTATGGCTTTTAGTGCCGGGAGTGTCCGAGGACATGTTCGGCTCGCCTGAGTCTGTAGCTGCTTCCAGCGGACACCCTAAAGCAGTGGTTCTGAACCCGTAGAAGTCTGCGGACCACTCAGGGTGAAATAGAATCATGTACGGACCACCCCTCCTCCCCCTCCCTTCCCCCTCCCTTCCCCCTCCCTCTCCCCCTCCCCTCCCCCTGCCCCTCTCCTCAATTCACCATATCAGTTGTATCCCTTCCTCAATCTTCCTCAAGATATTTCAATTCAAAACCTGATAGTCATCGCCGCGAATACATATGGACGAATCTCGTTCAACGCACAACGTTTTCGAAATCCCCATTTATTGGTCACTTTTTATACGTGCTGGTGGACCCTTTTCTCCCGCGGACCACTCCAAGGCACTCACGGACCACCGGTTAAGAACCACTGCCCCTAAAGGGTGAGCTACAAGTTCCGTTCAATTTTAAGTAGTTCCAACTTTCGCTACCAGATATAAATGATACCTAGTGGTGAACGTTGGAACTTTGATAGAGCATTCTAACGAAATCTAACCTAACAATTTTGCCTTAAACAAGTTTAGTCTGTGAAAGGATCTTTTACATGCCATAAAAACAATTGGCAAATGTAGTGAATTCAACATATTTTTCATTGCCCGGCGTGCCGAGAGGGATTTTTTAAAAAATTAGTAATAACAAATCCCTCAAATCAATATTGAAGTTTTATTAAGTTAACTGTAAGTTTAATAAGTCGTTGAACATGTTTGCACCCCAAATAATGAGGTAATCCTCAGCAAAAAAAAAAAAAAAAAAAAGAAAGACTATGAGAATATTTGAAAGATGAAACAAAGATTATCCTTTAAAACTAATTCTAAATTTTGAAAAAATCATCAATTTAAGAAAGATAAAAGAAGAAAATTATTTAAGAGAAATCTGAATCAAACTAAATAATCCTTACAAATAATTCTAAAGAGAATTATTAAACAAAAATAGAAATGGAAATCCTTACAAAATGCAATTAATATATGAAAAATCGTTTAAATATAAAGAATTCAATAATAATAATGCTAATAATAATATTATCGTATGGCCTCGGAAGGCAGGTGCAAGCTTTGTTAATTGACACCCAGAGGGCAGCTTGCGTGTCGAATTTAACGCTCCTTGGAGCGCTATGAATGTCAAGGAGGATATATATCTAAGCTCCTTGATGCTATACCGCTTTCTAGTAGAGAAATGAGGAACTTTGTGTTGGCGGAAACTCCCGAAATTAATTTTGCCATTATGAACTCTGCCTACTGAATTCAAATGGGTTCTTTAACATGCCAGCAACGTATGACATGAGTATCGTGATTTTTGTCGCCTTTCCAAAAATCACTTACCATGGCCAGGAGCGAACCTGCAAGCTTGGGGGTTGGTAGTCCGACACTATAACCACACACCCACCGTGGCAAGCTAAGGATTTAATGAACTAGTAGAAATTTAAGAACTAGAAAAAATGATCAAAAATGAAACAAGAAGTTCCGTGAAGAACTATACAGCCTACTTTTCATGCCAATGATTATTCTACAGAATATGAACCTATCTAGAATAATGACGAAATTAAGTTGCTAATATCGAAATTTCCAATTAGTTCGAAATACTGTAGCCTATACCTGGCATAATGTATCCTAATAGAGCACTACAGTTGGCAGCCCTGATGACTGAATATATTCTTAGTTCCGTCTCTTAAGGTACTAAATACAAAATTTGGTTGAAGTCCAATGAATAGCATGGACGTTACATGCAGTTAAACATTGGATCTAACAGCGCGCGTAAAATCATGTTGGCAACAATGTCATGCATGTATTGGTCAGAAATAATCTGAAATAATATGATCTATTGTTGTGCCAATTTTGAATGAAATCCATTAGTTAGTATAGAAGTTACATGCATTTTAAAATTGGACCTATCAGCAGGCTTAGAATCATGTTGGCAGCACTGACGTATATTAGTTACTCCAAATTCGTCTAGAATGCCAGGTACTATACGTGTGCAAAGTTTAGAGCTATTGGCTTGCATAATTTCTGATATATTGATATTAGGGTAACAAAAATAGGGACAGCACATATTAACAGTTGGCAGTCCTGGTTGCTCCTTAGAATACGCATAGTCATATCTGTTATGGTACACATAGCACATACGAAATTTGGTTAAAATCCAAATGATAGTATGGAAGTTACATGTATTTAAAGTTGGACCTGTCAGCAGGCTTAGAATCATGTTGGTAGCACTGACGTATATAAGTTACTCCAAATTAATATAGAATGTCAGGTACTATACGTGTGCATAGTTTAAAGCTGTCGGCTTGCATACTTTCTGATATATTGGTATTTGGATAAAATAAATTAGGAGCATTTAATAACAGTTGGCAGCCCTGGTAGGTCTAAAGAATACGCTCAGTCATATCTGGTTATGTACACATACATCATACGAAATTTGGTTGAATTCCACTTGATAGTGTAGAAGTTATATGCATTTAAAAATTGGACTTATCAGGAGGCTTATAATCATTTTGGCAACACTGCCATGTATGGCCTCCTGGAAATTAAACTGAAATATTATGGTCTGTACGTGTGCCAATTTTGAAATAGCTCCCATTCATACTTTCCAAGATATCCAACATGGAGCTCAAATTTCAATTGCGATTTTTTAGCAGTTGGTAGCACTGACATCATTTTCAAATATGGCCGTGAGATATTCAGGTATAGATCTTTACTCCTACCAAATTTTGTTTCGATTTCTGCAGCCGTTTAGGAGTTGATAGGGGGAGACACACACACAGCCAGCCAGACAGACAGACAGAAGGACAGACAGACAGACAGACAGACACACACTTGTCCGATCTCATAAGTCTACTTTTTCCTCATTTTTGCAAAATGTGAAAAGTAGGCTAAAAGCAATCCAAAGCAATATTCTAATAATACCGGGTGAGTTAGCCGTGGTGGTTACGGCATGACTGATGGCAGTCGCTCACATCCGGGAGGCGAGGAGGTTCGAATCCCCCCGCCGGCAACCTTGAAGATGGTCTTCTGTGGTTTCCCATCTTCCTTCCAGGCAAATGCCGGGGTTGGTCCCTAACTATAGGCCACAGCCGCTACCTTCCAACTCCTCGTCCTTCCAATCCAACTTCCCTCCTTCCCTCACCAACGGTACTTGTAGCTCACCCATTGGGTGTCCGTCTCGAAGCAGCTACAAAACTGGCGAGCCGAACATGTCCTCGGACACTCCCGGCACTAAAAGCCATACGCTAAAAAAAAAAAAAAATCTAATAATAGTTACATGTAAAGGAATAATCAGTACGAATATCGCTAACCGGGCATTGTAAGAATCGAGTTTCAGTAAACTCACCGTAAAAGTGCCAGTGAAGATTTAACCGGAGATTGTAAGAAAGGGCCTGGGTCTTATTTTTCCAGGAATTATAGGAGCTTTCCAGAGGGGGCTGCTCCCTCACCCCTCTGAATGCTCCCCTGTGTTAGTTGTTTTATTTTGCAAACCCATCGGCAAGGTGGAGAGGTCTTTTCGCAACATCGCAATACCTCTCTTCTATCATGAACATCTGTCATGAAACTAATGCCAACGCGTTCGTTTCCAAGATATGGCAGCCCGCTAGGAACCTTAAGCTTCAGTTCTACGAACAAAACAAATAGCTCAAGTGTCCCGCTGGCACAACATTGTTCTTCTTGCGGCTTAGTTCATCCCTGTCTAATTAGCTAACTGTTGTTGGTATAATAATACTATCAGTGACTGCTCCTGCACAATGTAAACCAAGTCCGCACAGCGGGACGGGCTTACCAATTCTCGGAAGAACATTCCAAGGACATGGAGAGAAGTACAGAAATAAATAGCCTACTGTAGTCCTAATGGTCAAGACAAGTTCTTTATTATTACATTAATAACTTTCTTGTTATCACCTCTGATATGTTAAATAAGATACTGCATAATTATATAAAAACAACAACAATGATAATAATAATAATAATAATAATAAGTTAATCAACGTGGTACCACTAAGCCAAGGACATAATAATTTTGAAAAGTGGTTTATGTTCGACCCTGACTATTATGTGTCAGAAAACTGTATCATAATGCGGCTCATTATGACACTATTTTTCATTATGAAACAGTTTCTCCCACCAATCAGAGCTCCAGAAACAGTTGTGTGACCAATTAGATAAGGATACCTTCGCGCATGCGCTCAAAATCAAACATGTGTATATAAATTACCGAAAGTGCACCGTCCATATGTTCGCGTAAATAAACTGGTGAATATGAGACAAGAAATAGCACTGTACCTTAATATCCCCAAATCCAATTTCTACACAGCTCGTGATTTTCAAACGACTTCGGTGACAGTTTTACTGAATACTGGTGCACATCTGAACATATGGCATTGAAGCACACAGAGCGCATGCGTCGGTCGGCCAGACAGTTTGGAAAACAGAGATTTACTACCCAGTGCAGCACCCGATCACAACATTTTAGTGACTGAACAGATATTTATGAATATTTATGTTAAAACGTATAATAAAGTTATAATTATCGTGGAACATAAACAGTCGTATGCAACTCGCCTATAATGGTAATTAAGACACTCGTATGGAAATTATAAAACTCGCATACGCTCGTTTTATAAACTTACTCGTGTCTTAATTATAGCCATTATAGGCTCGTTGCATAATGTACTATTCTTGTCTGTCAATATCCATTCCCATATTGTGAACAAAATTTGAGGGTATTTGATTGGTAAACAAATGAGGAATGTGTACCTGAAGTAGCAAATACATTTGTTTTTCTAAAAATGTCTGTCAAAATTCGTACTCATTTTCAGATTCTATAAAAGCAAAGTAGCATTTCATGGCCATAATCAGCTCAGAATATACTGCTTTTTACATGTTACTAGAATCATAGCTGTCTGTACCTTTACCATACACTCAGAAAATGCATATTACTGTACAGTATAATGATGCCAGCTAATGTGCACAATTCGTATGCCCAAGAGTACGTGGAGTCCTTAAATTGAATACACAAATTACTTCAAGCCTTTTTATCTCACTATTAACCTTCTACAAATGTGATCTTAATTTCATACGAATGCCCTTTGAAAATACATTTGTCAGATTTAATACAAATTATATGTTTTTCTCTCTTCAAAATGCTATAAAATGCTACATGTTCAAATAAAAATGCTATATTTCTTACTTCAAAACGCTAAAAATCACCACCCCTATAACATAATCTATTAATCAGAATGTTTTAAAACAAGTTCTTACACTCTTCTGAAATAATACACTAAAATACGATTTATACATCTCTGTCACCCTCCCCTCGTGGGTTATGGCCTTGTGTTTAAGTTGGAGGTCGTCTCCGTGCGCATGGTTCCACAATGTCTAGCTAGGAACGGTTTCTTGGGGAAAGACCGAACTTGGTCTTGTCGGCCATGAGATAGCCGAAGCGTGATTGATGGGTGACCTCTAACATAGAGATTAAACTCGACTAACATGATATTAAGACCTTGCCACTTGCTGAGCGTGATTCTTTTCACACTTGACGGCTTTAACTGCGGACATAATTAAAGCACTATACTTGTTGTATAAGGTGCGTTCAAAAAGTAACGAGCCGGAGGCTGGAATGTGCAAACCGGTAACTACATCGGCTAATCGTGGCGTGTGTAACGAGGTGTGGTTCCGACCAGAGCGTGGAAGGTCAGAGCCCGTCGCTAGAGGGCACGCGTGCACGTCACGTGACGATACAAAGCGAGCAACAGCATGCATCAATCGTCCCACGCTGCCAGTCGCATTGCAAACAGTGACTTGGAGGCATCAACCGAAGAGCAAAGAGGTGTTGTTCGGTTTCTGACAGCGGAAGGAGTAGGGGGAACGGACATTCATCGCCGAATGTCACAAGTGTACGGCGAACACTGCATGTCCCTTGCAAGGGTCAAGGCGTGGCACAAGTGCTTCAGGGAAGGACGGGTATCATTAGCCGATGATGCCCGGTCTGGGGCACCCCCTGCATTACCGATGACAACGTCCAGCTGCTTGATGAACTCATTACCCAGGACCGCCGAGTGACAGTGAACGCCATAGCCGCCGTGGTCGCTCCACGACAATGCACGACCTAATACGGCCAACACAGTCTCGGCACTCCTGCTGAAATTCAAATGGGAGGTTCTCGGCCACCCTCCGCACAGTCCAAACCTCTCTCCCTGTGATTACGCCATGTTTGGTCCCCTGAAAAGGGCTCTGCGGGGCCAACGATTCACCTCGGACGTCGACGTCCAGCTGTACGTGCGGAACCATTCACATCGCAGCCCAGGGAATTTTATGAGACAGCCATTCACCGCCTCGTGTCACAGTGGGACAAGTACCTCAACATCCAGGGCCACTACTTCTAACATACAGGTACTGGTTTCTGTAATTATACCTCCGGCTCGTTACTTTTTGAACGCACCTTATATGTATGGTAGGCTATAGTATAAGTCTGATACCCTGTGTTATTTTGATAACTGAAGTAACATGCGTTTTAACTTTTAGTATCTAGAATTGGAGTAGCTTTCCGGGGATAAATTATTATCCTGGGTTTTCTTGGAGAAAACCCACGGGAACAACCACCACACTGAGGGTTTGTGTTGTGTAGCTAAATTTAGCGGTAAGTCCCTGGCTGCGTGGCTCAGCGGCAACGTTCTCGCTTACTGACCCAAGGTTGCAGGTTCGTATTCTGGTGCAGTCCGCTGGCATTTGAGGGTGCGCAAATGCGAGGGAGCCGTGTTAGTAGATTTACCGGCACGTTAAAGATCCCCTTGGGGCAAAATTCCGGCACCCCGGCGTCTCTAAAAGCCAGAATAGTTAAAAGGGACGTAAAACCAATAACATTATTATTATTATTATTATTATTATTATTATTGTGCTCAATTATTACGCGACATGCTTCATATTATTGGAGATGTATATTATGGTAACAAAGACACAAATAATAATTGAAGATCTCGGCAATTTCTCTAGGTTTATTGCCGTGTCTTGTGCGGGGTACGCCTTGAAACCCTAATATGGGTTCATCAGTGGGCTCTTGTTGTCTGTGCCCAGACCCCTACAAGAGTAGCGAACTGCGCGCTACATCCCTTCTTATGAAGCGCACCTGCACCTCTTTACTGCGGGGGGCGTGGTGGTGCAGCCGTTGGCCTCACACCAAGGTGGACTGGACTCAATTCCCGGTCAATACATGTGAGATTTTCGAAGTGAAATGCCATGTCCTGTGGTTCGGATTCCATGTAAAAAGGAGGTCCCGTGGCTCATAATCACAAGATTCACGGTCACGTAAAACTACAATCCTCCTTTTGCTTTACTGCGAGAGCTTAAAGCTCAAGCAGCCTTACACCTCTCTATAAAGGCTTCCAAAAATATCATATATTGGTTTTCATGGCCTGTGGGGGTTCTTGTTGGGGTCTGGACATGGACACCAGGAGCCCGCTGATGAGCCTATCTTGGTGTCCCAAGGTGAAAGCCCGCACAAGAACCGGCAATAAACCTAGAAAATTGCTGAGTTTAATTTATTCACCGTGGAGGCCAATCCACTAATAATTTAAGAGCTTATTTTCATGTCGTCTTAAATAGAACATTGTTGGCTGGCTGCGTGGCTCAGCGGTAACGTTCTCACCTGCTGGGCCCATGGTTTCAAGATTGAATCCTAACGCAGTCATTTGGCATTTGAGAGTGCGCAAATGCGAGGGAGCCGTGCCAGTACATTTACTGCCACGTTAAAGATCCCCTTCAGGGCAACATCACGGCACCTTGGCGTCTCTAAAAGCTGCAGTAGTTAAAAGGGACGTAAAACCAATAACATTATTATTACCAACATCGTTGGCTTTTTTCTTCTTCTTGTTGTGTTTCGGCCAATTAAGGACCACGTCATTTCAACTGGTTTCTGCGTCGAGCTTTAATATTCGCCCAGTACTGTCGCATGAATTTTTAGTGTTGTTGCTTCCTTTCTTCCGTCCACTTCATGCCTGTTTTAAGCTTAGGTTTTTCCAGGAAACCCCGGTCAGCTGTGAGTTTCATCCTAAGTAACACACGCTCCTGCACATTGTCACATGAAATTCCAATTTCTTGTAAATCTCTGGCTACTTTCAATACTTTCATCTGGATAATAGGAGGGCCCATTACATTCCCCGTGTACAATTCAGAGGTCAACAGCTAAAATATTGCACCCAACCAAGATATTTGGGTGTTTGCTGGATCGCTCTTTGACATACAAAGAACATCTCTGCAGAACAGAAGCTAAAATTAGAAGACGTAACAACATCCTTCACAAACTCTGTGGTACAAGTTGGGGAGCAAATACGACTGTTCTTCCCACAACAGCTTTAGTATACACAGGTGCTGAATATTGTAGCCCCGTATGGATCAATAGTGCACATGTAGGAAAAGTTGATGTCCAGTTAAATGATACAATGAGAACAATATCGGGCACTCTCAAATCCACACCACTCAAGTGGCTACCAGTATTATCCAACATTCACCCTCCTCCCCTGCGAAGGCTAACAACTCTAAAAAGGGAATGGCCAAAATGCGCTGCAAATGATCTCTTACCCATACATCAGATCTGTAATCCACAGAAGCAAGGGAGATTAAAATCCCGACATCCGTCATGGCAGCTAGGCAAGATGCTTGTTGAATCTAAGTTCAATATGGACGAAACTTGGCGAGAAGAATGGACTACATCAAACCCTGATGAGCTAGGATTGATCACCGACCCCTGCAGGAAACCTCCTGGTTTCATCTTCCAAGAAGGATATGGCTGTCACTGAACAGAATGCGGTCCGGTCACGAAAGATGTAACTTTTGGCTCCACAAATGGGGGAAAATTTCTAGTCGCAATTGTGGCGATTCAGTGCAGACAATCCATCATATTGTGTCGGAATGCCCTTCACGGTCCTTCAAGGGAGGATATGACGACCTGCACAACGCAACTGACGATGCAGTGGAGTGGATTACTGCTCTGGACATCCAACTGTGACTTTTGGTTTCGTTTTCGATGTTACTAGATATTTATTACTTGTATATATTGTATACACTTTAGCATTACTGTATCCTCTGTATGTAATACGAAATATATATATCCATTCTTCTATCATCTCACACTTAATTGTGTTCCTGAACCGTTCATATAATTTGTAAAATTGGTTGTAAAAGTGGGTCATTCAGTAAGAGAAGAAAATACATCAAGTCTCCTTTAAATAAAGTTAGCGGCTTCGTAGTTGGTAGCATGCTGAATTTTTATGCCCAAGATCGCGGGATCAAACCCGGCCTAAGTCGTCTGATTTTTAGGAGCGTTTAATTTTTTTTGTAGACGTTCCTTCAGAGTGGAAGTAAAGCCGGTAGGCCCATGTGATAGATTTATGATATGTTAAAGAACCTACCACTAAAATTGGTAGTGTGTAGCCAAAATGTGCAGGTTATTTGGTTAGAAACGCAGTTCTAACGCAAGTTTCAACGTTCACCGCTGAATATCAGTGAAAGAGGCGTCTGGTAGCCAAAGTTGGAACTACTTGAAATTGAACTTGTTGGGGAGCCTACGGGCGTTCGATTGGAATTCCCTGCTATGGCCATTGGCTGCAATTAAAATATAATATTTAATAGACTAAATAATGTTAGGCATTACTGAGCTGGATCTTGCAGAATGTATTGTTAGCAAGGGCCAAATCTTCAGACCCAAGACAAAGTTTGTGACTGAGATTTCCTTCCCCTGTGTTTCTTATTAAATAGGCCTATTTGAAGACAAAAGGCACATTCTTCACAAAATATAGTCTACAGGTCACAATTACCTATTATGGTAATGCGCTAAGTCGCAAGCTTATAGGGGAAGACGAGTGTGTTGGAACCTCACCGTCGCATGCCCTTGAAATGGTTTTTCATGACATCATTACCGACAGTAGTGGCTACGCGAGCTGAAGCGCTGCGTTAGGTCAAGGGGCCAAGCTCTCTGCTGACTCGGTAGACGCGTGGGTTCGAGCCCCACCGTCGGCTGTCCTTGAAATGGTTTTCCGTGGTTTCCCCATTTTCAACTCCAGGCAAATGCTGGGACAGTACCTTCTGACAGGCCACGGCCGCTTCCTTCCACATCCTTGCCCAGTTTCATTCATCTTCATCCATTCCATCTCTTATCCCGATGCGCAGGTCGCCCACGGGCGTCGACTAGAAAGACCTGCACTCGGCCTCTCAGGAGGCTACACGACAAAAAATTATACTTTCTAATAGGCCACGGCTACTTCCTTCCAACTGCTTGCCGCGTTTCATTCGGCACTATTCACTTCATCTCTAATTGACACCTCTCATGAGCTGGGCGTCGGAAAGGGCATACAGCCGTAAAACCAACACTTCACAAATGTCATCTCCGACCCCGTACAAATGAGAATGCTCAGGGGTAGAAATAGGGTCAGAATTAACATAATACCAACTTCTGCTGATAAGAATATTAAAAAGTGACGGTGCACATCCTGTACGTGCACCCTGGGTTTGAAGAGGATAAGAGGGCAATGTTGCTTGGTATGGCCACTGTCAGGGACGGGATTCAAAACTTGGATCTCCCCACTGCGCCCTAACAGCTGCGTTGCTCCATTGGATACAGTGAAATACCAGGCTAATTGAAACAAATGCATATCAATCGGTGTCGAAGTGGTTTATCAGCGATTTCTTCCAAATGACATGTAGTACGAGAGGTGTCGTATGAGAGACAGGCTGGCAGTCGGAGGGAGAATCCATTAATCATGAGGGTGCAAGTATATGTCGGAGGTTCGGTGGTCCCGTAGATTAGTTCCAATCAGAGCACTTCCCCTCCTCGTGTGGAGTGATGGATGGGAACTCGCTGCTCGCATGGCCCGTACCTGCGCTCTGCGATCTCTCGAGTCCTGCCTGACTGCAGTCAGCAAATCCAGCAGTGGCGTAAATACGAGGAATGATCAGGGGAATCCAACCCCTCTCCTCACCCCCAGGCCAAATAATATAAATATCCGCCTCATTACGTAGTGGCTAGCATTCCTGACTGTCACCGCGGAGGCCGAAGTTCAATTCCCGACTCTGCCAATAAATATAATTCTAGTCTGAGGGGCGGCTTTGGTAGCATGCCCAAGGTCGCGGATTCAAACCCAGCCGAGGTCGACGGATTTTTAAGAGCGTTAAAAATCCCTCAGTTTGCCTTCCTTCGGAGGGGAAGTAAAGCCGACTCGGCGATCCCATGTCATAGCTTTATGGCATGAAAAAGAACCTTCTCCTAACTATACTTGCGTGAAGCCGAAATTCGTAGGTTATAATTGTTAACGCTCTATTAGTTCCAACGTTCACCGCCAGGTGCTGTCTGCAATGCCATCTAGTAGCCAAGTCCGCAAGCTAGGTGTCGTGGACGGTAATATTAGGTAGCAAAAGTAGGAACTACTTGAAATTACTGTCTGCAGTCCTTACTTGAATTAAAAACAGATAACACACACTAATACAGTCATCACAATTAACACCGGTTATCAGACAGATTCTACACACACCCAAAGTACACGGGGCTACATGACCGCGTTGTCGCAGCCCCCAACCAGTCTTAGGGTTGGAACCAGGTACAATCAGCCTCGTGAGGCTAAACTGAGAAGAGCCAGATTCGATTCCTACATCAGCCATCCAGGAAGTGGTTTTCCATGGTTTCACACTTCTACTCCAGGCAAATGCCAAGATGGTACCTAACTTAACGCCACGGCCGTTTCCTACCCGAATTATACCTGAATTGCAAATACACACACAAGTACAGACATCACAGTGACACAGGTTATCAGACAACTTCCACACCCACCCAAGTACACGGAGCTACATGACCACGATGTCGCAAAACCCCTAAAATAATCAACAACAACAACTACTGATAAAAATACGTTATTTGTTAAAGTTATTAATATTGAACAAAACAGTTGTTGTTGTTGATTCATACAGGGGCTTTGTTACAACCTGGTCATGTAGCCCCTGGTACTTGGGTGAACTTGTCTGATAACCTGTGTTACTGGGATGGCTGTATTAGTGTGTGCATTTGTAATTCAGACAAGGCCATGGCCTTAAGTTACGAACTATCCCGACATCCGCCTGGAGTATAAGTAGCATCAATCAAACATAACCTACAAATTTTACATCCATTAGTCTATGCCTTCTATAATTTGCTGGCTCGTGCCTATGTTATTCTATGTTTTATGTTTTGTTATAATTATTATTTTTTGATTCGTTGTGTCCAACTAAGGAGCGCGTTTGAACTTATTAGCACTTTTTCTCCTACCCTTCCTAATATCTCTTCATCCTCTCACTGTGTTCCCTTTTACGCTGTTCTGTCCATCCTGTATTTTGTCGGGTGGGCTTCTCAGAAAATATATGTTTGTGAATTAAAGTTCTGAATTTAGTTCTGTCTTCACTGATTTCTTTGATCCAGTTGTTTTGATTTTTCATTGATCAGGCTAGGTTGAAATTTTCTTTGTGAGCCTGTTACTATCCATTCTATATAGGTGTCCATAAAACTGTAACCGCCGTTTCCTTATGGTATCTGTGATTTTTTTCTGCAACTTGATAAATTTCATTTTACCTCGCTTAATGTAACCTGTGAACATGCTGAACGCTGTCTTCAGCGAAACGTCAGGACGACAAAATGTCCTTAGAACACGGCCTATAAGCCCGCGAAACAGAGATTCCTATTTCATGTGATTTCTTTTTCGTCCAAATTCCATTTTCACACTTTGATCTTAAGATTTTCCCGAGAATTTTCCTTTCTTGTTTTTCGAGATTTGCCACCAAGTATAATAGTTTCAGATGCATATAGAGCTTCTGTTTTAACGACAGTGTTATAATGTCTTAATTTTGCTTTTGTTGATATAGTAGAGGCGCACGGTTCCAAAATCCGCCTTATCCAGTTTTTAGGAAAATTGAGTTTTTCGCTCATCTCCTTAGCTCATATGACTTAGCATCTTTATCAACAAGAAAATAGTTCCTAAACCCGCCTTATCCCTTGTACATGTAACATAAATTCAGGTGTCGTTTCCAAAACCTGCCTTATCCTAAGATGATGTTTCTAAAATCTGCCTTATCCATACATGTGGCAGCGAAAGTGGAACGTATCTCAAAGAATACTCTATGGAGAAGGGGTCAGCACGATATTTATGAAGTTCTTTGTACACCGTGTAAGTGTTTATTCTCTGAAACTGGTGGCAACGCTGTTCCCAATTATTTCACACCAGAGGGGCCTGTTCCACGAATAAACTTTGCAACTTTTCACTTTTCACTTTTCACTTTGCACTTTTCAATTCTTGCAAAGTGCAAAGTCTTTCTGTTCCACCATGATCTATGTATTACTTTTCAATTTCTTTGCAAAGTGAAAAGTCTTTGCATAGGAATGATCCGATCATGTTTATTCCATGAACAAACTGTATATTTATTCCATGATTTAATGCTTTATTTTTCATGGTGAAACATGTCCCACTAATGACCACACACTGATCTTAATTAATAAAAGTATTGATCAAGGTGGAACTTTTAACCTGTCTATACTAAAGTGAGGTTATGAAAATTCATCTTGTCTTTGTACGTCTTCTTGTTGGATTCTTCATCACTATCCTCACTTGATGATTAAAAAAAAGCTCCTGCGTAACATATTTATAACACTAAACCAAATTCTGCGCCGAGAAACTAGTGTAGAGACTTGTTCATTAACAGCTGAAAACGGAATCGTCTCTTTGCAAAGATTTCTGAAAACTTTTCAATCATTCCTGTGCACTTTGCATTTCTGCACCAATGGAGGAACATAAGTCTTCTAAAGTGAAAAGATTCCTAACTTTTCACTTTTCACTTTGCAAGACAAATCTGAAAAGTGATGGTGGAACAAAATCTGAACTGAAAAGTACAAAGTGCAAAGTGAAAAGTTGCAAAGTTCATTCGTGGAACATGCCCCAGTTTTTTACACGCACAGTAGGTACTTATTTTCTGGATAAACATTTCTTAATTTTTAACATATTTTATGACTTTAAAGAACATAAACGATAAAACAATTTCGATTATAATATCACTTTATGACGAAAGTTATCATTATAAAGTTTTAGTTACGTTTCCAAAATCCACCCTTATCCACCATGACAGTTCCAGAACTCTCCTTATCATATATATTATTTCAGTAGTATAGATCCCTCCTGCGGCACTCACAAGCAACCGATCGTGAAAATGAGCATTCAAATGAAAGAGAATAGACATTAGCAGTGACGAATTGCACTCTAATTCCATAAAAATCAATAATTTCTTTAAAAAATTACTTTAAAAAAATGTACGAAGTGTGCGATTTGCAGATACTGTTGGTGTATGAAAATACGCTCCATAATTGCTGTCCACTTCACATTTTGGCCGCCGTGACGCCCGTTTCATGTCATTTTAACATTATGAGGTATTTCCTTTATCATTTTGTATGGATTTCAGAAACAGTAAATCAAAGGAATGAGTACTCAAATCGTATAATTTCATAAATATCGAATAACCGGTGAGTGTTACAGCACACTCAGCACACAAATGACATTATCAGTGACAAATTTCATTCTAATTTCTTAAATATCAATTTTTGTAAAGCCTATTGGGGAAAGTGTGGTTTATGAACATGCGAGATTTCTCGCATGGGTCCGCTACTCCAATCTTAATTTGTTAATATCTTCCTTGTATATCACGAGTTGTATGCAGATCGCAGGTATATGAATATGGGCATATATCTCGATATAATAATCTTGAATAAATACATTAATTTACTGAAGTAGAACAAGAAAGTTTTTTTCGTCTCCAGAAAAATTTGCCAAAAATGGATAAGGTGGATTTTGTAACCGTGAGCCTCAGTTCTTTTATTCTGTTCCAAGTAATTTTGTATGCTCTTTGTAGTTTTTTTAGTTCTTTCTCTGTTAGCTGCTGATTTAACCCTCCTGGTTCAATAATTTTACCTAACTATTTAAATTTGTCGGCTTGAGCGATATTCCATATTAGGCTATTATTATTATTTATTGATTGACAACATTATCACGGCAAATACTGACTACATTTTATGTGACAGCCTGGTTCGGCCTTAGCAAGGAACCATCTGCACTGAGATAATTTCCTATACACTGTTCAGAGACTTCACATTAATGTCGTGCCCGCAGTCTTCAAGAGTCTCCTTAATTTATGGGATGAGCTAAACTTCCATCTGAATCATCGAACCTTGCTGAGTGTTCGACCAGGGTATTGTCACCAAGGAACTTCCTAACAATATGGCATGTGTTGAACAGAACTGCCTTGCGTAGTTCAATATCTGCGGGTGCAGATTCAATATTGATAGACTACTGTGGAGAGTTTTGGGTATAACACCAGTACACGATACAATTAAGTTTCCACATCTGCTTTATCTCATTTGCCAGCTCTGTGTACTTAGATATTTTAGTAGCAGCTGTTGTTTGGATGTTTTGAGTGTTGGGACATGCTATATCTATCAGTAATGCCTCTCTGTGTTCCTTATTGATGACAATGGTATCTGGCCAGTTGTTACTGACTGCAACATCTGACACAACTCCTCTGTTCCAGTAGAGCTTGTGTGTGGCATTTTCGAGTACTGCAGATTATTATTACTATTATTATTATTATTATCATTGTGCGCTGCGCAGGGACAGGCTGTACGTATGCCTGTCTCGTGCTGTCGTGTGCCAGACCTGTACGTGAGTGCGTGGTCCACCCGCATGCGTCGTGCCAGAAATAAAGAGTGGCTAGGCGGGATTATCTCACGAAGCCATCACAGAGGACACCGCATACCTCACAGACAGTCCCATCCGTCTCACCCATCCTAAGTAGTCAAGAGCTATTCACAAGGTTTGCATATTACTACAGACACCACATTCAGTAGCCAATTACTGGGCCAGGCGGTTTGTTATGACTAGGAACCAGATATTTTGAAAATGCATATGCGCATATGCAAATTGATATTTTGTGGGTTTGTTGGATTTATTGCATATTCTGAACATAACAGCATATTTTAGCATATACATTTGAAATTAAGTAGAATATAATTAAAAATATCTTGAACAAAATTGATTTCGTCTGCGTGTTGGACGTCCCTTATAAGCAACATTTTGAGCAACAGATAACGAGATAACAGTATTTTACGCAAGCATGCTGCTTCAAAATGCCTAAAGAGAAGTAAGGTGAGTTGGGGTAAGTGCATACCCTAAAAATGGAAGTGCAACTTTGAATTTTAAATGCATCTAAACTAATTGCAATACCAAAACAAGACTCTTCTGCATATTGACTGGTTAATTGTGTGTGACTACAGAATCTTGAATGTATGCTTCGAGAATGTATAATTCAATAGGAAATTAAATATCACTATAATGTTCAGGGTACGCACTTGCCCCGTGAAATGGGACAAGTGCATTTCTAGCCTATATTCTTCCATTAAATGTACAACACATAATCGTGGGGCAAGCTCGTGTTCCATATTTATTAAGCTATTAGATGCATATTTCAGAATTTATAAAGTTATGTTTGCTATTAAATTCCTCAACTTAGTATGTTGGAGTGTGAGACGCAAAATTACAGCCATTGTAAAAACATCACAAGAATATGAAAATTAAAGACAAAATCTGGCGTTTACTTACATTTATCAGTAGGAGAGTTGCCTAGGTTTAAAAGCAATTTATTAACTTATCAATAACGAACGAACTTACCCCGCATACTTGTTCTGACGGGGCAAGAGGAACCCCTCATCTTTTCGTAATTAGTTACGTGGTATTTCTACGATTAAATATGTTAATGAAAAGAGTATACTTGTATCTTTTAAAGTTACCATAAATGAAGTCATTACAATGAAAGATAGTCCAAACGTGGATTCGGAAAGCACGGTGAACTCTTATGGTCAGTTGACAGCATTACTTTTGGAATTCGCCTATACATCTGCGTGTTAATCGAATTCACCCGCGACATCTAGTGTTAAACGAACGCAAGACAACTTCCCCTAACTCCCCAAGGCATGGCACAACGAGTTTCAAACGGACAAATATATTATGGACCCGTGATGCACTTCCCCAAAAAATGCTCTTGCCCCAACTCACCTTATATCAGAAATTATTAAATCAGTGGATGGCAGGTAATAGTGATTATTCAACTGATGGCGTTGTCGTCAAGTAGGCCCATGCTCAAAGTATGTGAAATGTGAAAAGACATTTCATCTTGAACAACGTGCAAAAAACGACTGCACATATTACGGCAAATGAGGGCAAGAAAAGTGAATACGATTGGCTTATTGTTGAGTGAATATTTTTCAATTTTTAATGCATAATTTCTACATTTGTAGAGCATAATTGCATGCATATTTTAAACGCTTTTAGTGCATGAATGTCCGGTCTCTAGTTATAAGTTAATAACCAGGGCTTCATTTCCTATCCAGTACATTTTCCGAACCTCCCACCTCCCCTCAGGAGCTTACAGCTTATGGGATGTTGATTGGCTCTACGGCTCTCCCCTTGAGTCCGACATTACTTTTATTTGCTTGTTCTGGGCTCCTCTCTGTCATCTTACATGTAAGCCTCCCTTGGTCAACTGTTGTTCTCTTCCGACCCCGAGGATATAAGGGAATATGGGTTTGTAGATCCATGTACTTGGGTTTGTGTAGAATTTGGTTGGTTGGTTGCTTAGTTTAGGGGCTGCGACAACGCGGTCATGTAGCCCCGTGTACTTTGGGTGTGTGTAGAATCTGTCTGATAACCGGTGTTAATGGTGATGACTGTATTAGTGTGTGTTATCTGTTTTTAATTCAAGTAAGGACTGCAGACGATAATTTCAAGTAGTTTCTACTTTCGCTACCAAATTCTACCGTCGACGACACCTAGCTGTGAACTTGGCTACTAAATGTTATCGCAGTCAGCACCTGGCGGCGAACGTTGGAACTAATATAGCGTTATCAAACTAACCTACAAATTTTGCTTCACACAAGTTTAGTTAATGGAAGGTTCTTTTTCATGCCGTAAATCTATGACATGGGCCCGCCGGCTTTACTTCCCCTCCGAAGGAAGGTATACTGAGGAATTTTAACCCTCTTAAAAATCCAATGTCTTCGGCTGAGTTTGAGCCCGCGATCTTGGGAATAGAAGCTCAGCATGCTACAAACTTCGCCACCGAAGCCACCAATCATTAGTCTACCGCGTGTCATTATGCCGGCACTTCGAAAGAAACGTTTAGTGTGTCCTTTACGTTTGGAAGCGTGAAAAAAAAACTACGAAAAGTAGTTACAAATCCACCAACAATAAGGTTCAGTGATGAACCGGGTTCGAGTCTATGACACTTAGCAGTGGAGTGTGGTGGAATTTTACTTAGGGTAAGCAATGGTTTTCTTCGCAAAATCATTGAAGACCCAGTTGTAGAAGTTTGGGATGATTTGAACTTAGAAAGTAAATCTATCTCAATTGAAATCAATGACAAATGTTATACGTTTAGTTAAAATACCGAATACGAGCGTTCACTTTCGTGTTAATAGGCCTACTCAATTGAGGAGTTGGACAACTCTGCCATCTCGAGACCCAAGTCCCGGTGCCATATTTTTACAGATTTCTCACGCCTACTAGTGTAAACAAAAAAGTCTACTGCATACCCTACTCCCTTATATTGCATTAGACAACATTATATCGCTGAACTATAAAAATGACGGCCTACCACTGTAAAACAATCCACACGTTTTAACACAGCATATAAAAAGCTGTTTTACACAAACACTGACACGCTTTTTCAAATTGTAATGAGCGAGTAAACACCTATCTTTGAAAACTGACCGCTCCTTGTTTTCGGCCTAAGGTATGTAACTTACGGAATTGCTTCCTAGCCTTGGCTTTCACTCACCCTGCAGTACCAAGAAATACCAAAAGAGGGCATGTCACGCTATTGTGCTGCTGCATGCGACTCCGCAAGGAACTCGCAGTAGGCATCAAAGAACAACGAAGTATGAATGGGTTCATTAAAACAATAAAGAGCACAGAGACTGGAATATCACTATAACCAAAGTAAATAATTATTGTTCCAGTCATTATTTTACTTGGGTAAGCATTGCTTACCTTACATCCATGGAATGCACGCGCCTGCATTAAAGGATGTTTTCAACATTGAGTTGCTTGGCTGAAGAGCTAGAGCTGTGGAATTCTTTCAGTTTAGGGTGACTTACCTAATTAATTAAATAATGTAATAGTGCACAATTTGTGTTTAGTGCACAATTTGTGTTGACCGACTGAAAAGCTTTGTATAATTAAAGGCGATAGCCAAGGATGCGTCACGAGGTGGCCTGATACAGTCTCACATTGCTGGTAAAATAACGTATAGCCGGGATGAAGTCTTTGAACTAAGGTGTTTGAGCCCCTCCCAGCTGTTAGCGGCCGTGTCTCGGAAACTTGCTGATCACATAATATTAACGAGATGAAAAGTTTACTTTATGTCTCACGAGCCAGCAGCTGCGCCACTTAACATTCTTGTAACTGAATAGCAAATTAGGCTTCTCAAGTAGGATTCTAAAAATCAAGTCTAGTGCACAGCAGCAGCCAGAGAGTGCACATGTACTGAACAACAAGAGAGCAGTAATGGCCTGTGTTTTATTCAGGACAGTCTTATATTACAGACTTACCGGTAACAAGGAGAAATAATTTCAACTCTGAGATTTGCTGATGACATTGTTACCTTAGCCGATTCACCAGAGGATTTGAATGCGTTTTTAAAAGGTTTGGACTCCGTCTTGAGGAAAATTGAGGAAATAATTCGTGATGTAAATCAATCAATTGAGAAACAAGAAAAATGGAATGCAGTCGAATTAAATCAGAAACCCCCATTGACGTCATATTGGTAGGTGAAAATGATCTTTCTACGTCGCAAGAAGTGATAGGTGCATGATTAAATGAAGATGTTTTATGTTATATAGCAGTGGCGAAAGGGAGGTTGTATAAGCGCACATGGGCACCCACAGGGGGAGGAGGGGGTCCCCCCCTGAAATCCCGAGAATATTTCGATTGTTCATTGTCACACCAGTTTATTTTGTAAATTGAATTTACTGATAGCTAACTGATTTAGATGTAGGGATAATTCCACAGTTTTATTTAACTTAGTAATTTTGGATTATTTTAAAATGTTTTATCTCCAGTTATTTAGAAAATCGGCGAACTGGATTAACATTACCATTTTAATGATCTGATTGATTTTTATTTATTTTTATTTTTTATTTTTGTCGATACATTGTGATACAACTACTTTTTATCTCTTTTTAATAAATTAACATTATGACGAAGATTCACAAATAAAGGCGAATTTCTATGGACAAAAACTCTGAACTAAGAAAACCTATTTCTCCAATTCATGCCATAAAGATAATGCACCCAACGGTTTTGGAGCATGAAGCAAGTAAGAAATGAAACGAAATTGCGGGGGAGGAGTACGTCTCATCATCACCTAGTGAGAGGTAGGTAATGAAATGAAAAATACAACTCCCCCCCCCCCTCCTGGAAAAACATCCTGTAGGCGCCCATGGGAGCGCACACGACACTTTGAGCTACCTCAGTGATTGAAAGAGAAACCAGTAGAACTAAATAGCTTTTTTCCAGATATCCCATTGCTTTTATTCATTAATACTCTCCTGCCTATTAAAAGGATTTTCCATATGCTTTACTAAATAACTCTTGGTTCACGACCAACGTCTTGTATATAGTCTACATGTAGGGTGTTAGGTTTCACTTCGCACGGTTGATTAAATCTCGAGACAATGCCATTTAAATAGTTTAATTTCACTTGGCCACCATGTTGATTTTGTACTTAGCATATTTTTCAAGCGTCTCATAGCTGAACTTAACCTTAGTATTCTCTATACCCATACACAATTTAAGGGTGATATCAGTAATAGTTTCGGAGATATAGGATGACAGTTATGTATTTCGCGTGGCACAATGTTGGATTGGTAATACGTATTCAAATTTGAAGGACACGGTCGGGGTCGGACAAAATACTACTTACCGAGTTTCATTAAAATCACTTCAGCCGGACAATAGGTGAAATCCTAAGGCTATTTATTCATATGATGAAAATGACTAAAATAGGATCTTGAAATTTGAAACTCTTGGTGCAAATACACTTAATAATAACTAGCAACCCACCCCAGCTTCGCCCGGTATCAATATGATTTGCCCAGCGTAGGCTTAAAAGGCACACGGACGTCAGGTCTCGGACGCAGTTCAGAAAAGCCGAGATGAACAGAGAAAATCCAAACACATGCTACTCAATTTAGCTAGTCTGTTAGCATAATCTTTTTTTTTTTTATTTAGAGTCAGACTACATTCGTTCAGGCGGCTTTGGTGGCGTTCTTGGTAGCATTCTGAGTTTCTATGCCCAAGATCTCGGATTCAAACCCGACCGAAGTCGTCGGATTTTTAGAGAGTTAAAAATCCCTAGTATGCGTTCCTTCGGAGGGGAAGTAAAGCCAGTGGGCCCATGTCATGGATTTATGACATGTAAAAGAACCTTCCACTGACTACAATTGTGTGAAGCTAAATGTGTAGGTTAGATTTGATTAACGCTCTCTTCAAGTTCCAGCGTTCGTCGCCAGGTGCTGGTTGCAGTGGCAACTAGTAGCCAGGTTCACAGCTAGGTGTCGTTGACGGTAGCATTTGGTAGAAAAAGTAGGAACTACTTGAAATTGATCGACTGCAGTCCTTACCTGAATTACAGATAACACACACTAATACAGCCATCAACTAATTTTCACTAGTTATCAGACAGAATCTAAACACACCCAAAATACACGGTGATATCCCAGCCCCTGAACTGAAGTACCAACCAACATTCGTTGTGGGCCATGTCATCTGATACAGAGACACAGACCACAACCCTCAACTTTCTGAGGGCTTAAAATCACACGAGTGGAGTGTGGTGTTTCCAAGAAGTGTGTCACCATGAATGCACACTTTGTTCAGCCCTTTACCGTAAGCGTTACGCATACAAATTAGCAAGCTAAACAACTTGCTCCGCGCCTTCCTTATTTCACTCTGCATATAATCAATCTGTGGATTCTTAACACCTAGTTTCTATGGCAAGCTGCATTGCCCCAGGCAATCACGTGCTCGTAGCAGCAATCTGGATTCTGGAGCATGCAACAGCTTCAAATACAGTCTCGATGCAGGAAGATTTACGGGACAGTTTATTTAGTTTATTTATTTATGTATTGGCACACAACACTCTGTTTTCATCCCTGGCATAAAGATTACACAATTTGTTATATTGTAACTTATAGTACAGAGGTGTGCAAATTATTAGACTCAAATAAATTATAAACCATTTATTTTTACCTAAAGTAAATTGTGACCTTCTTTAGCTGGTATATGATGCGTAACTGAGTAGTACAATACCAAAGTTTATATAGTTAATAAAAAACAAGTAGTTCCGTGAAGAACTATACAGCCTATTTTCATATATCCTACTAATGTAAACTGCCACTATCAACATACTACATTTCAGTTTGATTGCTGTAATAGATTCGTTGGTATTGAGAATCGAATAAATATTTCGGATAGTCGCCATGTTGGATTTTATATATGTAGGTCCTAGAATTATGTACTGTTACATGAAGATTATTGTGTACGTGTAGCATTCAAACTTCAATCGCATGATTAGGACACAAGAAGTAACAAGGAGATTTTAAAATTTCGCACAGCTGCCATCTTGTGGTTATGGAAATAATTGAAAAAATTAGATGCCAGTGGATTAACATTCGTATAAGGATTTACAGTACCAAGTTTCACTGGACTCGGAAGGATAAATTGCGAGAAACGTCCATGTGAATATTTATACTTCGCGTCGCCGCCATGTTGGATTGTGATCACCAGATTATTTAAAGTCCTATAGGTGACCTTAAGTTCATAGCCCCTATGAACATAAAAAAATTAATTTGATTGCTATAATAGAGTCGTACAAATTCAGACCTGTCGAAATATTTCGGATGGTCGCCATGTTGGATTGTTAAATGTATAGGCCATAGAGGCATGTACAATTAAAGGAAAATTATTGCGTAGGTTCATTATTCAAACTTTCACTTCGGTCGCATGATTACGACACAAGAAATGAAAACTTAATTTTAAAATTCGCACAGCCGCCATCTTGAGGTTATGTAAACAATTGAACTAAATTAGATACCAGTGCATTACAATGTGTATAAACATTTCCTGTACCAGATTTCATTGCGTTTGGAACATTAAATCGCGAGAAATGTGTATTTAAAATTTTCAAATTCGCTTGGCCGCCATGTTGGTTTTGTAGTTACCAGTTTTTCAAAAATTACATAGGTGAACTTTTAGTAGTTTCCTTTATCACCGTAATAAATTCCAGGGTGATATCGCTAATAGTTTCGGAGATATTGAATGCTGATGAAATATTTCGCACAGCCGCCATGTTGGATTGGTGAGACGTAACAAAATTTGAAGGGCACGGTCGGGGTCGCCCGGAATAGTGCTATGAACTTACCGAGTTTCATTGAAATCTCTCCAGCCGTTTAGAAGTTATTAGGGACACACACTCACACACACACACACACACACACACACACACACACACACGGACAATAGGTGATCTCATAAGCCTATTTTTTCTAAATTGAAAATAGGCTAAAAAAGATCTGTTACAATATAAGCATAAAAAATTGTCTTGAAAAACAGCGTAGAAATGAGGAGATGTGTATGGGAAACTATGTATTGTTTGTTGAATCAGTTAGTTAATAAAAATTCTTGATGTGTATTTGCTAGGTATAGTAAAGAAAAGCTTTGGAATATTTCGGGCGAAGTTATTAAGAAATGTTGAAAATGTATCTGTTGTGTCTTTTTGGAAAATTTACTAGGTATACTTTTGGTATGTTTCTACTCAGTCACTCATCATTTACCAACTGAAGTAGGTCGCAATGTGACGGAAACCGTTACGGTTTCAATGTACTAAATATTGACTTTAGGTAAAAATAAATAGTTTATAATATTAACACGTCAATAAGATATCGGCCTATCACGGTCATTTTTATGTCATTCAAATAAATAATTTAAATCAGTCGCATTTTTTATTCAAAATCTTTTTATTTTACTTTTATTGCCCTACTTCGTAATAATTTCTCCCCTGTGGACTTACAACGTTTCCCATAAGGAATTGCATCAGGAAATTTTCCAAATTGCAGATTCTGAGGGACACCTGAGCTAGGACCATGTTTTATGATTTTCGTTGACTTTGGAATGTATCCTCAAAATTGGATGATTTCAATACGTTGTTCACGAATCTTTGAATAGTTCAAGAGTGTAAAGCCTCGCGCGGATGCGGATATCCGCAAAATTTTTGCCGTGCGGATATAGTTTGCATGACTGTACGGATAGCGGATAAGCTGCGGATGATGTTTAGAGTGAATTTGCGGATGGTTTTTAGAATACAATGTTGAACTGGATTTTTTTTAAATAATTTTAATTTTTGCTAAGAACTGCGTCTTTCACGTTTCTTGCTATTTCCATATTTTCTCTATTATTATGAGAATAATAGAGAAGTGAGAGAAGCCAGTCCTGGAAATGCCTTCAATTAGTGTTGATTTATGCGCTTGCCTGCGTGGGTATATTCGACGACTAAGTGCTATCATTAGCCACACGCTGTTGCACATGCTGTTACTCAGAGGGACAAAACTCAATCAACATTGTCTTGCGATTAACACAGCCCAGGGGAACGAAATTCACCTCAAATGTGTAAATATGCTGCTTTAATACTTTATGCCAATCTATGTTGTTGTTTGTTTGATTCTTCAGTCTTTTGACTGGTTTGATGCAGCTCTCCATGCCTCCCTGTCCTGAGCTAATCGTTTCATCTCTACATAGCTACCACACCCCACATCCGAGGCAATCTGTTTAACATATTCTAACCTTGGTCTACCCCTACAGTTCTTGTCCTCGACCCTTCCTTCCATAACTAAGCTTGCTATTCCTGGATGTCTTAGTATGTGTCCTACCAACCTATCTCTTCTCTTCAATAGCAGTCGCCAGAAACATCTCTCCTCTCACACTCGGCTTAATACCTCTTTGTTTGTAACCCTATCTACCCATCTGATCTTCATCATTCTCCTGTAACACCACATTTCAAATGCTTCAATTCTCCTCTTTTCTGCTACACCAATAGTCCAAGTTTCACTTCCATAGAGCGCCACGCTCCAGACAAAGGCTTTCAAAAATGACTTCCTAATACCTAAATCTATATTCGATGTCAGCAGATTCCTTTTTTGTAGAAATGCTTTCTTTGACTGAGCCAACCTACTTTTTATATCCTCTTTGCTTCGTCCATCACTGGTTATTCTGCTTCCTAAGTAACAGAAGTCTCCTGCTTCCTTCAGCTTTTCACCTGCCTTTTTGATCTCCACAGAGGTTTCTGATTTATTTCGGCTGCATTCCAGTATTTTTGTTTTACATTTATTAATTTTCATCATGAATTCTTTCCGTAAGACGGAGTCCATACCATTCAAAAACTCACTCAAATCCTCAGGCTTGTCGGCCAAGATGACGATGTCATCAGCAAATCTCAGAGTTGAAATTATTTCTCCTTGAATCTTCACTCCCACTTTACATTTTTCTCTAATTTCCTTCATTGCTTGTTCAATGTAAAGATTGAAAAGTATGGGTGATAAGTTGCAGCCTTGCCTTACACCTTTCTGAATACCAGCTTCTCTCTCATGTCCTTCAACTCGAATGACTGCTGTCTGGTTTCTGTATAGATAAATTAAAAATATTATTTTAATATCAGCGAATTCGGATAACTTATCAAACGTGCGGATGCGGGGCGGATGCGGAAAACGTTTTGTTTATCCGCGCAGAGCTCTAGTAATAAGAGACTTCCAATCTCTCTGGTCGAAATTCACAGGGAAACTAGAATAAAGTAATCAAAACAAAAGTTGCGACATTCTGGATTAACAAGGCTCCCCTTTTAATGAAAACTGTAAACAATAAGTTTACTGTCAGACTCTTTAAATAAATGTTATTAAGACTATTGATTAAACATTTGAAATAGTTTCTGTGCTTTGCAAATCATTTCTACTGTATTAAATCAGAAAATGTGCTAAGTAAATGTTGGAGAACTGCCATCGAGTGAAATAATTTGCACACTTAAACAAAACAGTAGCTAAATAAAAGTAGAGGTGAACATTAAAATAACTTGGAGTGAAATGAAAACAGTATAATACATTTGTAATACAAGGTTGGCTGGGTAGAATGACACAGTGGTAAGAATTCATGATTTATAATTTGCAAGGTTTGATAAGGCATAAGGAGAATAGGCGCGTACCAGAGAGAAGTTAGTTTCTTATTGTTGTTTTTAGGGGCGGAATTACGAGGTCATCTGCCCCACCAGAGAGAAGGCGGTGGGTGCTTCATCCCTTAATAAATTGCAATTGAATTAAAAGAAACCAATCCATGAGTACAATGGATCTTGGATAATTCGAACCACAAGAAAGTTCTTGGAAAAGGGTAGTGAAAATGTATTGTATTGCGTTTACATAATGATTTACGTTCAACAATGCAGATTTACAGACAACGGTACTGTATCGTGATTAACTTCAAATGTTTCAAATGATAAAATAAAACCAAAATATGCTATTCACCTATTTCTCGTCAGTAGTAATCCAGCAATCTATTTAAGTCTAAAAGAATTCTACAGTTTTTCAAAAACTCTTTGAGATTTTTACCTGTTTCGTACAATTAAGTCTCTCAGCCATCCCAAAAGATTTGAGGAACGGAAAACAGAATCACTTACGTCATTTCTACTAAAAAAATGCCTAAGTTCTGTGATATGGTTTGTCGTTTTTCTGGAATTCCTGACCCAACTGTTTGGCTTCCGATCGGCTTTTTACACGTAAAAACTTCTAATTATCCAAAATATAATTCGATTTAACCACGATTTATTACCATTGATTGTATATAAAATGCTAGGGACTAAGAGAAAAATAAGAATTAAAGAAGATTTCGAATTATACAAGTTTGAATTAGCCACGTTTCACTGTATTTCTAAATTGTTACATTAAATATTAACCAATAAACAATAACAATAATATAATATGACGTCTTCTTACTGCAAAAAAAAATCTGTATTAATTGAAGGGTTCATTCCAAGTCCAAAAAATAAATTTTTCAGAAACTAAAAAATACAGAATAGCTTCACTTGTGCTGAATAAAATAAAAAATTGCTTTTGAACCCACCATTGTCTCAGTAACAGCTTTACATTTCACATAAAGGAAATATATATTTTATGAGGATAGTTGAGAAAACCAAAAAATACCTTTGGACTAGTCTGGTTTTTGCCGAAATCTTAGTTGAATACAAAAATAAAAAATATATTAATCCTCAAATACGATTATTTATTATGTAAATCCTAACAAAGTACAAATCATTATTGAATGCCAAACATTCCTGGTGATTAATTATCTTGGAAAAGCATTGTACTTGTCTTATTTTTGTAGAATCCCCAATATTTCACACTCGTATATAACCCGACCTGTCTGCTTTTTGGAGACAGCAATAATATCTATACGTAGAGCTGCCCTTGAAATGGAAGAAGTTGTAATTTATCTCAAAAAGTCAACTTTTGGACTTGACTGGTTTCTGGAATGAACCCGGTTTTTGAAATGAACCCTGCAATTGTAAAAATTATAATTTCTTTTGATTATAATTTTTGTTTTAATGGGCTTAACATCTAGATTATTTACTCGTAATGCACTGTGTGAAAGTGAAAAGAAGTTGTTGTTCCTTATTTTAGGTGCTGCGGTATCGTGGTCATATAGCCCCATGTTTTTGGGTGTGTGTGGAATTTGCGTGATAATCTGTGTTATTGTGAAGGCTGTATTAGTGGGTTTATTTATACATTGGGGATAGGATTGAGAAGGAGTCGACCGGGATCGTAAGTCAGGAACCATCCAAGCATTTACCTGGGGAGCCTTACGAGGCCTTCTAGCCCTCACACCATAATTAAAATATCTTGCCAGAGCCGGGAATCGAATACGGTGTGACAGCCAAGAACACTAGCCCCTACACCACGAGGTGGTTAGTTAAATAGAAAAACTACAACTACTGTATAACTACAGCCTTACAGCCAGTGCTTATATTTGTAAAAAAAAGTAGGGAGTACTCTCAGTTGTAGTAAGCCTCCGTGGCTTAGGCGGCAGCACGCCGGCCTCTCACCGCTGGGTTCGTGGTTCAAATCCCGGTCACTCCATGTGAGATCTGTGCTGGACAAAACGGAGGCAGGCAGGTTTTTCTCCGGGTACTCCGGTTTTCCCTGTCAAAATTTAATTCCAGCAACACTCTCCATAATCATTTCATTTCATCTGTCATTCATTTAATCATTGCCCCAGAGGAGTGCGTCAGGCCTCGGCAGCCGGCACAGTTCATATCCTCGCCGCTAGATGGGGGCTTCATTCATTCCATTCCTGACCCGGTCGGAGACTGGAAGCAGGCTGTGGATTTTCATTTTTTTCACTCTCAGTTGTAGTCTACAAAACATCACAATTTTGCAATTTTCGGCAATTTGCAAATTCCAGTCATTGTTTGTGTTCGAATCTTTAACTTTTAGCTTTTTTGATGCCTGGGTGGGTGTTAAATAATTCGTTATTTTCTTCATCCTTCAAGACTAATCACACGCACAAAATAACAACCTTCCCCACCTCCAAACACTAGCCTGCGTGCTTATAAGAACGGACTACCGAGTTGTCGACCAAAAGAAACTGATTCGATAGATCGATTTAAATCGAGGATTACTTGAAATCTCCTCCAGCTGTTGTGAACAGCGCGTTGACGCCAGCTGATCGATGAACTTTCAGGTCGGAAGTTATATTTGCCGGACTAGATACAAATGTACCAATAATTTTTCTTAAACTGTTTTCAAATGTTTAAGGGGTACGCGTAGCCCCGCGTTTCCCCTGATAAAGAAACACTGCTTACAACTAACTTCCGTACCAGAAAGAAAGAAAGAAAGAAAGAAAGAAAGAAAGAAAGAAAGAGTTGTTCAGTAAGAAAATGAAAGATTACTGGTCCAATAGATTTCAGCAAAAATGCAGTCGCCAAACAATCCACCAAAACACCAGAGGTGGCAGACAACAGCTAAAGCACAAGCACCGTGATCCATAGGTGGCTCAAACGCCCGAATATATATATATATATACAGTGAAACCCCTCAAATCCGAACCCCAGAAATCCGAAATCCCGGGTAATCCGAACGAGTTATTTTCGACAATTTCAAGTTTAAAAAAATGCAAAAAAGTGAAACTTATTTTAGTCATAAAACAATTATATATTCTACAATATAACGTTATTTTAAATAATTAGTTGAAAAATTAACTAAGAAATACAGTTATCATACCTAACAAAGTGTAGCCTAAATGTGCCTAAGCTACATACTTATCTCATCCAGGATTGAAAAACGGAAAAGTTGGTTATTGTAATTCCTTAGGTTAATCACTTTGCAAAAACAAATTAAATAACAATAGAAAAACACAAAATATCACTTAATCTTTCACTTGAAATCAGTTATCTTCTATTGTCGAAGTGACGAAAACATTTCCGCGGTGGCAATCGTGCGCCAGCGTCGCATGAACCTGACATCGTTTGGCGTGACTACTGCGTGTTGTTCTACGAAGCACAATGCGATGTCAAGAGCAGATGCAGCTTCAGTATAAATCACATTGTCTGTCGAAGTTTCTTCTTCCTCACTGTCGCTAGCTCAACGTACATTCCTATACCGTAACGAGGGCTGGGTGTTATGTTACGGATATTTTCGGCTAATCCGAACAAATTGAAATCCGAACAGGCTACAGCCCCAATTAGTTCGGATTTCAGGGGTTTCACTGTAGATAAATAAATCAAAATAAATATATAAATCAAAATAAATCTAGAAGTTATTACAATTACGTTTTTCTAGCAAGTTCGGAAGTTACAGTGTTACACCACGATGCATGCTAGCAGACAGTCGGCCGGTTGTTATAATTCCCATGAATGAAATAATCTGATACAAAGACCTGCTCCGTCTCGCTTACTCCCAGCGTAATGGTGTTCCCTTGTTTGGAGAGAATGATTCATTTTAAAACAGTTCTAACAACATGCATAATTCAAAACAATTCATTCATAGGAAACAATACCGACAAGGATCTGTTCATTTTTAATACTCCATGTAGCTTTGTACTCAAAACTGTGGACTTGTTGTCTTTCAAGTCAATGCCGGAACATGTAATAATTGTTTCTTTCCACGATCCATTAATATGGATGTTTGATGTTACACGACAAGTGCTAATTGGTGTGAGAAGATAATAGATCTCAAGTAGCAAGGGAACTAGTGGTTAGTTCAAATCTATCCCCATCCCTTTCTTCTTCTCACGACTGCTATGGGGAGTTGAAAGTCTACAACGTGGTTATGTAGCCCTTTGTACTTGGGTGTATAGACGTGGCTAAATCTCTACAACTACATAGTATAAAACGAAGTCCCCGATTCTTGGATGTAACGGGTAATCTCGAGAACCACTGATTGGATTTTTCACCATTCTGTAAAGGATTTTTCGAGGAAGGGTTCTGTAGAAAAACATTCACTTATGACCAAAGGAAGCCGAGCTGTAACGATTTCAGTGAATCCGTCGAAGAAAAACCTGCCGTCCGTGCACCTTTTAAACTTTCGCTGGGTAAACCGTTTAACATATCTATATACTATTAGTGTAAGAATTATTCAGCATGAAAAGTTCTACAAGAAGTCCGTGACAACATATCTCTATCCTTAATAGATCGCCCACTATAAGTGCTTTTACGTTTTCACTTTTTCCAACAATCTCAATTTAGTGGAAATTTAAATTACTAGCTTCGGAGCGAGTTTACGAGTGAGCCTATCATCCCATCTTCGGCCAGCATCAAACTGTCGAGTCGTGTCGAGTTAAGACTTCAGAAAAGAGTTTATGTGTTTGGAGTTTCGCTGTTCACCTCGGCTTTTCTGAATTGTGTCTGGGACCTGCCGTCCGTGCACCTTTTAAGCTTATGCTGGGTAAACCGTTAGAAATACCGGGCGAAGCCGGGGCGGGTTGCTATTTAAATAAATTGATGGCTGGAAGAACGAGGAATGTTACTGACCACAGGTCATTATATCAGCCTGCTTTTAGGTGGCTGTTATACGGTATTAAGTTGTGTGACATGAATACTTCGAATGATACTCCTGGAGACCAGGAGAGTTTAGTTGGTTGGTTCCATAGTTTAGGGGCTGCGACAACGTGGTCATGTAGCCGCGTGTACTTGGGTGTGTGTAGAATGTGTCTGATAACCGGTGTTAATTGTGATGGCTGTATTAGTGTGTGTTATCTGTGATTCAGGTAGGACTGCAGACGATGAATTTTTCAAGTAGTTCCTACTTTCACTACCAAATGCTAACGTGCACGACACCTAGCTGCGGACTTCGCTGTTAAATGCCATCGCAGCCAGCACCTGGTGACGAACGTTGGAAATAATATAGCGTTATCAAATGTTAGCTTACACAAGTGTAGTTAGGTTCTTTTTCATGTCAAAAATCTATGACATGGGACCGCCGGCTTTACTTCCTCTCCGTAGGAAGGCATACTGAGGGTCAGGAGAGTTTAAGGTGTGTAGCCTATGATATTTATGGCATGTAAAAGAATCTACCACTACAATTATTGGTAGTATGTAGCCAAATTGTAGGGGCAGATGATCTCGTAGTTCCACCCCTTAAAACAACAATAACTAACTAACTGTAGCCAAATTTGTAAGTTATATTTGGTTAGAAATGATCTATCAAGTTCCAACGTAAGGCCAGGCGTCAGCGACAGTGGCATCTGGTAACCAAAATTGAAACTATTGGAAATTGAACTTGTTAGGAGCCGACGGGCGTTCATTTAAAATACCATGCTATGGCCATTGGCTGCAATTCTTTGTATCTCTCCCTATATTATTCTGCTAAGGTCCCATTCCAGTTTTGTACCGAAAATAAGGTCCCATTAACACCAAACTACACATATGGGGTACCTACAGGTTCAGCATAACCCAATGCGTAAGCGAAACGCACTCACTTACTCTTTAAATGCCTCACAATTAAATAAATACTTAAAACATGTATATTTACAATGAAATAATGAAAGAATGCTACATGGTAACCATGGTAACAGAATCTCACAGGTCCATCTATTTCTGTAAGACGCAATGCAATTCCAATTATTACATTACTGTGAAAGTTTCCAGACGGTTATAAGGTTATCACTGAACCAAATTAAGCTGTAAAATTCATCAATACATACAGTATAATGCGCTTAAGGAGGTCAAGGGGCAATCTAGAATTTTTTCACGCAATTTTCACGTGTGTTGTGGTACGAAAGGTCTTTTTCACCCGACTATAAAGGGTCTCCGAAAACCACGTTCAAAGGTCCTTAAATTAACAGTGTCTGTGATATTCCCAGAAAACTAACTTCGCTCTGATATACCTATGAAGGAATGACAAACCCCTAACCACTGCACCAGTAGCTGAATTGATAAAGTCTGATTGTTCATACCAAGGATAAATCAGTCATAGCATTCATGATTGATATTTTGCTAAGTGTACTCTTTACAACTAGAATATTCGCGGGCGAAGCCGCGACGGGTAATGCTAGTATATTTATACAAAAGGGTCAAATCTTGATATAGCTAATCTCTCAAGAATGAGAAGAAACTGCTAAGCACTTGTGAACTGGTTTATTTTAAACTATTCGGTACGCCTGTCACACACAATGATTATATCGAGTAATTACAATGTATAACCTGCTGAGAACAGGTGCAGTGCTAAGGTCAGACTATCGCAGGGAATGGCAAGGCAACTCCCAGACCTTCACTCCGGCTTCATATTCGTACACTGGCAGTTTAGCCGTGCGCGTTTACGAGATGTAAGGAAAGGTTGTTGTTGATTATGTAGGTCTGGCTGCGTGGCACAGGAGTAAAGTTATCGCCACCTGTTTCCAAGGTTGGAGGATCGAATCCTGGCGAAGTCAGTTGGCATTTGAGGGTGAGCAAATGCGAGGGATCCTCTTCAGGGAAACATTCCGGCACCCTGGCGTCTCTAAAGCCCGCAGTAGTTAAAAAGGCGTAAAACCAATAACGTTATTATTATCTAATTAGACAATTCGCTCAAAATTTGGAATAGATTTCTTCCGATGTAAGAGGATGAACTTCAATGATTAGGTTACAGTTAAAAAGCCAATTAAGTAGGTATTTGTGCATAAAAGCGTGTTAGTTTGTAGGGTATGTAAATATTGTTTACCGCCTAATGCAATTGGGCACAATTTGTGTTGACCGATTGAAAAACTTTCTTTATTAGTTGAAACACCACCAAAATATTTTCTATTCCAAAGTTTTATTTTGAATTTATATAAATGTATCTTTCAATCTCATGGTGGTTCATGAGAGGTGAAAAAAAGAATCGTTTCTGTTATACTGTTCGCAATACTGAGTTTTTCTATAAAAAAGACCATACTCGTAATGTGGCTTTTTCTTACCTTATTATTATTATTATTATTATAGCTTGCCACGGTGGGTGAGTGGATAGCGTGTCGGTCTACTAACCCCCAAGATTGCAGGTTCGCTCCTGGCCATGGTAAGTGATTTTTTGAAAGGTGGCAAAATACGATACGCATGTCATACGATGTTGGCATGTCAAAGAACCCATTTGAATTCAGTAGGCCGTGTTCGTAATGGCAAAATTAATCTCGGGAGTTTCCGCCAACACAAAGTTCCTCATTTCTCTACTAGAAAGCACTACAGTATAGTGTTCAAGGAGCTTAGATATCTAACCTCCTTGACTTTCATAGTGATTCAAGGAACAACGAAATTCGAGATGCAAGCTACCCTCTGGGTGTCAAATTACAAAGCTTGCACCCTGCAACCGAGGCCATACGATATTATTTTTCTTCTTCTTTCTTCGTTTAGGCCAGCTATGGACCACGTCATTTCAACTGCATCCGTCTTTGGGTCTTGATCTTGGCCCAGTGTTCACGCATTCGCTGCCTGTGAGACTCCTTTCGTTCTTCAGACCACTTCTTGCCGGTTTTTAATTTCGCTTTTTCTTGGAATTGGTGGTGTGCTCCAAGCTTTTCCTTCAAAAGGTCACGTTCCATAATGTCTGCTTGGGTGATCCCTACTTCTTGCAAATCCTTGTCTACCTCACAAAACCCGGGGCCCTTGTTGTTTTTTTTGTTAAGAAAATAGGTAAATATCCGATTGGCGATTCTTTCGGGTTTCATACGAGCTAAGTGGCCATAGAAAGATACTCTTCTCTTCCGAATTAATTGAGATATCCTTTCTACGATATTATTATTATTATTCTTGTGTTATGGCCTTCTAAGGACCACGTTACAATTTCAATTCGTCCTCCTTAGTTGTTCGTTCCTTTTCTTCCAGTATTCCTTCATTGTTGCACTATGCTTCTTTTTCCTGTCTTCAGTCCACTTTGCGCCTGTTTTCCTTTCCCTCCTCCCTTCAATTTGCAAGACTTTCGTCCTAAAAAACTTTCTTTTCAATCATTCTTCTTCTCTTATATTCTTACTTTCCATATCTTTATTGACTTCTTGAATCCAGGAGGTGTTTGATTTCTTTTCCCAAAATATATTTGAAAAATCGCTTATTATTAACTCTTACCCATCGTCTGTCGTCTCTGCCCCGACAAATTATCCATTCCTATTTGGTACTGCTATCTATTAGTTGCGTGACGAACTTCGTGTAATTTTGATATTACGAAGCAGGGAACCATTTAACTATTATTTAGAAGGCTGTGCAACATGTCAACTGTTCTTTGGCGATCACCAGAATGGTAGTAAACAAACATGGCGGATCGGATATTGACAGAGCTGTAGGGAAAGTTAAGATCATTTTAAGTCGAAGGGTTAGGGTTAATATTTTATCAGCATTTCTTCTAGGTTTGTGCCGTGTCTTGTGTGGGGTTTCGTCTAGGACACCAAGCTGGCTCATCGGCGGGCTCTTGGTGTCCCCGCCCGGACCTCCCACAGGAGTAACGAACTGTGCGCTACCTCCCTGTATATAGAGTGCAACTGCACTACTTGACTGCGATAACTAGAAGCTCAAGTAGCCTTAACCTCCCTATGAAGGCTTCCAAAAAGATGGTATATTGGCTTTCACGGCCGGTGAATTAAAACTCAGCAATTCTTCTAGGTTTGTGCCGTGTCTTGTGCGGGGTTTCGCCTAGTACACCAAGCTGTGGGGGTCCGGGCGGGGACACCAAGAGCCCGCCAATGAGCCAGCTTGGTGTCCTAGGCGAATCCCCACACAAGATACGGCACAGACCTAGAAGAATTGCTGAGTTTTAATTCACCGGCCGTGAAAGCCAATACACCATCTTTTTGGAAGCCTTCATAGGGAGGTTAAGGCTGTTTGAGCTTCTAGTTCTCGCAGTCAAGTAGTGCAGTTGCACTCTAAATAAAGGGAGGTAGCGCGCAGTTCGTTACTCCTGTGGGGGTCCAGGCGGGGACACCAAGAGCCCGCCGATGGGCCAGCTTGGTGTCCCAGGTGAAACCCCACACAAGACACGGCACAAACCTAGAAGAAATGCTGAGTTTTAATTCACCGGCCGTGAAAGCCAATGTACCATCTTTTTAATATTTTATCTTTTATATTTAAAATGTTATTTTTTAAGGTACTGTAGTTTTTTAATAATGTAAATATTTTATTGTAAAACTTTTATATATTTTTCTATTTTTTTCTTATTTTCCTTATTTTTTATTTAATTTTATTATTTACGAAATAATGTCCCTTAGAGGTGGTCAAGTGACGCTTTTTGCCCCCTGCTAACCCATTGGGTGGATCCACGCCTGTTGTTCGTAAATTGACATTGCTTACAAGTGCCTGTAACAATAAGACACAGTGAATTAGCGGAGTACAACTTGAATATTGGCGGGTACTAATTATATATAACCCGTGTGCACTACGCAAGGGACCACCAGCCATGTAATTTGGGAGGAGTAGCAGGACACTAAAATGTTCTCTCCCTCCATTACTTCACGTTTTATGGGAGTACAACTGTGCCACGGTGACTTAACATTCATTTCTCAAGGTTTATCGTCGGTATTCAGCTCAAAATTGCATCTGCTTTTCTCAGAGTCGCAAGAACGCAATATTAACACCTGCACATTGCCGACATGATGAATTGTGAATATTATTGACCGGCCGCCTCCAGGTGTAGTGGTTAGCATTCTTGGCCGTCACCCCCGGAGGTCCGGGATTGGTTCCCGGCTCTGCCAAGAAATGTAATTCAGGTCTGAGGGCTGGAACGGGCTACACTCAGCCTCGTGGAGCAAATCTGAGATGATTCGATTCCTATCTCAGCCATCCTGGAAGTGGTAATCCGTGGTTTCCCCTCTTCTACTCCAGGTAAATGCTGGGATGATACCTAACTTTAGGTCCACCGGCTTTACGTCCCCTCTGAAGGAAGGCATACTGAAGATATTGCGCCATAAGGGTAGGCCACAATATATAAAGAAATACTACTAAATTAGACTATTACTACTACTACTACTACTACTACTACTAACCACAGCAGTGGCGTAACCAGGATGTGCTTCTGGAGGGGGATGATTAGAGTCAAATCTGTACTAATTGCGTTCTCGTTTTGTGTTTGATGTTTTCTATTTTTTTCTTTTTGCTTTATGATTTTTGTTTTTTTTCTGCCTTTTTTGAATTTTGCTTTCTGCTTTATGTTTTGGTTTCTTTTTTCTGCTTTGACTTTTCTTTTTACATTTTACTTTTTGCTTTGTGCGGGGGACAAAATAAGACAATCAATGAAAGCAAAACTACACGTTTTCATTTTAATCTCGATAGCATTTGATACGTTTTACACGTACCTTCTAAGCTTGACCCTAAATATTTTACACAAGTAATGATAAATATTCTCAAAATATAATCATACATAATCCAGTCGTTGTCAACAATCCGAAAATTGGCTTTCTTTTTCCATTCTTTTAAAAAGTTTTTTACAATTATTTGGCTCTGGTGGGAGGGATTGATCCCCCCTAATCACCCCCCCCCCATAGTTAAGCCACTGAACCACAACAATATATAATTATCGTTATATGTTAAAAATACAAAAATGTAACAACAATATGCCTCACAATTTGAAATGGATTTACTGTCAGATTCGTGAGACAATACAAATTATCCCTCCCTATATTATTCTGCTAAGGTCCCATTCCAGTTTTGTACGAAAATAAGGTCCCATCAACACCAACCTACACATATGGGGTACCTACAGGTTCAGCATAACCCAATGCGTAAGCGAAACGTACTCACTTACTCTTTAAATGCCTCACAATTAAATAAATACCTTAAAACATGTATATTTACAATGACATAATGAAAGAATACAACACGGTAACCATGGTAACAGAATCTCACAGGTCCATCTATTTCTGTAAGACGCAATGCAATTCCAATTATTACATTACTGTGAAAGTTTCCAGACGGTTATAAGGTTATCACTGAACCAAATAAAACTGTAAAATTCATCAATACATACAGTATAATGCGCTTAAGGGGGTCAAGGGGCACTTTAGAATTTTTTCACACAATTTTCACGTGTGGGTGTGGTCCGAAAGGTCTTTTTCACCCGACTATAAAGGGTCTCCGAAAACCACATTTAAAGGCCCTTAAATTAACAGTGTATGTGATATTCGCAGAAAACTAACTTCGCTCTGATATACCTATGAAGGAATGACAAACCCCTAACCACTGCACCAGTAGCTGAATTGATAAAGTCTGATTATTCATACCAAGGATAAATCAGTCATAGCATCCATGATTGAGATTTTGCTAAGCGTACTCTTTACAACTAGAATATTCGCGGGCGAAGCCGCAACGGGTAATGCTAGTTATTATTATTAGTCTATTATTATTATTATTATTATTATTCAACGCCATCTTCATTTCCCGTTTCCAGCTTCCTGGGTCGGGTTGTGAATTAAAGACCTCCATCGTTGCCTGTCTCTCCACCACTCCTCTCCTTTTCGAAGCACATCTTCAGGTTTTCTTCCCCTCTTCTCTATGCATTCCCAGACTGTATCCATCCATCTCTTTCGGGGTCTTCCTCGTGATCTCTTCCCTGTCATCTTTTCGGAAAATGCTTTCTTTGGTAGACCTACTCTCTCCTCTTCCATCCTCACCATGTGACCATACCACTTTAACTTTGTTGTGTCTATCCTGTCCTGCAGCTTTAAGATTCCTGTCCTTTTTCTTATTTCTTCATTTCTAACTCTATCTCTTCTGCTCTTGCCCTCTATACCACTTAGAAATTTCATCTCCGCTGCTCATATTCTACTCTCCTCTCTTCATATGTTAGTATTGAACCCTTTATCCACAGGCTGTATAAAGGATTCTAATAATTATTCATCATCTTTTGATACATTTGTACAGACAGCAGATATGAGAGCCAGACGGCGTTGGGAAATATTGAGAAATCAGTGGCCGCGAGGACACAATGGTTTAAGCTCCTGTGGTATTTTAGGAAGCAGCATAAATATTCTTGACACATAGGACAGGTGCAACTTTTAGCGCGGAAGATGGCTTGGGCACGCACATTATGGCCTGTTTCTATGAAGGTTGGCGCCAAGAAGAAAATCGAATGCTACGAGGCAATTGGTCAATCATCATGTTAACCACTCCCAACTGCAGAAATACATGTAAAAGCTCGCAAAGACATACAAGAGTCTGGACAAATAATATCAAGACGCCTTGTTTTAGCGGCAACTCGGCTTGATAACGCATCCTGGTAAATTAACGCGGGGGTTATCTACAGATTAATTCCACGATCGATTCGAGCCGGCTACAGCATAATCGTAACCTCCACATCGCTACGAACTCAATGATACCGATCGCATGCTAGTCTGATAATTATTATGGAATATTTTATAATAAATCCCCTTCCACACCTACCCTAGTCAGTTTCATTTATAAGGATCCAGGATGCTTCGAGAGAACACTTATTTTCGTGCGTCTGAGAACGTAACGTTCACTCTCTTATTTTTGTGCGTCTGAGGACGTAACATCGAACACTTATTTTCGTGCGTCTGAGAACGTAACGTTCACTCACTTATTTTGTGCGTCTCAGGACGTAACGTCGACTCTTTAATTGTGCGTCTGAGGACGTGACGTTGATTTTTTTATTTGAACATGGAACAGTTTCGTCAAGTTATAAGTGTAACTTCAGTGATTTATTTGTAGTCCCAGCACTACCAGTAGGACTAGTTCATCGAAATAATTCACCAAATAGATTGTCAAGGAATATAGTACTTGATAGGTGAATGTAGTAGGAAATATATCGTGTGTGTATCTGACAAAACTTTATTTAATTCAGCATGATATGGCGTCTAGGAAGGAGACCGGATCTTGGAACCAGCAGGACATTTGCCAGAAGATGTCGATGACGAGATAAACATCTTAAAGGAGATGGCTGCAGACGTTTCCTTGACGCTGTTTTTAAAGGATTGAGTACAAATGAATTTATTTATTTATTAAATCAGCTATGGTATTATGGGACATATTTTGTAGATATTTGTTTGCTTGTTTGGTAAATGTAGATTATTAGTTTTTGTTTTTACTGACACATTAAATATGGGACAAGCCGAGCGTTGTGTAATTTGTAAATATTGTGATTTGTGTTGGTTCAACTTTACGGGGCGACGGGCAGCCCGTGCTCGCGTTCGCTTGCGTAAATCGCGGTCAAGCATTATTATTCGGAGGTATGCCTTATAACACAAATGGAACTGAATTAATTTTGAGATTAAAAATAGAATTTGGAGGGTAAAAATTATTTGTGAGTAGAATTTTATGACGGATCAGGATTATTTTGATAGTTGCTTTTCAGCAGAGCTGAACGGGATGGCACTTTGCACCCGAGTTTTTGTTGTGTATTTTTTTTAGTGTGTCAATGGACGCAATATTGTTGATCTGTTTTGAGCCGACCCAGTGGTATATGTATGAGAGTCAGTCCAAGCTTTGGGTGCGTAGTGTGATTTTTATGATGTGCTAGCGAGAATATATCATGGTGATTATTCTGTCTTGCTCCACGTCAACCCAGTTCATGACCTCGCGAGGCTGGACATGTGGTACATATTTGTGTTTTCTTGCCATTCAGGGAATGAGTGAGATATGTTTGCGTTTCCAGAGGGAAACTGCACCTGGCTTGAGCGACTGAGAGAGATAATTGAGACAGCGATGACTCATACAAGAAGGGCGCGCTCAAATCAGATAACGCGACTTGTCATTAGTAACAGGCTTGGTTCCTGTTCTTCAATTTAAGACGTTGTTTAAATTCACAAAACCTGATCGGTTATAATGAGTATTGATTGATTAAATGGGTGCTGTCCATAGTTGTAAGGTAGCTTCCAAAAATCCTGTTTGTCTGGCGTTTTATATAAATGTAAACATAGTTTTACAGCCGTTAGGCTTGTATTTTGTTGTTGTTGGTTTAATTTTGTGTGTGTTTATTTTACGCGTTCAATGACGCGTGTCAACTTAGGGTGCGCGAGGCTATGTTCCCTTGTTGTGATGAGAGCGTTTTGGCCTATTTCTGGCATGCTCTTTTTGTTCATTTATGTGCTCTGGCACCAGTTAGGATCTCAGGGAGATTCTTCATTCTTTTTATATTATTAGATCTTGCATGTGTCAGTAGTAATTATAGTGTATTAATTAAGGGTGGGTCCCATAGCCATAGTGTGATTTAAAAGATGCGACTCCGTGAGTAACATGATTGTTTCAGTTGTAAACGGACTCGCATCAGTACTCAGTTTCTTATCAACGAGCAGTACACCACACATTATGTAACTTCTTGACCAGGAAAAATGGACTTGTATCCATTTGTTGTGACGAGCGAGTTCTTACAGCTCAAATGTTTCTGTTATGATTTATTATTTTGAGTGAAGCTGTATTCACATTGTCTTGTTGTGACGAGCGGGTTCCTACCGCTCAGTGTTATTATTATTATTCATTAAGGGGTTAAAAGTCAGGGAGGATTTCTTTTATTTATTATTATTATTATGCACATAATTTTCAGTCATTAAATTTCTTTTATTCTACTTGTTATTCCTTTTATTTCTAGTATAGCCTCTGTCATGGACCTTTCTATTCATTAGAGCATGTGTTTTTTAAGCGAACTTTGCTGTGTAACGCAGTCTGGACTGAACACGACCCCGTAGATGACTCTCGACAAGCCCATGCTTTATTGAAGGGTGCAGTATATATTATTATTATAATTACCAGCACAAACTTTTAAATTACTTTTGCATAAAAATAAAGCAGCTAGAAGCCCCTAAATGAAACAATGAGAATAATTGAGTCGTCCAGTTGCAAAACTCGTTTAATCCACTTGTGAATAAGGATCATTTTCATGAGAAACGTTTCTCTGGACTTTCCCTCGGGTTCTTTTGTGTTTGTTGTTTTCTACTTTTTTTCTTATTGCTTTGAGTTTTACTTTTTGTTTTTCTTTCTTGGTTTTGGTTTTGTGTTTGTTTTCTGCTTTTGCTTTTTTAATTTTTCTTTTTTCTTTGTGTTTCTTGTTTTTTTTTTGGTTTTCAGCTTTTGCTTTTGTTTTTGAATTTTTCGTTTTGTTTCGTGTTTTTGGTTTTTGGTTTTATGTTTGTTTTCTGGAAAATCAAAATAAAACAAAACAAAATAAAATAATACAAAATAAACTAAACAAAATCAAAATAAAATAAAACAAAATAGAATAAAGTAAAATGAAATGAAATAATTAAATTGATAATTTTACGACATGATCCTTATTCACAAATGGATTAAACGAGTTTTGCAACTGGACGACTCAATTCATATTTAACCTTCTGATATTTAAGGCCCTAACTTTTCTTATTTTTCAATGCTTAGTTGAAAATCCTACAGGTCTGGTAAATGTTCATCTTTCCACCCGGTCTGTTTTACCGTTAAATACCAAGTGTTACTGCAATATACTACTGTCAATAAAATGAGGTATTGTGACAAGGTGTGTAGATAATAATTGATATTTTGAGGGCTAGTCGATGTAATGCAGTACTAATAGCCCAGCACTTAGCGGCGTGCTTTGTAGACCAAAGTGCAGTTCATGGCGCCAACATGAATTCCTCGTTAGGTTTCCTCATTTCAACTAGATCATAACTGTAACACTAGTTATATTGCTCTGGGGACTGGAGTCCTTTCTCTGTAACCGAGCGGCGTAGCACGTTAAGGGTTTTTGTTGTAGTTGTTGTTTGAGTCTTCAGTCTTTTGACTGGTTTGATGCAGCCCTCCATGCCTCCCTGTCCTGAGCTAATTGTTTCATCTCTACATAGCTACCACACCCTACATCCGAGGTAATCTGTTTAATATATTCTAACCTTAGTCTACCCCTTCAGTTCATGTCCTCGACCCTTCCTTCCATAACTAAGCTTGCTATTCCTGAGTGTCTTAGTATGTGTCCTACTAACCTATCTCTTCTCTTCATTAGCAGTCGCCAGAAGAATCTCCTCTCCCACTAGTCTTAAAAACCTCATTGTTTGTAACCCTATACACCCATCTGATCTTCATCATTCTCCTGTAACACCACATTTCAAACGCTTCAATTATCCTCTTTTCTGCTGCAACAATAGTCCAAGTTTAACTTCCATAGAGCACCACGCTCCAGACAAAGGCCTTCAAAAATGACTTCCTAATACCTAAATCTATATTCGATGTTTTAAACACTAAGAACTCTTCCAGAAGTGGCATTTTGATTTTAACCCTAAATTGATCATGTGTGGTCCCTGAGACGTTGGTATTGAGAACCAGTTTGAATTTTACTGTTATATAGATGGTATATTTCTGTGATAAAGGACATTACATTTAGTTGCCAGACTTGAAATTTGGTATGTTTTCTCAAGCATAGACTGATCCTTACAATAATGGTATTAATTTTATTTTTGTGCGTTTAAAAGTCTGAATATACTATATTTACGTCTATATCTTGTCTTATTTGCATTAATATGAATATAATTACAATGTTATTTAAATCAGTAAAAAGAAAACAAAATCGTTTTCAAAATATATTGCTTAAAATTCCGTGGTCCGTGGGACCATACGAGGTTATTAGTGAGAGTTTTTTTCCATGAGCTCCATCAAAAACATTTCTCGGCAAAGTATGGCAAAAACGTAAAATTAAGCAATTTGTGCCAAAAGTTGAAGGGCTAAAGGGCCCGAAAAGGTTACAAATTGTGATTCTTGCAGATCTCTATCAAACGAAAAAAAAAAAAAAAAAAAAAAAAAAAAACAACAACAACAAACACACCGAGCCTTACATTAGTCGCATATGATGTGCAACATCTGACATAGAAGAAACCTCACGTTAAATTGTTGATACACCGGTATTTTATACTATTATTGGCACAAATATTAATCTATTGTAAAAGGGAGTGTTTTACAGATATTGTAGTTTATAATACGGAACTCATTTTATTAGATGATTTGTAGCTTCCACCAGCACTAGCCTAAATAAAGAATAAGATATGGATCAACTAGATTAATAGACGCGAGACCGCTCATAACCTTAACTTCCTTATAAACAGGTCCTCTTCATTCACAGACCAACACGTAATTTCATATGGATTCTGTTAAAATGAGTAATATTGATATGATAAATATCTTTTAAAATGATAATTTGGTAGCAAAAATATCTACCCCGTCCGGGATTTGAACCCGAGATCTCTAGATTCACAGTCATAGGCGCTAACCCCACTGCTATTTCGACTAGGCAAATATTGTGCACAAGATGGTGACTTATTTCCACGTTCCAATAATACTGCATTACGGAATTAAGTTTCATTTATATTTTGCTTGTTTCGATAATGTTCCTGCGTGAAATTGAGTTTAAAATGCCTAATGAATAGGCCCTCTTGTGAGTAAAGAGAATGTATTCAGCTATAGTTCATGAAGGTTTGCTCAATTGTCGTATTACCACAATGATTTTATTATATTGATGACTGCATTACCGTTATGTGGGTTAATATTTGGATAGCCATTGTGCAGAAACATAATACCGGCAATGCCGACTACTTACAATGTTTGATATTAAGGCATTTTACCATTTAAATACTGATACGAAGACTTCGAACATGTACCATGTGCTTTGTTTCAATCACTTGACACCAAAGTTCGCATGAGCGTTTACCGTTCAGTATGTCATATACATTCCACATGGCCGAGAGTACGTCATGGTATCGATTTCCGACACCGCGCGTTCATTGTTTCTCTTACCACTGCCAGCTGGATCGATCGATCGAGTAGGCAGTGCGTCTTACACTTCCGTTCGATCCACCACCGCTGGCTAGCACACTCCCGTTCGAGCAGACTTCCGTTCGATCGAATGGAAGTATGCCAGCTGGTGCCACCTCGATCGTTCCGACCCACTTCCGTCCCATTTTTCAAAATCACTCCCACAAAAATATCCAGCAACCGAGTGGAAAGATGTTACACATAAAAAAATAATACTCGAAAATCACTTCCGGCCAAAATGCAGTTCCGGAAAACAGCCTAAAATTGCTTGTTTCTTTACTTGTTTTCATTTTGATTCAAATCCTAGCCTAATTAACTTATTTACATAATTATTTATTTGATATGTTCCTTGGTTCAATACCCTCAGGCGATGTTTGATCTATTGAAAAATCTTCACACCGAAAGTAGTTATAAGGATCTAAGTGAAACTCTGCATTGACTCACGCTAGTACTTGTAGTGGTAGAAAAGGCAAACTACTAATATAATCGACCGGATATGGTTGAGTTTTCGGTGAACAATCAACAGTCTACCGCGTGTCATTATGTCGGTACCTTGTAATAAACGTTAAGAGTGTCCTTTACGTTTGGGAAAGGGGAAGAGACAACGGAAATTAATTACAAATGCACCTACATTCAGTGATGAACTGGGTTCTAGTCTATGACATTAAGGGATGTTTTCGACATTGAGTTACTTCAGTGGCGGGCCCATATCGTAGGTTTTTGGCATGTAAAAGAACTTTCCACTAACTACAATTGTATGAAGCTAAATTTGTAGGTTCGATTTGATTAACGCTCTATTAAGTTCCAACGTTCGTCACCAGGTACCTGTTGTGGTGGCATCTAGTAGTCAAGTTCATAGCTAGGTGTCGTTGATGGTATCATTCGAAAGCAAAAGTAGAAACTCCTTGAAATTGATCGTCTGCAGTCCTTACCTGTCCGGATCCATAGCTAAATGGTTAGCGCTCTTGGCTTTGGCCCGAAGTGACCCGGGTTCGATTCCCGGCCGAGCCATCAGGGATTTTAATCTCCCGGGGTTATTTCCTGTGGCTCGGGGACTGGGTGTATGTGACGTCTTCATAATCACTTCATCCTTATTACGACGCGCAGTTCGCCCACGGGCGTCAACTATGCACTTGGCCTCTCCGGAAGCGACACGATCATTATCATTACCTGAATTACAGATAACACACACTAATACACCCATCACAATTAACATGGGTTATCACACAGATTCTACACACACCCAAAGTACAACGAGCTACATGACCGTGTTGTCGCAGCCACTAAACTGAGGAACAAACCAACACTGTTAAAGTCACCATAGAAACACTGATAAAATGAAGAACTTGGTCTCTAACCGCAACGTAAACCTGGATCTTTGGCGGAGAATGGTTTAAGGATATGTCTTTCCTACACTGTTGTATGGTATGGAAGGGTGGATATTAACATAGGCCCTGTGCAAGAAACTGAAAACCTTTGAAATGTGGGTCTACCGGCGTATGATTCGTACTTCGTGGACATAAGAAGTGAGAAATACTGCTATGTTGGGTAGGCTGGGTAATAGGTACAGAAGTACTGCTCCCTTCACAAGACGGATGCTCGGATATTTATGACACGTGATGCGGGAAGACAAGTACAGGATCCTACTATTACCAATGCAAGGAAACATACAGGTAATAGGACATTGGAGTCCTGACAACGAAGAACTTCCTAGTTTAGGAACCTCAAATACTGGTACCAGACCACGTGTGCACTACTTTTCCGTGTGTCAGTATTCAAGTATCAAATCGTCATGATGTTCGTCAACCTTCGTTATAAGATGGCACACCAAAAAAAAAAAAAAAAAAAAGAAAAAAAAAAAAAAACCAGCCATACAGTAGTCGCATATGATGTGTAACATGTGACGTGTTATCCAACTATGTGTCTGTCGGGAGCGCAAATCCCTTGCTAACAGTGAACTCTGTTGGTCATTGAAATAACTACTTCTAAAACTCCAGTGCCAATGATTTATTGTAGGAATATCTTTAATGGGGCCTCCTCGCCTTGAAGTAAACCGTATGTGGTATACATTCCACATAGGGCTGTATGTTGGCTGACAGTACCTCGAAAGGTTACATTAAATAAGACTCTTTAATGGGGCCTCCAAACCTTGAAGTAAACCGTATGCGATATACATTCCACATAGGGCTGTATGTTGGCCGACAGTACATCGAATGCTTACATTAAATAAGAATAGAGCAAAAATGTGAAGATTTAATAAATCATAATTGTTTTCAGCAAATATGATATAATGCATATTTTCACACCAAAGAACGACAACTTGAAGATGATTTATTGTAGGAATAACTTTAATGGGACCTCCAAACCATGAAGTAAACCGTATGTGATATACGTTCCACATAGCCACATGGCCGACAGTACGACGTGGTTACCAATCTCCTTCACCGAGCGGGCTCATTGTTTCCGTCCCATGTCCGTCCCTTTTCCAAAATCACTCCCACAAAAAATATCCAGATACCTAGTGGAAACATGTTGCACATCAAAAATATAGGCCTAGAAACACAGGCTATTAGTTATGGTCGGATATTTAGGACCTTAGAATCTCTTAAAATCTCTACATAGTACAATACAAAGTCCCCGATTCTTGGGTGTAACGGGAAATCTCGAGAACCACTGGATGGATTTTAATGCAGTTTTCACCATTCTGTAAAAGATTTCTCGAGGAAGTTTTCTGTAGAGAAACATCCATTTACGACCAAAGGAAGCCGAGCAGTAACGATTTCAGTGAATCGAGTCGAAGAAAAACCTGCCGTCCGTGTGCCTTTTAAGCTTACGCTGGGTAAACCGTTAAAAGATACCGGGCGAAGTCAGGGCGAATTGCCAGTAATCAATAAAAGGACCAACGTGTAATGAAATCTAGTCCGTATGTTCTTTTCTTGTGTCCTATGAATGTATATCGAGCCAGTCGTAAACAAATAAGCTCGGCGTCTTTTGATGTGCGTATTTTGTGTTAGAATATAACCAAGTCTGCAATGAACGGGTTTGATCAGTATTTGCATACCGATGGCCAATGGATGACGATGATGGCGACGACGACGATGAGGGTAGATGCACCGGGATTTGATTTAAAGTTCCATAACAGAATTTTCCTGTTGGTAGTTTGGAAAATTTGGGAATAAATTACATTCTGGGTGGTTGCTGTCAGCGCCTGGGTTGAAACGTTTGATTTCCGGACTTCTAGTCCCGGTGTGCGATTTGACGCACGGGGCTACGTTGTGGGTTATAAGAAAGTGTAGCTTCGCCCCTGCAGTAGCACTCCAATTCCAAGTGGCAGCAATAAAAGAAGCCGAACGATGCCTCGACAAGTTGTTATGGCAGTAAAACACTTTACTCTATTGTACGCCAGGCATAAAGCTTGTTACAATAGCACACATTCATTTACACATAGATCGCACCACTTGAGGTGGTCTGGATCAAGAGACTGGTTGTAAACTCTGTCATGGCTGGATTTCTTTTGATAGGGTCAAAATGTTCCATGGTTGGGTTTCTTTTGGTGGGATCAAAATGTTCCATGATTGGGTTTCTTTTGATGGGATCAAAATGTTCCATGATTGGGTTTCTTTTGATGGGATCAATATGTTCCATGATTGGGTTTCTTTTGATGGGATCAAAATGTTCCATCATTGGGTTTCTTTTGATGGGATCAATATGTTCCATGATTGGGTTTCTTTTGATGGGATCAATATGTTCCACGATTGGGGTTCTTTTGATGGGATCAAAATGTTCCATAATTGGGTTTCTTTTGATGGGATCAAAATGTTCCATGATTGGGATTCTTTTGATTGGTTCAATGTGTTCCGTGGTTGCCTTTCTTTTGATGGGATCAAAATGTTCCATGGTTGGGTTTCTTTTGATGGGATCAAAATGTTCCATGGTTGGGTTTCAATGACGGGATCAAAATGTTCCATGGTTGGGTTTCAATGACGGGATCAAAATGTTCCATGGTTGGGTTTCTTTTGTTGAGATCAAAATGTTCCATGATTGGATTTCTTTTGATAGGATCAAAATGTTCCATGATTGGGTTTCTTTTGATAGGATCAAAATGTTCGATTCGTAATCATCGGGACAGCGCTGTAGGCGGGAAATGATTTGTGAGGTGGGAAAACAATATTTCATTAATGATCCGTATTTTATTTTACTGTCTTATTATGGTAATGATGATAATAATAATAATTATTATTATTGTTATTATATTTCCGTATTATTATCATTAAAACATTTCAAGAAGAGTGCTTTTTTACAATTTGTACGGAACTATCCCTCTTTTTAGACATGAGAAAAAGCGCTATAAGCAGGATTTAGGGTAAAAGTATGCAGTATTATATACGAACTGTCCAGGGTCCTTACAAAAAGAACGTAATAAACGGGATAAGGTAACGTAATAAGCGGGCTCGTTACAACGAGGTTTTACTGTATTTTCCTTATTCTTTTCTTTTTTAAAATTTCTTCTTCTAATAAATACGATGCCATAAGGAAAAGAATGATTGATTTCTGTGGACACATCTACCGGATGAATCCTGCCCGAATAACCAAGAAAATCTTTTGACTTCTTTTCCAAAAAGAAGATCAAACCTAATTGGTTTACGGAAGTGGAAAAGGACCTGCGAGAGCTCCAGATTACTGAAATCATGTTGATGAATGGTACAGCCGAAACCGTGACCAAAGACAATACCAAGAAGTTCCACGCCTGAGCCGTCCCCAGAAAACCGATGCAGATATCACAAGAGGAAAGAAACAGGAGATCAGATACAATGAAGTAGTATTGGGAGAAAAGGAGAGCACAAGCATTTAAGAAGTAATTGATCTGACGTACCCCAAAGCGGGTGATTCGAAAAGGTGGTGGTGGTGGTGGTTTTCATTTCATTCTCAATATTCATTAACGCCATACCATTTGGGGCATATGACCTAGATGTTTTGCCCCTTAGGACAACAATCTCCGTTAAGCAACCGATGGTCAAATTATAATGCTACTGCTACAGCGGCTCTTCAAACAAATCGGGGATGTAAGAGAAGTGAATTGCGCGTCAATAAAGAAAGAGATGAATTGATCCACTTATCTCCATTCATCATGTTTTATACCACATTTTATGATGAGCGCGCCAAACCGGCTTTGATCTCATGCGTATGCTTCTGCTTCTTTGATCTGTACGCGAAGTTTATCTTTTGAGGACATTTTGCTTGACCAACAAAAGATCCAATGTAATTGGAAAATGGCAAACAGCTGTTGTCTTGAGACTTCTTGAAAAATGTAATTCTAGGTACTGTCCATGTTATCTTAAAAAGAAAGCCGCACAGTTCTTGAGTAAAGATGATGATGATAATAATTGTTGTTTTAAGAGGTCTAACATCTAGGTTATCGGCCCCTAATGGTTTGGATGAAAATGAAAGATGATAGAATGAAACACAAGAACCAAAACTAATTACAGACTTAAAACTAACTTACGTACTACAAGAAGAAAATGTCAAAAATGGTAAATAAGTCAGCCCCGTGGTGGTGTTGGGAAGGCCTCGGGGATTTTAGAAACTCATATGAGGGCTGAAAAGGGGTGCACTCAGCCTCGTGAGGACGATTGAGTAGCTGTCTGACAGTGACAAAGCGTCCCGGTCACGGAGACCAAGATTAACGGCTCAGGGGTCCCGATGCGCTGACCACGCGTCACCCCATAATCTGCAGGTCAGATCGATGCAGGTCGCTTGGCAGGCCTAGGCTCTTCATGGGCTTTAGCGCCACGGGGTTTGGTTTTTAATAAGGTAAATAAAAGACAGGGAAACGAAATGCCCTCAACCTTCGAAGAAATAGGACTGAGTGACTTGGAATGAAGAAGAACCATGAAATGGAGAGTAGAAAGGGAAAGAGGACAGGGCTTGCCCCAAAGGCAATGGAAGAAGGAAAAATCGGATCCAGCTCAGGATTCCCTCGGGGTCACGAACTCTCGAACTCACCAGCCGTGAGCTCGTGAGGGTGTAGTATTATCCAGGGTGCACCATAAATTGTGGTGCTATACACATATCCTGCCTCCTTTAGTGCCTTGAGTGGAAGTAAGTAGATACCATGAAAAGAAAAAATAGTCTGACCTCTCAAAGAATGGGGATATTAGGAAAGATGAGACAAGAGCCAATGAAGGCGGGAAAATGAAAGACTCCCTAGGCCTCTGATACCATATTACCGTTGGGGTCGGAAGGGAACAAGAGTTGACCAAGGGAAGTCCACTGGCAAGAGGACAGAGGGGATCCTGGCACAAGTAATTGGAAGCAATGCTGGACTCAGCTGGGGTCCCGTAGTCGCCAACCCTCATCCCACAAGTTGTGAGTCCCTGGGGGAAACCAGAAAAGAGAAAGTAATAAATAAAGTTCCTTTTGTGATAGCTTAAAACAAGTTGCACTAATACAGAGGTTGTGTATTTCTGATCACCATGGTAATTATTCTGAAATTTGCACCGCAGAGAAGACAGGAACAACTCTGCAGACCGAATGAAGTCAAGTCAAGTCCAGTTCGGTTGAGAAAAGCGGTCGACAGCGCAGGTATTCCAATCTGCCTTGATCACAACATGGCCATCGGTATGCAAATACTGCTCAAGGCCGTTCATTGTAGACTTGGTTATATTCTAACACGAAATACGCACATCAAAAGACGCCGAGCTTATTTGTTTACGACTGGCTCGATATTTATTTGAATAGCTATGATTTATAGGACACTAGAAAATAATGTATGGACTAGAATTTAATTACATGTTACTGCTTATACGGGCTGGCATTTAGCTGTCTTCTCCCGGGCTGAATTATTACAAATTTGTCTCTCTATTATCCATCTTTGTACTGGGCTACTTCAGTGGATCAATGTCGGTTTGACTCAGTCGCTAAGTGGCTGGCTTGTTAAGCTTTAACTCGAGGGTTCACGGGTTTAGTTAGTTATTGCTGTTTAAAGGGGCAGGACTACGAGGTCATCAGCCCTTCTTAACACTGATTAAAGTATACAAATTTGGAATGGAGTTTAAAATTTACTTTGAAAAGACCGAAAATTAATAAAACAAAACATTAAAAAAAACTTATAATTATAATATAAACAAAAATTACTGACAAACAAAAAATATCATCATTTAAAAACGAACAATTCGTTGAGTCAATGTTCACTGGAAAATTTAGATTGCTGACCCTAACCCACTCTCACTTATAAAGCGGATGACGAGATCAGCAGCCACCGCGTCATCGGCTAATATAAGTTTGAGTGTCATCTGCAAACCAAGGTTTCTTCGTAAGTCAGCAAGATCCACACACTTGGTTAAAATGTGGGCCACGGTGGATACGGCTCCACAGGTACAAAGTGTGTGTGTGTGTGTGGGGGTCTTCCCTGCTCATTAGGTACAAGTGGGTGAATCGTGTATGACCTACACAAAATGACAGACACCCTCCGTGATCGGAAAGAGCTCCGCCGTTCACGGGTTAACTTCATACGGTTAAATTCACGGTCGGGTAAGGAAATATTTGAAACTGACTAAATTGCAGTTACCGTTACTTAAAAAGAATAAGAACGAAGTGACAGATACAATTACTTTGTTCGAAACAATGGTCGAAGTAATCATTAATTTTCCTATAAACCGCACTCGTTCCAGGTTCCGTATTGACCATGTTTACAAGATGTATAACACAATTTAACTCGCCAAATCAATACTTTACTTTACTAAAAAATACTATAGGTACATGTTTCGGAAACTTGATATGTTTCCTTCTCAGCCCATATGTTGGTGTGAAACATCATATGACATCGAAATCCTAACCAAAAATAAAAATACAGTTCGTACCTTTTCTCTTGTTCTTCATTTGTTGAGTCTGTGTCATTAGACATATTAATGTCAACCATGGAATAAGCACTTATTATTTGAAGTGATGAATGAGTTACGTGAAACGTTAAATATTTATTCCTTGTAAGGATTATTGGGTGTGGTGTCAAGAAATTTTGATCAAGTCAGGATATATGTAGGAATTAATCTATTACGGCGGGGGTTGAGGAGGCAGTTTTTTTTTTTTTGTTATTTAAATGATCTGCTAATGTATCAAATAATACGTTAGTCTCAAAGTTAATCTCGTTCAGATTATTGCATTCATTAGATCTCTGATAAGTGTTGATATGAATATTTTCCAAAACATTCATATAGCTGCCTTTCGATGCGTAATGCAAAATTTTGACATCATTATTTATGTCCGTGAACTTATGTCCCGTTTCTTCCATATGTACCGCCATGGCTGAGAACTTCCTGTGCTTTATGGCCGAAACATGCTCAGCATAACGAGTGCGTATGCTCCTACCTGTTTGTCCCGCGTAGTTTGATTTGCAAAAATTACATCTGAGCTCATAAATTCCCGATTTTAAATGTTTATCAATACTGTTAACTTTATTTGTGTTAAAAAATTTGTTGAAGTTTGAATTTTCCTTTCATTTTGTATGAAAGTACCCTAGTTGCTAATTTGTTTTAACACTTCATAATTATGTAATTGTCTGTATATTATCCACCTCCCGTGAATAGCATTGGCAAACCAAAGAAAACCAATCCTATCTTATAAAATACCAAACTTAAAAAACGACATTACTTATGGGACATCCTAACGTTATCATCTCCTTGACCTAAGGGGGTTGGTAACCATTTTGTGATAAAACAATACAAATTATAAAAGTAAAAAATAAAATTTGATGCAAAATTACAATTAAAAGCTTACAAGCCAGTAAAAATTTAAACTAAATAGGCCTACTGTAAGCTTATACAAATAAAAATTATAATAATTTTACAATATTAAATACAGGGTGTCTCAAATAAATGTACTAACACTTTGAATGACTATAAAATGATGATTTATGAACAAAGAGAACATAGTTTCCGATAATCACGAATGAGAGCTTCAAAATGAGACCAAGTTTCCTGCTTTACGTTTATCCTGGGCTGAGAAAACGTTACGTCAGAAAAAGTATAAGAACTTTTTATTGGGTAGTTGAAAAAAATTGAAACGAGAGATTTGCACTACCAATACTTGTGCCTATCACATATAAAAATGTCATTACCCTCAGCCAAGTAGCTTTCCATGTATATAGTTTTAGTGAACGGTTCCTAGAAAAGACGTCAAAAACACGGACAATTTTTTATACAAGCACAAATAAATAAATAAATAATTAATAAACTTGAAAATAATTGGCTTATATAGTCTAACGCAGAATTAAACAAGAAAAATATTACTATAACTCATTTCTCAATAGGTCTGTTGGTTTGGTTGTAATTAACGCCTAAATTCGAGTATCCATAATAAAAAAATCCGATAGTAGTACACATGTGAGGAACATTTATTTATTTATTTATTTATTTATTTATGTAAAAGATCCTTCCACGGACTAAACTTGTGTGAAGCTAAATTTCTAGATTTCGTTGGAACGTTCTATCAAAGTTCACCACTAGGTATCAGTGACACCTGGTAGCGAAAGTTGGAACAACTCGAAATTGAACGGAACTTTTAGCTCACCCCATGGGTGTCCGCTTGAAGCAGCTACAGCCTCTGGCGAGCCGAACATGTCCTCGGACACTCCCGGCACTAAAAGCCATACGATAAATACATATGAGGAACAAAAACACAGGAAAGCACAAATTGTTTTTCTACATCTGTTGTATTTGTGAAATAATTACCAAGGAACACATCAACAAAGTGTTACTTCTGATGGTAGGAATAGTATTATGTAGTTGACCCGGGGATATTTTTTCTGAATAATCAAATTGAAGACTCTCAATAAAGGAAAATATTTCTACCATGATAATGTAGCCATTTCTATATATTTTTGGCGTTCTAAATGTTGTATCTAAGAGTCAAGTTTAAAATGGGCTCCAAAAATTAGTGATCAAACTGTGGTTTTTTAGGTAGATTTCATTAGAAAGCTAACTATTGCAATGGGTACCATGTTTCGACTTCCGGAAAATTTCGACATATCTTCGCGTTTCACATCCCCCAGACCCCAAAACCACCGTCAGTTCAAAAGTTTATATATAATTTATGTATATATGTATATATGTATCTATATATATATATATATATATATATATATATATATATATATCAGTTTCTTGTGGACACGATAACTGCCGTAATTTTGTACCAATCACTTTGATTTTTTTACATAATATGTATCCCTATAAAATCTCGGTCGAGTTCGTTAATGGGCAAAATCGGCCGAAGGGGGTGAAAATGGGGGGCTTTTTTCGAAAAAGTGAAATTTCGCTATAACTCTCTTAATACGTGAAATATCGAATCCATTTAAAGTTCATAATATGTGTCGGATAAGTGTCAAAAATTTATGTCAAATAAGTTTTTTGATAGCACCAACCATTGACCAAAGGGGTGGAAAAAAGTGGGTTTTTCGGGAAACATTAGTCATATCTCTCTTAATAGGCACAATATCAAAACCGTACAAAATGGAAAATATTCCCCTAATAATTACCTACAACTTTTGTCTGAAAGAATTTTTGATATGACCCACCATTACGCCAAGGGATGAGAAAAATGATTTCGGAATTTAAAAAAATGCAAAGTGCCATCAGAGGTTACCATAACAACGCTTTTAAATTGATAAGGGATGATCTATCAGAGGTTGCCAAGACAACGCCATTGACGAGATCACATTCATTTTTAGCCTACTTCTCACACTTTTCAAAAATGAGGAAAAAGTAGACTTATAAGATATATCCGGGAAAATGTATCTGTCCTTCGGTCTGTCTGTCTGTCCTTCTGTCTGTCTGGCTGTGTGTGCGTCCCCCCCCTATCAACTCCTAAACGGCTGCAGCAATCGAAACCAAATTTAGTATGAGTAAAGATGTATACCGGAATATCTCAGGCCCATATTTGAAAAAGATGCCAGTGCTACCAACTGCTAAAAAAACGCACTAGAAATTTGAACTCCATGTTGGATATCTAGGAAGGTATACATGGGAGCTATTCTAAAATTGGCACACATGTAGATAATACTATTTCAGATTAATTTCCAGGTGGCCATACATGACAGCATTGCCAAAATAATTTTAAGCCTTCTGATAAGTCCAATTTTAAATGCATATAACTTCTACACTATCAATTGGATTTCAACCAAATTTTGTATGTAATATGTGTACATAAACATATATGACTGAGTGTATTCTTAAGAGCCACCAGGGCTGCCAACTGTTAATAATTGCTCTCTATTTTGTATCCAAATATATCAGAAAGTATGCAAGCCGACAGCTTTAAACTATGCACACGTAAATTACCCCACATTTTACATTAATTTGGAGTAACTTATATACGTCAGTTCAACCAACATGATTCTAAGCCTGCTGATAGGACCAATTTTTAAATACATGTAACTTCTATACCAACAAATGGATTTCATCCAAAATTGGCACAAAAATATATAATATTTCAGATTATTTCTGACCAGCACTCGCATGACATTGTTGCCAACATGCTTTTACGTGTACTAATAGATCCAATGTCTAAATCCACGTAACGTCCTTTGGACTTCAACCACATTTTTTATTCTGTACCTTAGGAGATGGAAGTAAGAATATATTCAGTCACCAGAGCTGCCAACTGTATTGCTCTATTAGGCTACATTATGCCTAGTATACCTTACTTCGAACTAATTAAGACATTTCGATATTACCCACTTAATTTCGTCATTATTCTAGATAGGTTCATATACTGTATATTAATCTATGGCATGAATCTTAATTTTAAGAAAAGTAGGCTCTTTAGTTCGTCACGGAACTTCTTGTTCCATCTGACTATGAGGGCAGCGGCTAACTGGTAGCATGCTGAACTTCTATGCCCAAGGTGCTGGTTCAAAGCCGGCCAAAGTCGCCGGATTTTCTAAGAGCGCTAAAAATCCGTCAGCATGCTTTCCTTCGGAGGGAAGTTACAACGTTCGTTGCAAGTTGCTGGTTGCGGTGGCATCTAGCAGCCAAGTTCACAGCTAGGTGTCGTTGACGTTAGTATTTGGTACAAAATTAGGTACTACTACTTAAAATTGACCGTCTGCAGACCTTACCTGAATTACAGACTAATACAGTCATCACAAATAACACCGTTTATCAGACAGATTCTACACACACCCAATGAACACGGGGTTACATGACCACCTTGTCGCAGCCCCTAAACTGAGGAACCAACCAACATCTCTGCGGGAGATAAAATTTTGCGTGAAGAAGTAACAGACTGTTAGATAGTTACACATTAGTTCCAAACCTTGCATAAGGACAGTGTGATCACAAGTATAAAAATTAACCTCAAATGACAAGAAGGTTACCATCTCCATAAGACAGTAAAATGTTAAAAGTATGCATAGAAAGACGAAAAAATGTTAACTAACCTCCAATTGTAAAATACTTTCTCGCAATAAATGAGGTCTGATCCTCCTACGAAAACCTGCATATTTTGCCTATTATAGCCTATCCCCTAGTTTGCCCGGTGAAATCTACCTCCGCCTTCCGGCGTGCCGAGAGGAATTTTTTAATATTCCAATTGAAATGTTTAGTTCATTAGGCTAATTGTAATGAATGGTTCGCGCGCCCCGGGTTGCGCACCTACAGGGAAGATGCGAGCGAGCGGGCGGCTGGCCGACTGATGTCGACGACTCAAGAACTCAAGAATCTCACCGAACTGGTTATGTTGTGTTGGAGGACACTCTCGGTTGAGTTGACATTTTTAATTATCTCTCCGCTCGAAGAGGGGGAGGGTATTAGCAGGACCCTGGCTGATCAGTCTTCATAGACACATTCGATTCTCTTAACAAAGGCTGCTCATAGACAGTCTTCTAACAAAAACCAATCATACACACACTCAAGTCAAAGAACAGGGAATGATCATGGACACAGCCAAATCTCCTAACAAAGACTGTTCATATCTCCTTCAACAAAGGCTAATTCACATACACACAGTCAACATTTTTAACAAAGACTTCTCACAGACACTGTCAAATCGCTTAACAAAAAGTGTTCACATACACAGCCAAATCTCTAAAGAAAGAGTCGTTATCCCATAGACTCAGTCAAATCGCGCAACAAAGGCTGTTCACGGACCCAGTCAAATAGCTTAACAAAGCTTGTTCACAGACCCAGTCAAATCGCTTAACAAAGGCTGCTCACAGACCCAGTCAAGTCGCTTAACAAAGGCTGCGAGCAGGTCCAGTCAAATTGCTTAACAAGGGCGGTTCAAAAACCCAGTCAAATTGCTTAACAAGGGCGGTTCAAAAACCCAGTCAAATTGCTTAACAAGGGCGGTTCAAAAACCCAGTCAAATTTCTTAACAAAGGCTGTTCACAGACCCAGTCAAATTCCTTAACAAAGACTATTCACAGACACAGTCAAATTGCTTAACAAAGGCTGTTCACAGACCCAGTCAAATCGCTTAACAAAGGTTGCTCACAGGCCCAGTCAAATCGCTTAACCAAGGCTGATCACAGACCCAGTCAAATCTCTTAACAAAGACTCTTCACAGATATAGTCAAATCACTTAACAAAGGCTGTTCAAAGACCCAGTAAAATCGCTTAAAAATGCTGTTAACAGACCCAGAAAAATCGCGTAACAAAGGCTGTTCACAAGCCCAGACAAATCGCTTAACAAAGGCTGTTTACAGACCCAGTCAAATCGCTTAACAAAGCATGTTCACAGACCCAGACAAATCGCTTAACAAATCCTGTTCACATACCCAGACAAATCACTTAACAAAGCATGTTCACAGACCCAGTAAAATCGCTTAACAAAGGATGTTCACAGACCCAGACAAATCGCTTAACAAAGGATGTTCACAGACCCAGACAAATCGCTTAACAAAGGCTGTTCGCAGACCCAGACAAATCGCTTAACAAAGGCTGTTCGCAGACCCAGACAAATCGCTTAACAAAGGCTGTTCACAAACCCAGTAAAATCGCTTAACAAAGGCTGCTCACAGACCCAGTCAAATCGCTTAACAAAGGCTGTTCACAGACCCAGCCAAATTGCTTAACAAACGCTGCTCACTGACCCAGTCAAATCGCTTAACAAGTACTCTTCACAGATATAGTCAAATCACTTAACAAAGAGAAAGATATGCCTATCTTTACGTCCGCCTCGTTGCGTCGTGGCTAGCATTCTTTGCTGTCACTGTGGAAGTCCGGGTTCGATTCCCAGCTATGCCAAGAAAATTAATTCTGGCATGGGGGCTGGAACGGGGTACACTCAGCCTCGTGAGACAAACCTGAGAAGAGATGGGGTCTATTCCTACCTCAGCCTTCCTGGAAGTAGATTTTCGTGGTCTACCACTTGTACTCCAGGCAAATGCGGAGATGGTACCTAAATTAAGGCCACGGCCGCTTCCTACCCACATACTACCTCAATTACAAATACACACAATACAGACATCAGTGACACAGGTTATCAGACACATTCTTCACACACCCAAGTTCAGTGGGGTGCATGGCAGCAGCAACAACAACCACCTAGTTTTACGCTGTTAAGGCTATATTTGCATAAAAATAAATGAGTAAATTACAGATAAATTTTTAAATATCCTGAATTTATTTATTTATCGTATGGCTTTTAGTGCCGGGAGTGTCCGAGGACATCAGCTCGCCTGAGTCTGTAGCTGCTTCCAGCGGACTCCCTAAAGGGTGAACTACAAGTTCCGTTCAATTTCAAGTAGTTCCAACTTTCGCCATCAGATATCAATGATACCTAGTGGTGAACGTTGGAACTTTGATAGAGCGTTCTGACGAAATCTAACCTAACAATTTTGCTTTACACAAGTTTAGTCTGTGAAAGGATCTTTTACATGCCATAAATCTATGACATGGGACCGCCGGCTTTACTTCCCCTCCGAAGGAAGGCATACTGAAGGATTTTTAACGCTCTTAAAAAATCCGACGACTTCGGCCGGATTTGAACCCGCTATCTTGGGCATAGCAGTTCAGCATGCTACCGATTACGCCACCGAAGCCGCTAATATCCTGAAATATATAGTCTACGGAGAAATAAAGAAACTAATAACGATTGTATTTATACCACAAGACAGCATCTAATGAGAATCTCACTCGCCATAAATACAGGGTGTCCTGGGAGGAAGGGGCCATAAATTAAGAGGTGATAGAATTGGTCATTCTAAAGCGAAAACATGGTATGAAAATGTGCTTTATTTGCAATGGTTTCCGAGATACTGTACCCATCTAAACAAGGGTTCAATACAGACCGCATTGTGTAATTGTACTAGTGGTACAGAATCCCAATGAAATTTATCCTGGACGTTATATCGATCCCGGATGTGATGATGCATGGCCACCAAGGTCACCCGACCTGGATTATTGTTTGTGGTGTTCGTTAAAGAACGAAGCCTAGTAGGAACAAGTTCAAACAAGGAAGGACATGCTTACTTGCATTTTAAATGCTTGAGCGCTCATTAAAGAAGAGACATCAGCTGTAAGAGCTGCAAAATGCATTCAATTTGGTTAGGGGTATTTTTGAGAATACGTTGTAAAGGAAACTGGACAATTATACAATAGTTACACATAACTTGCAAATGGAAATTGACAATTGACAATTACACAATATGGTCTGTATCTCTGAAACCATTGCAAATAAAGCACATTGCACATTTTCATACAATGATTCCGCTTTAGAATGACCAATTCTATCACCTCTTAACGCATGACCTCTTCCTCCTGGGACATCCTGTATAGACCTATTCTGGAAAGAAACGCCCATTCCAATTTGATTAGAAGGCTTCGGGTACAATTCTATTTTATCACATGATCACAGCCATGAATGAGACCGAGGTATCGGTGGATAGCCACATTTTAATCTAGCCTGTGCCAATAGAGAAATGTAAGTTTACTGCATTCATCAAGAGAGACTTCCTACATTTTAACAATTGAATCGGTCATTTCTAAAAGACCCTTTATGACATAATTGGTGAAAAAGAGTTAAGCATAGATTGGGGTTCTTCAGAGGTAAATACACCATTCCATGCTGAAAAGGTAATTTTCTACCTTCTAGCGTAGTCACAGGATGGCAGTGCTACTTATTTTATATTCATTTCTAAAGGGCCCTTTCTGCGGTAGAAGGGGCAGTTTAGCAAGATAGAAACAGATGCAATCGTTCTATTCTTCGGATAAGGGCCAAAAACTTATCTCAGTGAAGTTTTTTGATAGCACCAACCATTGACCGAAGGAGTGAGAAAAATGGAGTTTTGAGAGAAAAAACAATCATAATCCTTAATGGGCATAATATCAAAACCGTTTAAAATGGTCAATACGTAGTCCTCTAAGATCTTCTGTCTGAAAGAGCATAATGTTTTCTTGATTGTTAAACATGTAGTATACAACAATTGGCAAATTTAGTGCCCTGTGTACGACGGCGTGTTCCCATTAACCGGATAAAAATAGAAGACAAAGTTTTGAAGTACGTGCCTCATGAATATGTGAAGTGTTATGAGTTATGACGATTTATTGAAGTGGTCAACACAAGAAAACTAGAGCCATACAGAAGAGGAATACATGATGCTACTCCGTGTTACGAAATACCATTGTATGTACAAAATATGTGTACATTAGAGAATTATAACATTACAAAATAAAGTTTTTAGCATGTTTAAGACAAGTGATCATTAATAAAACAAATAACTACAAGAATATTAAACATTTAATACATATAAATATTGACTCTTTAGAGTCATTACTAAAAGGCCCTTATTTTGCAAAATTCGGAAGTTTATTCTGTTCCTTCTAATGAACCAAACCAAACAAATTTTATTTCAAAACAGCTGTTATGGCAGTGACATGTAATGTACAAAAAATTGTTGGTTTCTGATCAATAGTTTAAATGTATAACATATTTTTGTGTTTTCCTCAAAACCAGTCTCCATGTACATGGGGCCTTTTAGAAATGCCCGATTCAATAATTTCCCTGGCTATTTTAAACGAAATAAATGCTTACATCATCCGGGCTCGTGGTTTCTTGAGTGGTGAATCTTGACTGTTTCTGATGATGATCACCAGTAAGAAAGGGAGTAATTTTTGTGTGTGCTGCAACAGCTGTTGGATTTAAGAGGTCCATGGCCACTAATGTAGGCCGCTTGGTGGGACTGCCCCACATACACATGATACCTACATTCATACTCGTTAACAGGAAACTCGTGTTCATCACGTGGCCTTCGCCTCTACTTGTGGCGCCTATTCGAGGAAAGGGATGATACTCGAGTTAATTTAGATGATGACTTTTAATTCCAGCAGTTAATTTTTGCTACACAACCAGACATTTTCCTTTACAAGGCTATGTATATGAAGGGTTTCTAAAGTTTAGATCCAACGCCAATTAAAATATATATATTGGGGCGTGGTGGCGTAGTGGTCAAGCTATTAGAATCTCACCAAGGTGGACTGGGTTCGATTCCCGGTCAATGCCTGTGAGATTTTCGAAGTGAAATGCCATGTCCTGTGGTTCATATTCAACGCAAAAAGGAGCTTCCGTGGCTCATGACCATACGATTGACGGTCACGTAAAACTACAAGCTTCCTTGCTTTTAAAATAGGCCTGTGTATATTATATAGGATAGGTCTTCCTCAGCCCAATTAAGAATTAAAATACGAATGATGTACTTAAGTCTAATGATGAATGTTTGATATAAAACAAGTAGTTCCGTGAAGAACTAAAGACTATTTTCATATATACTACTTATGTTAATTGTCTCTATCAACATACAAATTTTCAGTTTGATTGCTGTAATATATTCTTAGATATTGAGAACCGTCTAAATATTTCGGATGGCCACTATGTTGGATTTTTGTATATAGGCCTTAGAGGTATGTACTATTACATGACGATTATTGTGTACGTGTAGTATTCAAACTTCAATCGCATGATTATGACACAAGAAATAAAAATGAGATTTTAAAATTTCGCTCAGCTGCCATCTTGTGGTTATGAAAATAATTGAAATGAATTAGATGCCAGTGGATTAAAATGTATATAATCATATACCGCACCAAGTTTCACTACGCTCGGATGGTTAAATCGCGAGAAACATCCATTTTAAATGTTTAAATTGCGCGTCGCCGCCATGTTGGATTTGTGCTCACCAGGTTGTTGAACGTCCCATAGGTGAACGTATGTTTATGACCTTTATACACATACAAAATTTCAGTTTGATTGCTATCATAGATTAATAGTTATTGTGAACCGTCTAAATATATTTCGGATGGTCACCATGTTGGATTTTAATATATGTAGGCCATAGAGTTATGTGCTATTAGATGAGGATTATTGTGTACCTTCACTTTACAAACATTGATTTCGATCGCATGATTAGAGCACAAGAAATAAAACTTAATTTTGAAATTTCGCACAGACGCCATCTTGAGGTTATGTAAACAATTGAACTTAAATGGATGTAAGTGAAATGCAATACGAATAGTCATTTTCTGTACCAAGTTTTACTGCGTTCGGATGGTTAAATCGGGAGAAAAGTCTATTTAAATGTTTCAACTTCGCTTGGCCGCCATGCTCGTTTTGTAGTTGGCAGGTTTTTGGAAGTCACAAAGATGAACGACTGGTCGTGCCCTTTATCACCGTACAACATTTCAGGGTGATGTGAGTAATAGTTTCGGAGATATAGAATGCCAGTGAAATATTTCGCACAGCCGCCATGTTGGATTGGTGAGATGTAATAACATTTGAAGGGCACGGTCTTGGTCGGCCTAAATAGTACCATGACCTTACAGAGTTTCAAAGAAATCGCTTCAGCCGTTTAGAGGTTATTAGGACGGACGCACACACATGCACACACACAGACAAAAGGCTAAACATTATATGATGAACCTCAATATAGCGCTGCCTTGGGTCTTTGTGGGTATATACCTACGTAACCTCACGGCGGTGCTTTTTGAGGATCCATCCAGCCTTCGGGCTGACTACCTCACAGACTGAATGCCTTATAATTTAAACTTTAATTCATCTATCAATACGGATATCTACAAACAGTTGTGCTACCAATGGCAAATGTATTTGCGTTCTATGAAGTGCTTGTCACCTAAATTGTCGATCACTATTTGACATGGATATTTTTTTTGGATTGGAGGTCTATCTGGAATTAGCTTAATAAATTTTCCCGATACCATGGTATCCATGGCAACCAATGTTCGTCATGAGTGCAGGTCTGTAAGTTACTAGTTCAGTCGAGTCATCTATACGTTGCTATAAGAACTCAAGCTCTTAGTTACGTGTTGTTAGTTTCATGTACTGTAATGTTGAATGCCGAAAATTGTAAAAAAATTATTGCGGAAGGAAACTTGCGGAGAACACGTTGTTTGAGTCTTAAGTCTTTTGATTTGATGCAGCGCTCATTGCCTCCCTGTTGTGGGGTAATCATTTGATCTCTACGTAGCTACCACATCGTACATTTGAGGCGATCTGTTTAGCATATTCTAACCTTGCTCTACCGACAGTAGTGGCTACGCTGGCTAAAGCGCAGTGTTAGGTCATTGGGCCAAGCTCTCTGCTGACTCGGTAGACGCGTGGGTTCGAGCCCCACCGTCGGCCGTCCTTGAAATGGTTTTCCGTGGTTTCCCATTTTCAACACCAGGAAAATGCTGGGACGGTACCTTCTGACAGGCCACGGCCGCTTCCTTCCACATCTTTCTCCACTTTCATTCACCTTAATCAATTCCATCTCTCATCCCGACGCGCAGATCACCCACGGGCGTCGAATAGAAAGACCTGCACTAGGTCTCTGAGGAGACCACACGAAAAAAAACCTTGGTCTACCCCTACAGTTCTTGTCCTCGACTCTTCCTTCCATAACTAAGTTTTCTATTCCTGGATGTCAGAATGCGTCCTACCAACCTATCTCTTCTATTTAGAAACATCTCCCCTCTCCCACTTGTCTTAATTTGTTACTCTGATCTTCATCATTCTCCTGTAACACAACATTTCAAATGCTTCTATTCTCCTCATTCTGCTGCTCCAACAGTCCACATTTCACTTCCTTAGAGCGCCACGCTCCAGATAAAGGCTTTCGAAAATGACTCCTAATACCTAATCTATATTCGATGTCAACAGATTCCTTTTCTGAACAAACAATAATGCATCATTTAGTGTAAATGCTGAAAACAATTTCTTTTGTTCAATTTATTTAAAAAAAACTAAACAAAACTATGAGTAAAACCATATATTATGCATTAGATGTCATCAAATTTATTTTCTGTAGAAATGCTTTCCTTGCTTGATTCAACTTACTCTTTGTATCCTTTTTGCTTCGTCCATCACTGGTTATTTTGCTTCTTAAGTAGCATGACGTCTCCTACTTCCTTTAGCTTTTTACCTGCCAATTTGATGTCAATAGTGATTATAACTACTGTAATGGACCTACATGTAATTTTTTCAGCGGTGATTATTAATTAATTTATTATTTATAAATGAACATTGTACCGATAGTGGTAGCTACGCTCTCTAAAGCGCAGCGATAGGCCATGGGGGCGAAGCTCTCTGCGGACTCAGCAGACGTGGATTTGAGCCCCACCTTCGGCCGTCCTTGAAATAGTTTTTCATGGTTTCCCCATTTTCAACTCCAGGCAAATGCTGGGACGGCATCTTCTGACAGGCCACGGCCACTTCCTTCCACATCATTGCCCAGTTTCATTCAATCCATTCCTTTAATTTCTCATTAACTCCTCTCATGAGGTTGACGTCAGGAAGGACATCTGGACGTAAAATCCATCCTCCACAAAGACTTTCATCGCTTCTCATCCCCGACCCCGTTAGAAATGGCAATAACACGGGTTAGAGATACATACATTGTACCCCGCCAGTCATATTAGGCAAATTTGTGTTGTTTACCTGTGGGGTGGACCCTCTCCTCTTTCCCTTTCCTATCTGCCTTTCATGGCTCTCCTTCCTTCCAAGTCCCTCAATCCGCATTCTTCGAGGGTTGAGGGCATTTCTTTTCCTCCTGTCCTTTATTTGCCTTATTCTCCTTTTGTTTTCCATTTCTCCTTCTAGTATATAAGTTAGTCTAGTTAGTTTTAATTATAGTTTACATTTCATTATCATCTTCACGATCACCCAAACCATTAGGGGCCGATAACCTTGATATTAGGCCCCTTAAAACAACAATTATCATCATCATCATCATCATCAAATTTGTGTTGACTGACTGAAGATTCACCCAGTGCTTTTTTTTTCAGGGGGAACCTGGGGCTACGCCTACCCCTTAAACATTTGAAATCTGTTTAAGAAAACATATTGGTGCATTTGAATCTAGTCCGGCAAATATAACTTCCGACTTGAGAGTTCATCGATCAGCTGGCGTCAACGCGCTGTTCACAACAGCTGGAGAAGATTTCGAGTAATCCTCGATTTAAATAGATCTATCGAATTAGTTTCTTTTGGTCGGCAACTCGGCACTCCGTTCTTATATTGTTTGGAGGTGGGCTAGGTTGTTATTTTGTGCGTGTGGTTAGTCTTGAAGGATGAAGGAAATAGCGAACTATTTAACATCCACCCAGGCATCGAAAAAGCTGAAAGTTAATGATTCAAACATAAACAATGACCGGTATTTGCAAATTGCCGTAAATTGCAAGATCGTGATGTTTTGTCGACTACAACTGAGAGTACCCCATTAATGTTTTTTTATAAGAAAAAAGCTTAAGCTATTATCAATCCCAGCATTTTCAAGGAGCAACCTCAGAAAATCACTCTTATAACAGCTGAAGTGGAATCTCACCTATTTCTTCTCAGTTTTGACTCACGAAGCTGGGCGTACCTCGTTCCAACCCTCAAATATGAGAATCAGATGTCTTGGTGGTGCCGGGACACGAATTTTCGGATTCAGGGTCTCAATGCGTATCTTGAGACCTCAGTTGATGATGATGATGATGATGATGATAATTGCTGTTTTAAGGGGCCTAACATCTAGGTTATCGGCCCCTAATGGTTTGGGTGATGGTGAAAGATGAGATGTAATGTAAACTAAAACTTAAACCACACTCACAAGTAAAACTTTACACTTGAAGAAGAAATGAAAAACAAAAGGAGAATAAGGCAAATAAAGGACAGGAAGAAAAGAAATGCCCTCATCCCTCGAAGAATGATGATTGAGGGACTTGGAAGGAAGGAGGGCCATGAAAGGCAGATAGGAAAGAGAAAGAGGAGAGGGTCCATCCCAGAGGCAATGGAAAGAGGGGGGGGAAACCGGACCCAACTCAGGAATCCCTCGGGGTTGCCAACTCCCGAACCCACCAGCCGTGAGCCCTTGAGGGTGTAGCCCTATCGAGGGTGCACCAGAAGTGGTGGGGCTACATACACCCTGCCTTCTTAAGGGCCTTGAGCAGAAGGCAGGAGATATGAAAAGAACAGAAGAGGACTGACTCCTCGAAGAATGAGGGATCAGAAAAGATGAGACCAAGGCCCATTAAGGCGGTAAAGTGAAAGACTCCCTAGGCCGCGGATATCCTAATACTGTCGGGGTCGGAAAAGAACAAGAGTTGACCAAGGTAGGTCGATAGGAAAGATGACAGAGAGGAGCCCGGCACAAGTAAGTGGAAGTAATGTCGAACTCAGCTGGGGCCCCGTGGTCGCCAACCCATCGATACCTCAGAAGGCGGCACCCGAGCTCTTCTAATAAGAAGCTATACTGTAAGTCGGCTGTCTAGTGATGACGAAATGAAATGTGATCCCGTCCGCCTGAAAGCGGGTTAAATTTTGTTTGGTTACGTGAGGCGGTCACGTGTTGCCAGTGGTCAACCTGCAGGTCGCGAGCACCAGGTGGCCAGTGGGAGCCTGTTTTGGAACTCAGGAGGTCATGGGTTCAATACCCGTCCCGTCCTGTCCGAGAGCCAACTCAAGGAGAACTGGATACCTCACATATTTAGCTATATGCCCTCTCTGCATAAAGCACGACCTTCAATTCAACTGGTTTTTATAGCACTTGCTAAAGGGCAAATACTTTGATGGTCGATACAAAACGTGTGGTCTTTTCCTTTATTTTTTTTGGAGAGAGATTTCTATTTACTTATTTAATGAAATATCTTTAAAATCTCGGACACCATTGGCAGGAAGGAGGCATCAGGAAAGACGCGTATTAATTAGTATTTATACGTGATAATTTCCAAATTCATATGTACTGTATCACAATTTTGTAAATACATTTTGCTTATTTCTACCAATCTTTAAAATTCCTTCTTTGCTTGCTGGCTTGATATTTTTAAAATTGACCGGTCACGGTGGCCGAGAGTGCTAACGCGCTACCTCGTGCCTCGTTGCCATCCGGAGAGCGTGGGTTCGAACCCCAACTCGGCCATCCAGAAAGTGGTTTTCATGATTTCTCATTTTCACCACCAGACAAATGCCAGGACGGTTCCTTTCAATAGGTCTACGGCCAATTTTCTTCCAAAATCCCTTCCTTGACCTGTCCAGAAAATGAAAAAAGTATACATGGCCATTGGCTGCATTAATACAATTTTTTTCCCTTGTTTGCTTCCTGTTTTGTTGTTTGTTGTTATAATTTCATGTTTAGAGTCTTGGGTCATCTTGGTCATTAGCCCCATGTAGTTGAATGTATGTTGAATTTGTCTGATAACCTGTGTCTCCGTGATGGCTATTTTGCCCCGAAGGTGATCATTAACGTGTCATCAAATCAACTGACACGGCTCTCTCACATTTGAACACTCTCAAATGACAAAATGACTGCGCCAGGATTCGACCCTGCAACATTGGGAACAGAAGGCGAGACTGTATTAATTAATTACAAGGACACATTGGCAAAGACTAAATTGGGTTCCGGCCGAACAATTTCCTCCACTTCCTTGAGGTTTGTCTGTTTTGGTATTTTGTGGTCATTAAGGTTGATTTACGCCATGTTTACTTAGCGTGACGTCACATGCCAATGAAGGTGCAGCAAGCCTCATATTTGTACGTTTTTCTGCTAAGCTAATAAAAGGTAATTTGACAGGTACGTTTTTGTTGCAACTGCAGCTTGCTTACGGATGGTCATAAAAGTGTTGAGTGTTTTACGAGGTCACACGCAACGATAGTGTTATATACATAACATGCATGCAGTGTCCATGTTTACACCAACATTCAACCACCTGTAGGAAAAGCCCTGCGGATATAGTTTGTATAGCTGTGCGGATAGCGGATAGGCTAATGTTTGGAGTAAATTTGCGGATGGTTTTTAGAATACAATCCGAACTTGTTGCATATCATTCATTATACTAGGACCCGGCGGCAGGAGGATGAAAGATCACCTCAAATCTAAAATCTATCGTACTGTCATCCGACCTGTCGCACTGTATGGTAGCGAATGTTGGCCTACTACGACTGAGACGGAGCCTCGACTGGGAGTCATGGAGACCAGGATGCTGCGGTGGACAGCTGGTGTTACTAAACTGGATCGCATCCCCAATGAATGCATCAGGGAAAGATTTGGAATTGCACCCAATCCCGAAAAAAAGCGCGAGAGTCGTTTAAGATGGTTTGGACTTGTGCTGAGGTCAGGGGCTGACACTATAGCAAAGACGGGTTATATGTTGGAAGTCGCCGGTAATAGACCAAAAGGACGACCAAAACAGCGATGGGCCGATATCCTTCACAAAGATCTGAAGAGCATCAATCTTCACCCTGACATGGCCCAGGACAGAACTAAATGGAAACATCGAATCCATGTGGCGGACCCTGCCACCAGGCAGGACAAACGCGGAAGAAAAAGAAGATACTAGGACCCGGATGTTTAGGTCCATGACATATATTTTTTCCGTCATGTTCTTCCCATGACAAATGTATGATGATGATTTCAGGTAATGAAAATGAAAATGCACAGCCTGCTTCCAGTCGACCGACCGGGTCAGGGAATGGAATGCATGAAGCCCCCATCTAGCGGCGAGGATATGAACAGTGACGGCTGCCGAAGCCTGTCGCACTCCTCTTAGGCAATGATTAAATGAATGACATATGAAATGAAATGATAGTGGAGAGTGTTGCTGGAATGAAATTGTGACAGGGAAACCCGGAGTACCCGGAGAAAACCTGTCAGCCTCCGTTTTGTCCAGCACAGATCTCACATGGAGTGACCGGGATTTGAACCACGGACCCAGCTGTGAGAGGCTGGCGTGCTGCTGCCTAAGCCACGGAGGGTCTATGATTTAAGCTATTCTTTCAAATTATGTCATTAAGCTTAATTAACACTCCGAACTGAAAAGGGTTGCAATTCTGGCTGTATAGCATAGCACATGACATACATAGCCTAAAGGAACGAATTTCTCCTCAAATGTCTAAAGGTGTTGCTTTATACTTTATGCTTTATCTAATTTAAAATATTATTGTAATATCGGTAGATTCGGATAACAAATGTGCGGCTGCGGCTAACGTTTAGGAGAGGAGAATAGAAGCATTTGAAATGTGGTGTTACAGGAGAATGATGAAGATCTGTTGGATAGATAGAGTAACAAATCAAGAAGAATTAAGACGAGTGGGAGTGAAGTTTCAAGGAGAAATAATTTCAACTCTTGAGATTTTCCGGTGACACTGTCATCTTGGCCGACACGTCTCAGGATTTGAATGTTAGGTAGATTTCTTTAGAAAGCTAACTATTGCAATGGGTCCCATGTTTCAACTTCCGGAAAATTTCGACATATCTTCGCGTTTCACATCCCCCAGACCCCAAAACCACCGTCAGTTCAAAAGTTTATATATAATTTATGTATATATGTATCTATCTATCTATATATATATATATATATATATATCAGTTTCTTGTGGACACGATAACTGCCGTAATTTTTCACCAATCACTTTGAATTTTTTACATAATATGTATCCCTATAAAATCTCGGTCGAGTTCGTTAATGGGCAAAATAGGTCAAAGGGGGTAAAAATGGGGGGCTTTTTTCGAAAATGTGAAATATCGCTATAACTCTCGTAATACATGAAATATCGAATCCCTTCAAAGTTCATAATATGTGTCGGATAAGTACCAAAAATTTATGTCAAATAAGGTTTTTGATAGCACCAACCATTGACCAAAGGGGTGGGAAAAAGTGGGTTTTTCGGGAAACATTAATCATATCTCTGTTAATAGGCACAATATCAAAACCGCACAAAATGGACAATATTCCTCCAATAATTACCTAAAACTTTTGTCTGAAAGAATTTTTGATATGACCCACCATTACGCCACGGGGTGAACAAAATGATTTAAATTATAAGAAAATGCCAAGTGCCAAGAGAGGTTGCCATGACAACTTTACTTTTAATTGATAAGGGATGACCATCAGCAGTTGCTATGACAACGCCACTGCACGAGATCACATTCAGTTTTCATATGTCAGTGGGAAGCGACTTCGGTATCGGAACTGGTAGCATGCTGAACTTCTATGCCCAAGGTCGCGGGTTCAAACCCGGCTGAAGTCGTCGGATTTACTAAGAGCGCTAAAAAACCTGAGTTTGCTTTCCTTCGGAGGGGAAGTTCCAACGTTCGTTGCGAGTTGCTGATTGAGGTGGCATCTAGTAGCCAAGTTCACAGCTAGGTGTCGTTGACGGCAGTATTTTAGGTAGATTTCATTAGAAAGCTAACTATTGCAATGGGTACCATGTTTCGATTTCCGGAAAATTTCGACATATCTTCGCGTTTCACATCCTCCAGACCCCAAAACCACCGTCAGTTCAAAAGTTTATATATAATTTATGTAATATACACACATCAAAAAAAGTTTTGCATCACCTCGGTTCCAAGAGTTCCAGAACCTTTAAATACAAAGGGAATAGAGATCAACACAAACAACATTTCAGCTCGTTTTATTGCTCATGAGACCCACACATTGCATGTTGTACCATCATACAGCTAGACTTTCAGCATTTGTGGTCCAGATTGCAGTACACACCACTACCCCTAATACCCAGTAGCACGTCCTCTTGCATTGATGCATGCCTGTATTCGTCGTGGCATACTATCCACAAGTTCATCAAGACACTGTTGGTCCAAATTGTCCCACTCCTCAACGACAATTCGGCGTAAATCTCTCAGAGTGGTTGGTGGGTCAAGACGTCCATAAACAGCCCTTTTCAACATATCCCAGGCATGTTCGATAGGGTTCATGTCTGGCGAACATGCTGGCCACTGTAGTCGAGCGATGTCGTTATCTTGAAGGAACGCATTCACAAGATGTGCACGATGAGGTCGAGAATTGTCGTCCATGAAGACAAATGCCTCTCCAATATTCTGCCGATATGGGTGCACTATGGGTCGGAGGATGTCATTCAGGTATCGTAAAGCCGTTTCGGAGCCTTCCATGACCACCAGTGGCGTACGTCGGCCCCACATAATGCCACCCCAAAACATCAGGGAACCACCACCTTGCTGCACTCGCTGGACAGTGTGTCTAAGACGTTCAGCCTGACCAGGGTGCCTCCAAACACGTCTCCGACGATTGTATGGTTGAAGGCATATGCGACACTCATCGGTGAAGAGAACGTGATGCCAATTCTGTGGGGTCCATTCAGCATGTTGTTGGGCCCATCTGTACCGCGCTGCATGGTGTCGGGGTTGCAAAGCTGGACCTCGCCATGGACGTCGGGAGTGAAGTTGCGCATCATGCAGCCTATTGCGCACAGTTTGAGTTGAAACACGACGTCCTGTGGCTGAACGAAACGCATTATTCAACATGGTGGCATTGCTGTCAGGGTTCCTCCGAGCGGCAATCCGTAAGTAGCGGTCATCCACTACAGTAGTAGCCCTTGGGCGGCCTGAGCGAGGCCTGTCATCGATAGTTCCTGTATCTCTGTACCTCCTCCATGTCCGAACAACATCGCTTTGGTTCACTCTGAGACGCCTGGAAACTTCCCTTGTTGAGAGCCCTTCTTGACACAAAGTAACAATGCGGACGCGATCGAACTGCGGTATTGACCTTCTAGGCATGGTAGAACTACAGACAACATGAGCAGCGTACCTTCGTCCTGGTGGAATGACTGGAACTGATCGGCTGTCGTACCCCCTCCGTCTAATAGGCCCTGCTCATGCATGGTTGTTTACATCTTTGAGCAGTTTTAGTGACATCTATGAACAGTCAAAGGGACTGTATCTTTGATACAATATACACAGTCAACGTCTATATGCCGGAGATCTGGGAACCGAGGTGATGCAAAACTTTTTTTGATGTGTGTATGTATATATATGTATATCAGTTTCTTGTGGACACGATAACTGCCGTAATTTTGCAACAATCACTTTGAATTTTTTACCGAATATGTATACCCCTAAAATCTCGGACGAGTTCGTTACTGGGCTAAATCGGTCGAAGGGGATGAAAATGGGGGACATTTTTTTTTCGAAAAAATGAAATATTGCTATAACTCTCTTAATATGTGAAATATCGAATCCGTTCAAAGTTCATACTATGTGTCGGATAAAGCTCAGAAATTTATGTTTGAAACGTTTTTTTGATAGCACCAACCATTGACCAAAGGGGTGGGAATAAGTGTTTTTTTCGGGAAACATTAATCATATCTCTGTTAATAGGCACAATATCAAAACCGTACAAAATGGACAATATTCCCCTAATAATTACCTAAAACTTTTGTCTGAAAGAATTTTTGATATGAGCCACCATTACGCCAAGGGATGAGAAAAATGATTTCGGAATTGTAAGAAAATGCCAAGAGCTATCAGTGGTTGACATGGCAACACTACTAAATTGATGAGGGATGAGCCATCAGACGTTGCCTTGACAACGCACTTGCGCGAGATCAGATTCAGATTTCCATCTGACTAAGTGTGATGCGGCTTCGGTGACTTAACTGGTAGCATGCTGAACTCCTATGCCCAAGGTCGCGAGTTCAAAGCCGGCCAAAGTCGTCAGATTTTCTAAGAGCGCTAAAAATCCCTCAGTATGCTTTCCTTTGGAGGGGAAGTTCCAACGTTCGTTGCGAGTTGCTGATTGCGGTGGCATCTAGTAGCCAAGTTCACAGCTAGGTGTCGTTGACGGTAGTATCTGGTAGCAACATTAGGAACTACTGCTTGAAATTGAGCGTCTGCATTCCTTACCTGAATTACAGACTAATACAGCTATCACAATTCACACCGTTTATCAGACAGATTCTACACTCACCCAAAGTACACGGGGTTACATGACCACATTGTCGCAGCCCCTAAACTGAGGAACCAACCAACATCTCTGCGGGAGATATAATTTTGCGTGAAGAAGTAACAGACCGTTACATAGTTACACATCAGTGTCGAAACCTTGCATAAGGACAGTGTGACCACAAGTATAAAAATGGACTCCAAATGACAAGAAGGTTACCGTCATCATAAGACAATAGAATGTTTAAAATATGCATAAAATGACGAAAAACAAAGTTAATTAATCTCCAATTATAAAATACTTTCACGCAATAAATGTGGTCTGATCCTTCTACGAAAACCTGCATATTCTGCCTATTTTCGACTATCCCCAAGTTTGTCCGGTGAAATCTACCTCCGCCTTCCGGCGTGCCGAGAGGACTTTTTTTTTGAATGCTATGGGCTCCTTCTTGAGGAAAGAATTCATGATGAAAATTAATAAATGTAAAACAAAAATATTGGAATGCAGCCGAAATAAATCAGAAACCTCTATGGATATCAAATTGGCAGATGAAAAACCAAAGGAAGTAGGAGACTTCTGTTACTTAGGAAACAAAATAACCAGCGATGGATGAAGCAAAGAGGATATAAAAAGTAGGTTGGCTCAGGCAATGAAAGCATTTCTACAGAAAAGGAATCTGTTGAAATCGAATAGGCCTATAGATTTAGGCGTTAGGAAGTCAGGAAGGCTTTGTCTGGAGCGTGGCGCTGAATGGATGTGAAACTTGGACTATTGGTGCAGCAGAAAAGAGGAGAATTCATGCGTTTGAAATGTGGTGTTACAGGAGAATGATGAAGATCAGATGGTAGATAGGGTTACACACAAGGCGGTATTAAGACGAGTGGGAGAGCAGAGATGTTTCTGGCGACTGCTAATGAAGATAAGAGATAGGTTGGTAGGACACATAATACTAAGACACCCGGGCATAGCACACTTAGTTATGGAAATAAGAGTTGAGGAAAAGAATTGTAGGGGTAGACCAATTTCATCTGTCATTCATTTGATCATTGCCCCAGGGGAGAGCGATAGGCTTCGGCAGCCGGCACAGTTCATATCCTCACCGCTAGATGGGGGCTTCATTCATTCCATTCCCTGACCCGGTCGGTCGACTGGAAGCAGGCTGTGGATTTTCATTTAATACCTGTCTGATGAGCGATTTTCAAGTCTATCCCAGAGGAGATGCGCGTGGTACATACGTATGGGGGCTGGCTACGTCACAGAGGGAATTCACATCTTCACTACTTTAATTATTAGACTTATCTTGAGATCAATAAGGTCTTGTCAGTGGTTGCGGTGGCAAGTTTGAGAGCTCTTTATTCTACACACCAGTCAATAAGTGCACAGCTAACGGAAACCTTCTGGCTGTTGATAAGCCGCCTATCATGTCGGCAAGATGACAAGAGACGTACGTCACAACCACATCTCTATACACAGCCAATGCTGGACCGATATCGCAACACGAATTCTCAGAAATATATTGCGTGGGAATTTCTAAGAAACAATGCAATAACATTTACTCTCGGTCAATTGGTTCTCTATCTATACATAAAATTAATCCGCGGCGATTACATCCCTCTGCAGGGCCAAAGCCTACCGACCGTTGACAGGTTATCAAGCATCAATGTGGAGGATCCCATTGCCATTACGTTAACCGAAGAACGGTAGCGCTAATTACAAAGTTGTTATCGGTAGCACTGAGCATCGGCGACGACTACGATTCTAGAGACTGACAATAAATATCACTTACGTCAACTTTTATTTCACTCTCTACTGTAGGCTAGGGGTTCTCAACCTTTTAGACACTGCAACCTCCTTTTCAGGCTGAGTATTTTGGCGACCCCCAAGTTTTAACATTAGAGATTTCAAGTGATCAGTCAGTGAAACTAACTTTTAACAATGCTTGTGCCGACAAAATTTGGATAAGTACAGAGAGTTTGTTTTATATGCGACGGGGACCCTATCTCGCCCACTCGCCCGCGTTACGAGCTTGTCTCCCGCCAGGCACTTTGCCGTAATGCGGTGCTTGCGCTGCACTGTGGCATTGAGTATAGGAATTTGTACTTAAATTTATACTTCAATGTAATCCTTGATCAATTTTTTGACGAACTGACATACGGAGATCGATTGTCAACTTATTTTCAGCAAGATTCTGCCACTGCTCACACTGCCGAAGCATCCATGACAGAATTGCGTCGCATTTTCTGAACGAGGATTATAAGTCGGGACGTGTGGCCCCCGCGAAGCCCAGTCTTATCACCATGTGAGTTTTATCTGTGGGGGACGCTTAAAAATAGAGTGTATGCGAGAAACCCTCACACTATAAATGAGCTTAAAGACTATATTACAGTTTAAATACAGTCAATCGGTGCTGAGAAACTTCAGAAAGTAAATGACAATTTCATAAAGAAGTGCCAGCGATGTGTAGCAGTGAATGGCGAACATTTTCAGCACCAGTTGTGAACTTGGTAAGCACAAATTCCTATACTCAATGACTCAGTGCCGTGCAAGCGCCGCAGAACGGCTAAGTGCCTGGCGGGAGACAGACGCGCAACGCGGGCGAGTGGGTAAGCGAGGGTTCCCGTCGCATATAAAACAAACTCTCTGTATTAAGAAGGAAAACCCAGAACTGTCCACAATAGCTTTAAAAACTTTGAAGCCATTTTCTACATCATATAACTGTGAACAAGGATTCTCCATAATGGTGAATTTAAAAACCAAATCAAGAATCGTTTGACACTGGAAAATTATATTATTTTTTGTGTTACGAAAATCTTTCCATACATTCAAAAATTGGTTAATTCCAAAAAAGGTCAAGTTTCTCATTAATAGAATTAAAAAAAAACGTTAAAGTTAAGTACAATGTGAGTGTATTCTTAAAAAAAAAAAAACTACAGCAATAACTAATTTTATAAAACTTTTTCTCCGTTTCTCGTGACCCCCCAAGACACATCCTGCGACCCCCCAGGGGGTTGCTACCCACCGGTTGAGAACCCCTGCTCTAGGCTATCAGAATGGAGACTGGTTTTGAATAATTTTGTTTGATTTTTGTTATTTTCTTTTCTTTGAATTTTCACCAATTTTTTTCGGATGTTTTTGAGCTGGTTTGCACTAGTTTTGACTAATTGAGGTTATTTTGTTTTTGTATTTTGACTTATTTGGTTTTTTGTACTTATTTCGAATTTTTGAGCTCTCTCTGACTAATGTTGATTGTTTTGTTTTGCATTTTGACTCATTTTGATATTTTGTGTTTTTTTAGATTTTTAGAATAATTTTGATTTTTTTTCTTTTACTATGTTTAAAATGAACGTTATACAGCCAGAATTTCAGCCCTTTTTCAGTTCGGAGTGTTAATTATGCTTAATGAACTAATTTGAATGACATAAGCTTAAATAATCACCTTACATTTGTCATGGAAAATAAAAACAAGATGTTCAGTAAAGAACATATAGCCTACTTTCTCCTAAATGCATGGGTATTGTTATAACTCTTAGTCCTTTTCAAGGAGTATAATTGAATGTTGGTTGTAGTAGCTTGTTGAAATACAACGTGCTTTACGGATATCGAACATGAATATCAGGTGCCCTTTGCTAGTGCTACCTCTGTAAAAAATTTCATTCAATTCGATTTCACCGTGTTTGAATTGATATGGCGAACCGATTTGCACACATACATGGCCGCTATATGCAAACTATTGGGCTGATGACCTTGTAGTTTAGTCAAAAGATGCTTTCCACAAAAAGGTATATTGTTGCAAAATTTAGTAGAGATCAAATGATTAGGTTGGTCTTAATTTGATTTAAGCTTTTAACTTTTTGGTGGCCGCCATTCCGTTTCCGTCAAGATGGCGGCGATATGAAACATGACACTGAGGTGCCCTTTGCTAGTGCTATCTCTGTACCAAATTTCGTTCAATTCGGTTTTACCGTGTTTGAATTGACAGGGGGAATCGATTTACACACATACGTGGCCGCCATATGCAAACTGTTGGACTGATGACCTTGTAGCTCGGTCAAAGAACGCTTCTCACTTAAAGGTATGTTGTTACAAAATTTGGTCGAGATCAGATGATTAGGTTGGTCGTAATTTGATTCAAGCTTTTAACATTTGGGTGGTCGTCATTACATTTTCGTCAAGATGGCGGCGATATAAAACATGACTCTGAGGTGCCCTTTGTTTGTGCTACCTCTGTACCAAATTTCGTTCAATTAGGTTTCACCATGGTCGAATTAATAGGGGGGGGGGGGGGGAGGGACAGACATTCAGAGTACACACACACACACACACACACACACAATTTTTGGCCCTGTGTTGATCTCTAAAATATGTCATAACATCCGTGTCCTAGTAATGCTATTCAACAAGTTCGGAATGTAATGCAAAAACTATCCGCAAATTAGCCCCAAACATTATCCGCAGTTTATCAGTTATTCGCACAGCCATGAAATCTATATGGCGAAAAATGTTGCGGATATGCGCATCCGCACAGGGCTTTAGTCATGGTTGGGCGATAAACTGTTGGAGTGAACATTCATGTACGAGGGCAGATCAAAAAGTAAGTTGCACTTCCACGTTATGGCCATTTATTACACCACCTATACAACGGCAACATGTCTATAACGACAAACAATGTAACTTCACTTTTCCACATAGTTTCCAAGAGACTCCAAACATTTCTGCTAACGCACAACCAACTTGTCGATGCCGGATGCATAGAAAGTTCCTCTAGCGTTCTGCAACCACACGGAGACAGTGGCCTTCACCTCCTCATCGGTCTGGAAACGTCGACCACCGAGCTCCGTTTTGAGCTTACCGAACAGATGAGTCACATGGCGCTGGGTTGGGACTGTAGGGTGTATGTTGCCAGACCTTCCACTTGAAACGCTGCAGCAGTTCGCTCGTTTGGCGGGCCTTGGGAGGTGTTGCGTTATTGTGCAACAAAATCACACCGGCGCTCAATTTTCCCCGGCGCTTCTCTTTAATCGTTTTACGCAACCGGTGCAACGTTTGACAATACGACGCCGCGTTGATCGTCGTTCTTTTCGGCATGAATTCCACGTGCAGCGTCGCAATTTCTCTCAGGTGAATGCGCCGGTTCTGTTTAATGATCGCACTGTTGACATTTGCACGGGTCCTGGACGTTACGAGCCTGCCCTCGCGATATTCGTCCGTGATATCCGTGCGTCTGGCTTCGAATTGCTGTCATCACTTTACGATCCCTTGCCGCGTAATGGCCCGCTCCCCATACACAGCACCAATTTCACGATGAATATCCGTGCAATTCTTCCTTTTGGCCCATAGGAATCGGATTGTCGCACGCACCTCATATTTGGAGTGAACGTCCAGTCGACGCGGCATTGCATTTGGCCGCTATTCACACCATACAAGACGAGACACCGCAGCGACCTGCCTAACAGACGTGTGGGCAGTGTCTGTCCCTTTCTCCGCTGTGCCCACGTTTGCGACACACAGCGCGCTGCTGCAGCTCGTTAGTGCAACTAACTTTTTGATCCGCCTTCGTACAAGTATAAAGCACCCGTAAAATCAAACTAAGCTACAGTGCAAATTATTTTTAAATTCCAGCAGTAATTACGCAATTTGTATCCATCGCTTGGTATGACAAGGACAGGTGTGGGAAAGTCTCGCTGAGTCACTTATTACCGCTAATCTGAAAATATCTTGAGGTAAGTAGGATACCTTCCTGGCGTGAATGTGTCACAAAACAGTTATAATGGATGTACCGCAATCACTGACGAATGAAGTTGCACGATATCCATCATTTGCTTAACACAGACCTTGTCCTCAACCCTTCCTTCCACAACTAAGCTTGTTATTCCTGGGTGTCTTAATACGTGTCCTACCAACCTATCTTCAGAGCTATTTTATGTTTATTGCTGACTAACTCCGCCAGTATTTCTCAACGCACACACACACACGGACAAAAGGTGATCTCATAAGCCTATTTTTTCATAAATGAACAAGTAGTTCCGTGAAGAACTATACAGCCTATTTTCATATATCCTACTTATGTTAATTGCCTCCATCCACTTACAAAATTTCAGTTTGATTGCTGTAATAGATTCGTAGATATTGAGAAACGACTAAATATTTCGGATGGTCGCCATGTTGGATTTTATATATGTAGGTCCTAGAGTTATGTACTGTTACATGAAGATTATTGTGTAAGTGTAGCATTCAAACTTCAATCGTATGATTAGGACACAAGAAGTAACAAGGAGATTTTAAAATTTCGCACAGCTGTCATCTTGTGGTTATGGAAACAATTGAAATAAATTAGATGCCAGTGGATTAACATTCGTATAAGGATTTACTGTACCAAATTTCACTGCACTCGGATGGTTAAATTGCGAGAAACGTCCACGTGAATATTTATACTTCGCGTCGCCACCATGTTGTATTTGTGATCACCAGGTAATTTAAAGTCCTATAGGTGAACTTAAGTTCATAGCCCCTATGAACATAAAAAAATGCAGTTTGCTTGCTATAATAGATTCGTAGATATTCAGAGCCGCCTAAATATTTCGGATGGTCGTCATGTTGGATTGTTAAATGTATAGGCCATAGAGTCATGTACCATTAAAGGAAAATTATTGCGTAGGTTCATTATTCAAACCTTCACATCGATCGCATGATACGACACAAGAAATAAAAACTTAATTTTTAAATTCGCTAAGCCGCCATCTTGAGGTTATGCAAACAATTGAACTAAATTAGATACCAATGTATTACAATGTGTATAAACATTTCCTGTACCAGATTTCATTGCGTTTGGAACATAAAATCGTGAGAAAAAACTATTTAAAATTTTCAAATTCGCTTGGCCGCCATGTTCGTTTTGTAGTTAACCGGTTTTTGAAAGTCTTATAATTAAACTTCCAGCAGTGCCCTTTATCTCCGTACAAAATTTCAGGGTGATATCGCTAATAGTTTCAGAGATATAGAATGCCGGTGAAATATTTCGCACATCCGCCATCTTGTGGTTATGTAGACAATTGAACCAAGTTAGATGTCGGTGCTTTACAATGTGTATAAACATATACTGTACCGAGTTTTATTGCGTTTGGTTGGTTAAATCGCGAGAAACGTCTAGTTTTAAGTCTCAAATTCGCGTGGCCGCCATGTTCGTTTTGTAGTTACCAGTTTTTCAAAAGTCACATAGGTGAACTTCTAGTAGTTCCCTTTATCAGCGTAAAAAATTCCACGGTGATATCTGGAATAGTTTCGGAGATATTGAATGATGGTGAAATATTTCGCACAGCCACCATGTTGGATTGGTGAGACGTAACAAAATTTGAAGGGCACGGTCGGGGTTGTCCGGAATAGTGCTATGAACTTACCAAGTTTCATTGAAATCGCTCTAGCCGTTTAGTAGTTATTAGGGACACACACACACACACACTCACACACACACACGCACACACGGACAAAAGGTGATCTCATTAGCCTATTTTTTCAAAATTGAAAATAGGCTAAAAGAGGCTAATAATGGTAATGTGTAATCCTGTGCAACGTTTCAATGATGGCCCCTGAAAGAACTCATTATATGGAGCTCCCTATGTTCTCAATTACACTTCAAGAAGCGTCGTTTACAGTAATTTTACATTCATCTGAGGTTCTCGAAAGCCTAATGTTAAATTATGGAAAAATTGCTTCTAATATTTCAGCTAATGTTAAATGCTGTACTATTACAGTATTATATGAGAGCTGCAGAGGGAAGAGAGGACTTTCTATCAGTTGTTGATTCTTTAGGGGATTTGTGACATTGTGGTCATGTAGCCCGTGTACTTGGGTGAGTGTAGAATTTGTCTGACAACCTGTGTCACTGTGATGTCTGTACTAGTGTGTGTATTTGTAATTGCGGTAGCATTTGGGCAGGAAGTGGCCGTGGCCTTAAGTGAGGTACCATCCCGGCATTTGCCTGGAATAGAATTGGGGTGGGGGGAGGGGCACGGAAAACTACTTCCAAGATGGCTGAGGGAGGAATCCTACCTGCCTCTTCTAAGTTTTACTTCCCCAGGCTGAGTGTACCCCATTCCAGTCCTCAGACCAGAATAACATTTGTTGGCAAAGCCGGGAATCTAATCCGAGCCTCCACATCGACAAGAATGCTCTCCACTACGCAAAGATGCGGACCAGTTGTTGTTGTTTGAGTCTTCAGTCTTTTGACTGGTTTGATGCATCTCCATGCCTCCCTGTTCTGACCTAATCGTTTCATCTCTACATAACTACCACACCCTACATCCGAGGCAATCTGTTTATCATATTCTAACCTTGGTCTACATCTACAGTTCTTGTCCTCGACCCTTCCTTTCACAACTAAGCTTGCTATTCCTGGGTGTCTTAATACGTGCCCTACCAACCTATCTCTTCTCTTCATTAGCAGTCGCCAGAAACATTTCTCCTCTCCCACTCGTCTTAATATATCTTCATTTGTTACCCTATCTACCCATCAGATCTTCATCATTGTCATGTAACACCGCAATTCAAACGCTTCAATTCTCCTCTTTTCTACTGTACCAATAGTTCAAGTTTAACTTCCATAGAGCGCCACGCTCCAGACAAAAGCTTTCAAAAATGACTTCCTTATACCTAAATCTTTTTCAGTATAAATGCTTTCCTTGCCTGAGCCAACCTACTTTTTATATCATCTTTGCTTCGTCCATCACTGAATGAAATATATATATATATTAGCAAAAATAAGCTTTCTTTTGGGTGGACGGACTTTGTGTCGAATATTTCGACGGAAGGGATTTCGTTTCACAGTAAACGAACTATTATAGGCCTACTACAGTTATGTGCAGTGGGTAGGAACAAAACCATTTAGAACGTTTTGAAATTTGCTTATGGAGAAGAATTGGGCACGTGAAATGTATCGATAGAATGAGAAATGAGGAGGTGCTAAGAAGGGTAGGGGAGGAGAGGAGTTTCATGAGGATGATACAGAAGGGGAAACAAGTAGTTTCGTGAAGAACTATACAGCCTATTTTCACTTATCCTACTTATGTTAACTGCCACTATCAACAAACAAAATTTCAGTTAGTATGCTGTAATGGATTCGTAGATATCGAGAACCGACTAAATATTGCGGATGGTCGCCTTGTTGGATTTTTATATATGTAGGTCTGTTATGTACTGTTACATGAATATTATTGTGTACGTGTAGTATTCGAACTTCAATCGCATGATTAGGCCACAAGAAGTAACAAGGAGATTTTAAAATTTCGCACAGCTACCATCTTGTGGTTATGGAAACAATTGAAATAAATTAGATGCCAGTGGATTAACATTTGCATAAGGATTTACTGTACCAAGTGTCACTGCACTCGGATGGTTATATTGCGAGAAACGACCATGTGAATATTTATACTTCGCGTCGCCGCCATGTTGGATTTGTGATCACCAGGTTATTGAAAGTCCTATACGTGAACTTCTGCTCATAGCCCCTACGAACATAAAAAATTCAGTTTAATTGCTGTAATAGATTCGTAGATATTGTTATCCATCTAAATATTTCGGATGGTCGCCATGTTGGATTGTTAAATGTATAGGCCATAGAGTCATGTACCATTAAAGGAAAATTATTGCGTAGGTTCATCATCCATACTTTCACTTCGATTGCATGATTACGACACAAGAAATATAAACTTAATTTTAAAATTCGCACAGCCGCCATCTTGAGGGTATGTAAATAATTGAACTAAATTAGATACCAGTGCATTACAATGTGTATAAACATTTCCTGTACTAGATTTCATTGCGTTTGTATCATTAAATCTCGAGAAAGGTCAATTTAAAAGTTTCAACTTCGCTTGGCCGCCATATTCGTCTTTTAGTTAACCGGTTTTTGAATGTCTTATAGATGAACTTCCAGTAGTGCCCTTTATCTCCGTACAAAATTTAAGGGTGATACCGCTAATAGTTTCAGAGATATAGAATGCCGGTGAAATATTTCGCACATCCGCCATCTTGAAGTTATGTCAACAATTGAACAAGGTTAGATGTCGGTGCATTACAATGTGTATAAACATATACAGTACCAAGTTTTATTGCGTTTGGTTGGTTAATTCGCGAGAAACGTCTATTTAAATGTTGCAACTTCGCTTGGCCGCCATGTTGGTTTTTTAGTTACCAGGTTTTCAAACGTCCCATAGGTGAACTTCTAGTAGTTCCCTTTATGACCGTAAAATATTCCAGGGTGATATCGGTAATAGTTTCGGAGATATTGAAAGCTGGTGAATTATTTCGCGCAGCCGCTATGTTGGATTGGTGAGACGTAACAAAATTTGTAGGACACGGTCGGGGTCGTCCGGAATAGTGCTATGAACTTACCGAGTTTCATTGAAATCGGTCCTGCCGTTAAGAAGTTGTTAGGGGGGGGGGGCACACCATCACACACACAGACAGACACACGTACAAAAGGTGATCTCATAAGCCTATTTTTTCATAAATGAAAATAGGCTAAAATCTTGGATGGGTTACATACTACGTAGGAATTGAATCGGTCGGAGCTGAAAAGCAATGAGTCAAAAAAGGTCATTACAAAAAGTATTCTGAAGTACTGACTCAAGGACCTTGGAACGGTATAGGAAAGAATTAAGTCAGCCTTCTGTTTATTCCAGAAATCACTGCTACATGTAGTGCCATCAGATATAAAAAGCATTAAGTGAATGACTTGTGAATGTATATTCTGCTAACACAAATATAACCTGAATAGTTGCTTCACAACATAGATGACTAATATAGTGTGTTTGTTAAGTTCTGTTTTGTCAATGACGTTTTATCTGTGTCCTGAAAAGTAGTGAACACTGATTAAATACTTTTCAGTTCCGGTCGATGCAATTGTCTACTACAAAGAATCTTGGAAGAAAATGTAGAAGGAAAAGGAGAGAGAGGAAGAAAAAGGTTTGGAATTTTAGCAGATGTGAATAGAGGAAGAAGTTCTAAGCAAATAAAACACGATGCTCAGGACAGATAGAAATGGAGGACGCCCAGTTAAAACCTGTCTGCGAACAGATTTACTGAAAGAGATGAGCAGTTACGGTGTAATTTGCATAATGTTTATGTTAGGTATTCTGTTGTAGGTTTCCATAACATTTTGATAGTAATATGATTAACATATTGCTTTTATAATATTTAACTATAGCCGTAACTGTTGCATGTAATATTAGCCATAAAACCTTTGAGTCAAATTGGTGTAAAATATGAATTCTAATAATCATAAATGCTAAATTAGGAATTCAAAACGTGACATTTTATAGCGTTAAAAGCTCAAGACCAAACATTTTAGATGTTATTCATTATTAATAACTTTATTAATGCAGCCAATGGCCATGTACTTTTCTTTTCAGGACGGGTCAGGGAAGGGATATTGGAAGGAAATTGGCTGTGGAGCTATTGAAAGGAACGTCCCGGTATTTGACTGGTGGTGAAAATGGGAAACCACGAAATATGACAAAAGTGATCAAATAGAAACGGACGATGCAGAATGACTTGTAGGACACTTTCATGATTTTAATAACCTCCTATGACTTGTGCCCTGTTTGGATAATCAAAACGTTATCCGCATCCACCGCGCATCCACAGGATTTTTATCCGCATACGCTCGTTTTTCATCCGAATCTACTGATAATAGTACTCGTATTTTTAATTTATTAGATAAAGCGTAAAGTATTAAAGCAACACATTTAGACATTTGAGGAGAAAATCGCTGCCCTAGGCTTTGTATGCCACGTGCTAGGCTATGTTAAAAATGAATGTTATACAGGCAGAATTGCAACCCTTATCAGTTCGGAGTGTTAATTATGCTTAATGACATAATTTGAAGGAGATTAGCTTAAATCTTCTTACATTTGTCTTGGAAGAAACATAACGGAAACATATACCGTGTGTCAGAAATATCCGGGTCTTAGTAATGATATTCAATAAGTTCAGATTGTATTCTAAAAACTATCCGCAAATTCACTCCAAACATTATCCGCTATCCGCACAGCCATGCAAACTATATCCGCATCTCAATGTTTACGAATGATTTTAATGTGGAAAACATGTTAACCTACGAGAACCCCCGACCGTATATTTAACACGCAATTCTTACAGTAATTACCACTAAGCACTGTCTCCGGCTAGTCAGATGAAAAGGGCATCTCATCGAAATCCGGGTTCTGCTCACGTGTCTTATTCTACCTTACACAGCAGAAGGATGATAATAATTTCTTAACCCCTGAGCATGTAGACCACCCACCTTGCACGTCCACTACAGTGGTCATAATAAAGCTACTTTGGCTCGGAGTAAACAAGCAAATGTACCTACCTCTTGTCCTAATGTGGTTCTCGGAATTGTGAAGTTACCCAGGAACGTTGCGTTCATTAATCGATTTTTAAACAGAAACACTTCGTGTTCATATAAATCAATACACATGACTTGAACACAGTATTCGTAAATCTGAAATCACTTAATTACAGGAAAATTGATGTTTGTGAACATATTATCAGTAATTTAGTTCCAATTGATAAGTGCATTTCAACTGCAAAGTTCTTTTTAATGAGTAGTAGAATTGTTTTCTAAAACAATTTGTTCGATATTGGTGCATCAAACAGTTGTTTGAAAACTAATAAATTCCAATAAAAATAAATAAATAAATAAATAAATAAATAAATAAATAAATAAATAAATAAATAAATAAATTAATTTTGTTTTTATACCCCTTATCATTCTCGTTTCCAACGGGTTCGTGGTTGAGATGCGATGCGATGAAATTATATGTGGCGGATGGTTTTAACGGCCGGATGCCCATCCTGACGCCAACCTCATGAGGGGAGTGAATGAGAGATGAAGTGAATGATGCGCAAGGATGTGGAAAGAAGTGGCCGTGGTCTGTGAGAAGGTACCGTCCCAGCATTTTCAAGGAGTTGAAAACGGGGAATCCACGAAAAACCATTTCAAGCACGGCCGACGGTGGGGCTCGAACCCACGTCTACCGAGTCCGCAGATTACTTGGCCTCATGGACTAGCGCTGCGCTTTAACGAGCGTAGCTACCGCTGTCGGTAAGTAAATAAATAAATAAATAAATAAATAAATAAATGAATAAACGAATGAATAAATATAGAAAGTCGGTTGGCTCAGGCAAGGAAAGCATTTCTACAAAAAGGGAATCTGTTGACATCGAATATAGATTTAGGTACGGTATTAGGAAGTCAGTTTTGAAAGCCTTTGTACGGAGCGTGACGCTCTATGGAAGTGAAACTTGGACTGTTGGAGCAGCAGAAAAGAGGAGAATTGAAGCATTTGAAATGTGGTGTTACAGGAGAATAATGACGATCAGATGGGCAGATAGGGTTACAAATGAAGAGGTATTAAGACGAGTGGGAGAGGAGAGATATTTCTGGCGACTGCTATTGAAGAGAAGAGATAGGTTGGTAGGACAGATACTAAGACACCCAGGAATAGCAAGCTTAATTATGGAAGGAAGGGTTGAGGACAAGAACTGTAGGGGTAGACCAAGGTTAGAATATGTTAAACAGATTGCCTCGGATGTAGGGTGTGGTAGCTATGTAGAGATGGAACGATTAGCTCAGGACAGGGAGGCATGGAGAGCTGCATCAAACCAGTCAAAAGACTGAAGACTCAAACACAAACAACAACAACAACAACAACAAACATGAATGAATTAATAAATAAACAAGTAGTTCCGTGGAGAATTATACAGCCTATTTTCATATATCCTACTCATGTTAATTGCCTCTATCAACATACAAAATTTCAGTTTGAAGGTTGTGATAGACTCGTAGATATTGAGAACCGTCAAAATATTTCGGATGCTCGTCATTTTGGGTTGTTATATGTAAAGGCTACAGAGTGATGTACCATTGAAGGAAAATTATTGCGTAGCTTCATTATTCAAATATTCAATTCGATCGCACGATTGCGACACAGGAAATAAAAATTTAATTTTAAAATTTGGCACGGCCACCATCTTGAGGTTATGTAAACAATTGAACTAAATTAGATACCAGTGCATTACAATATGTATAATCATTTACTGTACCACATTTCACTGCGCTCAGATGGTTAAACCACGAGAAAAGTCTATTAAAATGTTTCAACTTTGCTTGGCCCGCCATGTTCGGTTTGTGGTTTTACAGGGTTTTGAAAGTTACATAGATAAAATTGTAGCAGTGCCCTTTATCATCGTGCAAAATTTCAGGGTGATATCATAGTTTCGTAGATATTGAATGCCAGTGAAATATATCGCACAGGCCGCCATTTTGAGGTTATGTAAACAATTGAACTAAATTAGACGCCAGTGCATTACAATGTGTATAAACATTTCCGTGTACCATGTTTCATTACGTTTGAATGGTTAAATACGGAGTAAAGTCTATTTAAAAGTCTCAACTTCGCTTGGCCGCCATGTTGGTTTTGTAGTTACCAGATTTTTGAAAGTCTCATAGGTGAACTTTTTAGTAGTTCCCTTTATCACCGTACAACATTTCAGGGTGATATCTGTAATAGTTTCGGAGACACTGAATGCTGGTGAAATATTTCGCACAGCCCGCCATGTTGGATTGGTGAGACACAATAAAAATTTGAAGGGCACGGTCGGGGTCGGCCAGAATGGTGCTATGATCTTACCGAGTTTCATTGAAATCGCTCCAGCCATTTAGAATTTATTAGGGGACACACACACACACACACACACACACACACACACACCACACACAGACACACGGACAAAAGGTGGTCCCATAAGCCTTTTTTTTTTTCATAAAATGAAAATAGGCTAATAAATACATTTAGCCAACCCTGGTGCACATATAATGAAGTACTTTGATTAGGGGTCAGCCCTAGCGGTCTCGTTGTCGGCCAATTGAATAGGCCTGCGTTAGGTTATGTTCTTTGCCAGAAGCTATTACATGTTAGAGAATGTATCCAATTTCATGTTATTAAGCCGCGAGCCGCGTCGATTGATTCATGGACGCTATCAGTACGTTCTGAGAAAAGGTCGCGATCTTTGCAGAGAGTTTCAATACTGGGCACAAGGCCAAAAGTACTTTCTTGTCAGAACGAACCACAAAGATGCTACAACGTGAAATGAATTCTTTATGAGTTATTGAATTACTGGACAAGAAACCTTGACATTTTTCAGTTCTAGTGATTGAGTCAATAAAGCTAAAGAGGTCTGATACTGTAAGGTTTGTTGGATTTCAGAGACGTTCTCAGGTGTGGAAGAAATATGTTAAAATGTTACCTTTGAATAGGTTGAATACATTATAATCCACCTTTAAGTCAATAATGTATTGATACTATTTACGTAATACCAGTTTCGGTTAACTTGTAACCTTCTTCAGTTATACTAAAAATAAAAATATTAAGTATAATAAACTATTTATAGTAGGCAATGCAATCTAGGAGAATAAAGTTGAATTGGCATTCCAATTTACGAAGGGTACTTATAACAAGAAGTCTCTCCCTTGAATACCAAAGATAAAACATTATAACGCGGTAATTAAACCAGAAGCCTTATAATTATGCAGCCGAAACATTGCCTCTCACCACCCAGGGACCGATTAAAAGGTTGGAGGTCAAGGAAAGAAAGATAATACGCAAAATCTTAGGCCCCAAATTTCATAACAACAAATTAATCCATGTTAGGAACGAAACTCTTTACCGAAAGACTGAAAAACTCTCGGACACAATAAGAAAACGGAGAATTGATTTTTATGGGCTCATCCTCCTCGGATGAATTCAAATAGATTAACCAAAAAGATCTTCGACCACTTCCGTAATAAAAAATAATCCTCTGGGCACGCCGGAAGGCGGAGGTATATTTCACCGGGCAAACTAGGGGATTGGCTATAATAGGCAAAATATGCAGGTTTTCGTAGGAGGATCAGACCTCATTGATTGCAAGAAAGTATTTTACACTTGGAGGTTAAAAATCAACTTTTTTTCGTTTTTGTATGCATATTTTTATCATTTTATTGTCTTATGGGGATGGTAACCTTCTTGTCATTCGGGGTTCATTTTTAGCCTATTTCAATTTTGAAAAAATAGGCTTATGAGATCACCTTTTGTCCGTGTGTGTGTGTGGTCGTGTGTGTGTGGTGTGTGTGTGATTCGTGTGTGTGTCCCCCCCTAATAAAATCTAAACGACTGGAGCGATTTCAATGAAACTCGGTATGTTCATAGCACTATTCCCGGCGACCTCGACCGTGCCCTTCAAATTTTGTTACGTCTCACCAATGCAAAATGGCGGCTGTGCGAAATATTTCACTAGCATTCAATATCTCCGAAACTATTACCGATATCGCCCTGAAATTGTGTACGGTGATAAAGGGTACTACTAGAAGTACACCTATGAGACTTTTAAAAACCTGGTGACTACAAAACCAACATGGCGGTCAAGCGAAGTTGAGACTTTTAAATAGACTTTTCTCGCGATTTAACTATCCACACGTAATGAAACTTGGTACAGCAAATGTTTATACACATTGTAATGCACTGGAGTCTAATTTAGTTCAATTGTTTACATAACTTCAAAATGGCGGCTGTGCGAAATATTTCACTGACATTCTGTATCTCCGAAACTATTACAGATATCACCCTGCAATTTAGTACGGTGATAAAGGGTACTGATACAAGTTTACCTATGTATATTTCATAAACTTGTAAAGTAGAAAACGAACATGGCGACCAAGCGAAGGTTGAGACTTTTAAATAGACTTTCCTCACGATTTAACCATCCAAACGTAATGAAACTAGGTACAGCAAGTGTTTATACACATAGTAATGCACTGGAGTCTAATTTAGTTCAATTGTTTACATAACCTCAAAATGGCGGCTGTGCGAAATATTTCACTGACATTCTATATCTCCGAAACTATTACAGATATTACCCTGCAATTTTGTACGGTGATAAAGGGTACTGGTACAAGTTTATCTATGTATACTTCATAAACTTGTAAAGTAAAAAACGAACATGGCGACCAAGCGAATTTGAAATATTTTAATAGACTTTTCTCGTGATTTAACTCTCTGAGCGCAGTGAAATGTGGTACAGTAAATGATTTTGCAGATTGTAATGCACTGCCATCTAATTTAAATCAATTGTTTACATAACCTCAAGATGGCGGCTGTGCGAAATTTTAAAATTAAGTTTTTATTTCTTGTGTCGTAATCATGCGATCGAAGTGAAAGTTTGAATAATGAACCTAGCAATAATTGTCCTTTAATGGTACATAATTCTATGGCCTATACATATAACAATCCTAAATGGCGAGCTTCCGAAATATTTAGACGGTTCTCAATATCTATGAATCTTTTACAGCAACCAAACTGATTTTTTTATGTTTATAGAGACTATGAACATATGTTCACCTATAGGACTTTCATTAACCTGGTGAGCACAAATCCAACATGGCGGCGACGCGAAGTATAAATATTTAAATGGACGATTCTCGCGAATTAACTATCCGAGTGCTGTGAAACGTTGCACGTTAAATGCTTATACAAATGTTGATCCACTGGCATCTAATTTATTTCAATTGTTTGCATAATCACAAGATGGCTGCTGTGCGTAATTTTAAAATCTCGTTTTTACTTCTTGTGTTCTAATCATGCGATTGAAGTTTGAATACCACACGTACACAATAATCTAATGTAATAGTACAAAAATAAAAATCCAACCTGGCGACAATCTGAAATATTTAGACGGTTCTCAATATCTACGAATCTGTTACAGCAATTAAACTGAAATTTTGTATGTTGTTAGAAGAAATTAACATGAGCAGGATTAATGAAAATAGGCTGTATAGTTCTTTACGGAACTACTTGTTATACTTCTGATCACACTGTCCTTATGCAAGGTTTGGAACTGATGTGTAACTATCAGACAGTCTGTTACTTCTTCTCGCAAAATTTTATCTCCCGCAGAGATTTTTGTTGGTTCCTCAGTTTAGGGGCTGCGACAACGTGGTCATGTAACCCCGGGTGTGTAGAATCTGATAAATGGTGTTAATTGTGATGACTGTTTTAGTCTGTAATTCAGGTAAGGTCTGCAGACGGTCAATTTTAAGTAGTAGTTCCTAATTTTGTACCATATTCTAACGTGAACGACACCTAGCTGTGAACTTGGCTACTAGATGCCACCGCAACCAGCAACTTGCAACGAACGTTGGAACTTCTCCTCCAAAGGAAAGCATGCTGAGGGTTTTTTAGCGCTCTTAGAAAATCCGACGACTTGGCCGGCTTTGAACCAGCAACCTTGGGCATATAAGTTCAGCATGCTACCAGTTAGCCGCTTCCCACAGTCAGATGGAAAAATGAATGTGATCTCGTGCAATGGCGTTGTCTTGGCAACCTCTGATAGCTCATCCCTCATCAATTTAGAAGCGTTGTCACGGTAACCTCTGATGGCACTTGGCATGTTCTTTAATTCCGAAATCATTTTTCTCTTCCCTTGGCGTAATGGTAGGTCAGATCAAAAATTCTTTCAGACAAAGTTTTAAGTAATTATTAGGGGAATATTTTCCATTATGTACGGGTTTGATATTGTGCCTATTAAGAGAGATATGATTAATGTTTCCCGAAAAAAAACACCTTTTTCCACCCCTTTGGTCAATGGTTGGTGCTATCAAAAAACCTATTTGACATAAATTTTTGGCACGTATCCGACAAATATTATGAACTTTGAATTGATTCGATATTTCACGTATTAAGAGAGTTATAGCGACATTTCACTTTTTCGAAAAAAAAGCCCCCCCCCCATCCCCCCCCCCCTTTTAACCGATTTTGCCCATTAACGAACTCGACCGATTTTTTAAGGGGTTACATATTATGTAAAACATTAAAGTGATTGGTGCAAAATTACGGCAGTTATCGTGTCCACAAGAAACTGATATAAATGCATATATATACACACACATATATATAAACTTTTGAACTGACGGTGGTTTGGGGTCTGGGGGATGTGAAACGCGAAGATATGTCGACATTTTCCGGAAGTCGAAACATGGCACCCATTGCAATAGTTAGCTTTCTGATGAAATCTACCTAAAATAGGCTACATAATTTAAAATACTACCATCAACGATACCTAGCTGTGAACTTGGCCACTAGATGCCACCGGAACCATCAACTCGCAACGAACGTTGGAACTTCCCCTCCGAAGGAAAGCATACTCAGGGTTTTTTGGCGCTCTTAGTAAATCCGACGACTTCAGCCGGGTTTGAACCCGCGACCTTGGGCATAGAAGTTCAGCATGCTACCAGTTCCGATACCGAAGTCGCTTCCCACAGACATATGAAAACAGAATGTGATCTCGTGCAGTGGCGTTGTCATAGCAACTGCTGATGGCTCAACCCGTATCAATTAAAAGTAAAGTTGTCATGGCAACCACTCTTGGCACTTGGAATTTTCTTATAATTTAAATCATTTTGCTCACTCCGTGGCGTAATGGTGGGTCATATCGAAAATTCTTTCAGACAAAAGTTTTAGGTAATTATTGGAGGAATATTGTCCATTTTGTACGGTTTTGATATTTTGCCTATTAAGAGAGATATGATTAATGTTTCGCGAAAAACCCACTTTTTTCCACCCCTTTGGTCAATGGTTGGTGCTATCAAAAAAATTATTTGACATAAATTTTTGGCACTTATCCGACACATATTATGAACTTTAAATGGATTCGATATTTCACGTATTAAGAGAGTTATAGCGAAATTTCACTTTTTCGAAAAAAGCCCCCCATTTTCACCCCCTTCGACCGATTTTGCCCATTAACGAACTCGACCGAGATTTTATAGGGATACATGTTATGTAAAAAATTCAAAGTGATTGGTGCAAAATTACGGCAGTTATCGTGTCCACAAGAAACTGATATATATATATATAGATACATATATACATAAATTATATATAAACTTTTGAACTGACGGTGGTTTTGGGGTCTGGGGGATGTGAAACGCGAAGATATGTCGAAATTTTCCGGAAGTCGAAACATGGTACCCATTGCAATAGTTAGCTTTCTAATGAAATCTACCTAAAACCTCTTTGGTTTAAGGAAACCGAGAAAGACCTCGTGGAACTCCAAATTACAGACACCATGCTCACGCACAAAACAGCTAAAACCATCACCAAGGATAAGAAACAACGCTTCCAAGTGAAACTCAAACAAAAGCGTACGATCCACATCTCTGCCAAAGAAAGGGAAGTAAGATCTCAAAGGGTGAGGCAACACTGGGCCAAAAGGAAAGCTCAAAACAATAAAAAGTGATTGATTTCATGTACCCCAAAGTTGGGTGAAACGAATAAAGAAGAAACTATTTATTACCTTAAGTCAATATATGTAGTACATTAAAACCGTACCGGTTTGTCACATTGTGACCTTCCTCAGCGTAGTATAGGATAAGTAACTGTGCAATAACATACACTTAATAATTTTTTGCCATAACAGAGGATACAAACAATATTTTTGTTCCAAAAGCTCATAAAGAAAAATTTCAAAAACGAGATCTGTTACAAAATGTGTTAATAGAAGCTTGAAAAAGTCTTGATAAAACAGCGTTGAATTGAAGAGATGTGGATGTGAAAATTATGCTGACAACTTCGTCACATCTATTTCCAAAGTTCTCTCTACAATATCTCTCTACCTGGCAAATACACATCAACCATCATTTAATACCTAACTTATTCAGCATATATATTTATAATAATTTGTAATAATTATAAATAGATGTATAATCCATTAATATCAATAAATGTGAGTGATTATGTGGCAGGATCTCATCACTTGCTAAAATTATTGTTTGTATTTATTTCCAAAATTCGCTCCCCCCAGCAAAGAGCTTTATTCATCTCATGAAAAACCATCACAAGATATTTTTAAAATTTTTAAAGTCTATTTATGAAATTTTTAACTATCGCCAGATATTTTAGATATAGGCTACGTATTTTTCAGAAAATGATTTTAGAGTATCTTCTATTTAAAGCCCACATTTTTACAGATCTGATTTTTGGAATATTTTTTGTGAATTTTTTAATCATAAAATAGGAAAACCCAAGTTTAATATTGATATAATAACTTTGCTCGTAATTCAAAGATTTTTGATTTATTTTAGAAAAGAAGACCAATATGTGGCCGTATTCTATTTTCATTATTTATTGACTACGGTGCATTCAATTTAATAAATACTTACTGTATGGTGCGACTTCAGCAGCATGCTGATCTGCTATGCCCAAGATCGCGGGTTCAAAACTGGGCGAAGTCATTGGATTTTTGTTGTTATAAATGTACATCAAATCAAGGATGAATTAACTGAAGATGAATCGTTATTGGACTGCTTCAGAATTAATCTATTTTGGTAACTAATACCATACTAACATGATCACGTCTGTATATGGTCAGTTATATTAGGTAGGGTTTCCTTAGCTGATTATGTATATTTTACTCCTTCCGTTTAGGATACTGCAGGTCTTTTAAAGAGATGTTGTAGGTTCAATTTAGTGATAGTCTGATCCATATTTGGGTTTGCCATAGACACACAAGTTTATAAAAGTGCGTACTTAAACTTGAAATGTTATTGTTTTATAAAAAGAGATAATAATTTCAAAATCATATTGTAGAGATGCTTCTTAACTATCATCACAGAATGCTGGATAAATACACGTTCTTCTCAATTTTATGCGCCATACACAAATTCTGTGTTCGTGTTATTTCATTTGATTCGTTTTTCCGATCTTGTTTTGTTGTTTTCTAATGTTTAATAGGTTATATTTTATTATGGTGTTTGAAGCTATTTTCTATGTTGCCTTAGTAAACGAAAGTTAGATGCTTTTCAGTCGGTCAACACGATTGTGCCCAAATGAGATGGGTTATTCCCAAATCTTTTGCTATGAATTATTTCATCATATTATATTTTTATTTTATTTACCTTTTGCAAATATCGTATTTACTGTAATTGCTCTTGTATACTTCTTCGAATAGCTGCCTTCCAATGAAGGAAAGAAAAATGGAATAAAATGGTGTTGAAGGAGAAATTGGTATGCTCTAGTTTTGCACAACGATTTTAGTTCATTTGAAATACACTAATGCATTACGCTAATTACGCAACACTGCTTAACGGTCATGTAGCCCCGTGTACTTTGAGTGTGTGTAGAATCTGTCTGATAACCGGTGTTAATTGTGATGGCTGTATTGCCTGGGTAGTGTGTGTATCTGTTTTTTAATTCAAGTAAGGACTGCAACTTAGAATTTTTCAAATAGTTCCTACTTTTGCCGCCAAACGCCACCGTCAACGACTACTAGGCCTAGTTCAGAACTTAGCTACTAGACGCCACCGCAATCAGCTCTTGGCAACGAACGTAGAAGCCTAAGAGCGTTGTTTGCATTCTTAACCAATACAATTTAGTTTCACACAGGTGTAATTAGTGGAAGGTTCTTTAACATGCCATAAATCTATGACAAGGGACCGCCAGCTTTACTTCCCCTCCGAAGGAAGGCATACTGAGGGATTTTGAACGCTCTTAAAATCCGACGACTTCGGCCGGGTTTGAACCTGCTATCTTGGGCATAGAAGCTCAGCATGCTACCAACGCTTAAGTTTGAGTTAAGGCACTACACATCGTTAACAGCTAGGTGTCGTTGACGGTAGCATTTGGTAGCAAAAGTAGGAACTACTTGAAATTGATCCTCTGCAGTCCTTACCTGAATTACAGATAACACACGCTAATTCAGCCAGCACAATTAGCACAGGTTTTCAGACAGATTCTAGACACACCCAAAGTACGCGGGGCTACACGACCGCGTTGTCGCAGCCCCTAAAGTGATAAACCAACCAACCAACCAACAAACACTACACATCGTCCTATGCACGAGCCAGTACGCATCACGGTACAAGAGTTCAGCGTCTGGCTCGGTATTACCTACAGTAGTTACCGTCTTCTACCAGAAGTAGGGATGATCGATTCCCGTTGGCTATTTTATGTTTATCGTCGTTTTACCCGAAATGTCACTAGTTTGTTCTCGACAAAGTACTTGTAGTTGATTTCAACGATAGTAAATACTTTTTCTTCAGGAAAAGTGTAATTTACTCAATTACCAAAAAATTAATTGCATGCGGATTTTGTTCAGGTAGAATCTCATTTTCCCTGCCTAATGTGGTTGGAGATAAATTCGTGTTGACCGATTGTAAAGTAATTATTAAATTAAATTATAAAGTAATTGAAAGTTGGCACAGGATTACATATTATGGTTATTTTAATAACTATTTAGTCAGATATGGAACAACTAGATATCCCACTGGAACAAACTCATGACCGTCTGATGTTCCGTTAGCTCTTCCGACAGGGCATTTTCCCAACGTCCCTTACAAGGAAGAAAACTACAGGAGCTAAGTGGACAGAAGAAAGAAGACTGGTTCATAGTCAGAAAATGAGGGACTATCGGAAGAAGAAAGTAACAACTTTACCGGAGAGTAGATATGAGCCCCGTGGTAGGCCTAAACGATAAGGAGAGAAAGAAAGATTACTCCAAAGTATTTTGGCCACCATGTTTACCTCCTAAACTCATCTAAATGATAAGCTAGGATCGAGGGTCGGTTAATTCCTCTCACACTTGTTGATTCACCGCAGCACGCTTCGCACGCCAAGTGACGTGTGATATGCGGACTACCTTGGGCAGCAAGGTGATGGCCGGGTACTACTTTTACCACGTCCATTCCAGAAAATACCGTTCAAAATTCCAATCGCAACATATGGAATATCCCACCAGGGTTGGGTAACTTACCTTTTAAAACTAACAACGTGACACTTACCGTTACTTACCAAAACGAATAACTACTGTAAGTCTCCGTTACGGTTACATTGTATGAAAAGTCACTGGGTTATAGGTATCGTTACTTTTCCGTCAACTTTGTTTAAAATAGTCGCTTATTTTTAGCCTATTTAATATGTAAAATAGGGCAAGCCTCCGTGGCTTAGGCGGCAGCACGCCGGCCTCTCACCGCTGGGGCCATGGTTCAAATCCCGGTCACTCCATGTGAGATCTGTGCTGGACAAAACGGAGGCAGACAGGTTTTTCTCCGGGTAATCCGGTTTTCCCTGTCAAAATTTCATTCTAGCAACACTCTCCACTATCATTTCATTTCATCTGTCATTCATTTAATCATTGCCCCAGAGGAGTGCGTCAGGCCTCGGCAGCCGGCACAGTTCATATCCTCGCCGCTAGATGGGGGCTTCATTCATTCCAGTCCTGACCCAGTTGATCGACTGGAAGCAGGCTGTGGATTTTCATTCAATATGTAAAATAGGCTTAAGAGATCACCTTTTGTCCGTGTATGTGTGTGTGTCCCTTATAAAATCTAAACGGCTGGAGCGATTTCAATGAAACACGGTAAGGACATAGCGCCTTTCAAATTAAAATACGTTACACCAATCCAGCATGGTGGCCGCGTGAATATTACACCGGCATTCTAAATCTCCTAAGGGGGGAGCGTGATGGCGCAGTGGCTTAGCTGCTCGTCTTTCACCCGGACGGCCGGGGTTCCAATCCCGGTGACAGTGGGGTGGAATTTTCACCTGAAAAATCACGTGGCGTCAGGAAGGGCATCCGGCCAAAATCAAAATGAGCCTGGTTGGCTCCGGCGACCGCAATTAATTGGGAAAAGCCCAAGAAAGTTTTCTTTATTCTAAATCTCCTAAGCTGTTGCTGATATCACTCTGAAACTTTGCAAGGTGATAGAGGATACTAAGGTGCGTTCAGCTACCTACGTAAATCCTAAAAACACGTTAAGTACAAAACCAGCATGGCAGCTAAGCAAAATTGAAATATTTAAATGGAATTTGCTGGAGATTTAATCAATCGAGCGCAGTGAACTTAACACCGTACATGTCTAAAAGATATATAATTTACTGGTATCTAATTCAAATACATTGTTTTCATAAAAGTAAGATGGTGGCTGTGCAAAATTTTAAAATTATTTGTTGTGTCCTAATCATACGATGGAAGTGAACGTTTGAATAATTAATCTACGCTGCATCTTTATCTACTGGTACATAACTATATGGCCTACATACTTAACAATTCATCATGGCGACCATCCAAAATATTCAGACTGTTCTCAATATCTGAGAATCTATTGCAGCAATCAAACTGTATGTTGATAGAGGCTATGCAGTTTAATAACCTGATGAACATAAATCCAACATGATGGCGACCTGAAATTTAAATATTTATATGGATTTTTCTCACGATGTAATTGTCCGAGTGCAGTGAAATTGAACACGGTAAATCTTCATGGCTTTATATTCACGTCTAATTTAATTCAATTTCTATTGGAACTTCAAAATGGCGGCTGTGCGAAAATTTTAAAACACATATATATTTCTCGTGTCCTAAACAAGCGATTGAAATGTAGGTTGGTATAATGAGCCACGATTATAATACCCATCTGCTTGCATATAATTCTATAGCATATATATATAAAACACTGAAATCATTACTGCTTGGTTTCCTTTGGTCATAAATGAATGTTTTTCTACAGAAACCTTCCTCGAGAAATCCTTTACAGAATGTTGAAAACCGCATCAAAATCCATTCAGTAGCTCTCGAGATTACCTGATACATCCAAGAATCGGGGATTTTGTTTTATACTAAGTAGAGATTTAATGATTTGATGAAATTCATCATCTTATGCTTTATTTTCTATGCGTGAACTTCCACCACAAAATATGGCATATCGGCTTTCACGGCTAGTGAATTAAAACTCAGAAATTTTTTCTAAACCTAGAAAAATTGCTGTGTTTTTATTCCACCACAAAGTTACCAACCACATTTACTGATGTATGAAACAAGCTGCAGTGTAAAAATACATGCATGTTCGATATAAAGAACAAGTTTAAGTGACATGGAGGTAATTTAAGCTATGAGGTATCGACAAGTTCGAGTTATATAAATTCGACTTATGAGGAACAAAATGCATATAAATTATGAGAAGTTTGTTCGGGAAATAATAATTACTACCAGTTATCAAAATTTCGAGTAATTGAAGTTCGAGATATCGAGATTGAACTGTATGTATCTAGACGGCTGGAACCAGGTGACTTCTGATAGAATCTCATTGGAAGAGAGGAAAACTAAAGCACGTCCTTAGAGATTTTTTCGATACTTGAAGCATTGAAAAATGACGAATGGAAAGGACCAAATTTCAAGTTACGTCACGTCTTCACGCGTTACGCTGCACATGGTTTTCATAGTAAAATATGAACAAGTACGAGATTTCACAAACCGACAGGAAAGTGGATTTGTCGCCTATGTGGAGAGCTTGAAACTGTGCTGAGAGATCACAACCCATCAGCATATTTGCTGAAGACTGATACAAATCAGTATTATCTTATTCATATTAATTTTCATTCTTTGTAGCGGCTTCGGTGGCGTAGTTGGTAGCATGCTGAACTGCTGTGCCCAAGATAGCGGTTCTAACCCGGACAAAGCCGTCGGATTTTTTAAGAGCGTTAAAAATCCTTCAATATGCCTTCCTTCGGAGGGAAAGTAAAGCAGACGGTCCCATATCATAGATTTATGGCATGTAAAATATCCTTCCACAGACTAAACTTGTGTGAAGCTAAATTGTTAGGTTAGATTTCTTCGGAACGCTCTATCAAAGTTCCAACGTTCACCATTAGGTATCATTGATATCTGTTTGCGAAAGTTGGAACTACTTGAAATTGAACGGAACTTGTAGTTCACCCTAGGGTGTCCGCTGGAAGCAGCTACAGCCTCTGCCTGTCCTCGGACATTCCCGGCACTAAAAGCCGTACGATAAATAAATAAATAAATAAATAAATAAATAAATAAATAAAATTCTTTCTTTGTACACATTGTATTTAATTAATAACAATAATAATTAGGGTAACGTTCTCGCCTGCTTTGCCCATGGTTGCAGGATTGCATCCTAGCTCAGTTAGTTGGCATTTGAGGGTGCGCAAATGCGAAGTGTTAAGTAGATTTACATGTTAAAGATCTCTTTTGGGGAAAAATTCCTACACCCCGACGTCTCTATAACCCTCAGTCGTTCCTCTGACCACATTTCAATTCTCTTTATTGAAAGGTAACGTAAAAAGCCGGAGGTTGCGGGTTAGATATTTTATTTTCTATAACACTCACGATCTAATAGCTGTAAGCTTCTATTTGTCATCAACCTCAGCTCTACAGTTAGTGTTCACACACAGACGATTCTCTTCGGTTTACGAATCTAAAGTTTCTCTTCACTCTTCGAATAATCTCTCTCTGATTTTGTTGCTATCCTTTGACATATCGAGAAGGAGATCGATCAATTTTGTAATAACCATAATTTTAAGAAGACGAGAGAGAACAAATCCCAAGGTTATGGATACGGAAATGAAAGGGAAAAACTACTAACGATCTGAAGACGAGGGTCATGGCTTTGAAAACGATGTATAGTAAAGAGAAAGGAGATGAAATAAAATCAAACTAGGAGGTTTACCTCCAAGTTATAGTCATAAATGATCTCCGTAAGTATTACTAGGTGTGAACGTAAAATGCGTTGACGATTCCTCATGTTTCCTTGGATGTATCTTAGTCTGAAGGCGGATTATGCTATTATCAAGCGTTCTTAGTGAAGATGCCAACTTCTCCGCTATTTTTCTGACCTTAATAATCAATACTCTTAGTAGTTTTAGGAGATAAAAGTTCTTTCATGCGTTTATACAGTCTGGAAGATCATCTTTCTTTTGGAGCAAAGAGGAATAATCTTTTAAGTGATCAAACGTGATGAACTACTGAAATATTTAATCAGTATTCTTCATTATATAAATAGAAGTTATGTTTACCTATTTATTTTCAAAATATACGTATTTGTAACTAAGAACTGTCCCGCCACTTGTCTAGGATTAAGATTATTGTAAGGTTACATAACTGATCAGGTTGCTGTGCATAAACGACTCGTCTCACTTTGTATTCAATCGAATTGTTTCTCTGTATCAGTTGCTTAAAAATTAAACCCCGCATGAGTTTCTACAGTAGTATGCCTGCGATTAAGGTGGTGCTAACTTAGGGTTTGTTGAAAACAAAATCTCTTTCTTGATGATTTGGATTCTCAACGTATTGAAATACCACTGGAAGTGTCTTTGGAGCAAAATTGTTGATCACTTTTCGAGATAAAGGTTTTCGAAGTTTGACAACTTTGGCAAATATCTACCATGTTTTCATTATTCTACCTTCACTTGGCAGACATTTCTTTCAAATTTTATTTTTATGTAAATAAGGAACATTATCTCAGCAATTGCTCCACCAATCTACTTAAAATTTTCACAATACATTTACATGCACATGTGCATTGATTTGACCTAGAATAATGGCTTTAGTGTTTATGTAACTTGAAAAAAAAAATGCATTGCTTGAAAAACGAAGTTTTTTTAATTTTTTTTTTTATCTCAGAAACGATAGTTTGATGTTTTTCAGTCAGTTAACATGATTTTTTCCCAAAAGAGTTGGGTTATTCCCTAATCCTGAAAAAAAAATACACTTGGATGACCAGTTTCGATCGTCAAGCGATCATCATCAGATCCATCACACTTAAGCCCTAAAATTTATTTCAGAAAGTAAGGGGACTAAGTGTACTGGATCTGATAATGATCGCTTGACGATTGAGACTGGTCATCCAAGTGTATTTGTTAATCTCATGTAATTTTTTTCAGGATTAGGGAAAACCCATCTCTTTTGGGAAAAATCGTGTTAACTGATTGAAAAGCATCAAACTTTCGTTTACTAAGGCAACACTAAAAATGGCTTCGAACACCATAATTATCACAAAAAATAATTTTGAAGGAATATAACTTTGATTCTAAGAATGCAAGCCATGAATGAAATCTTCTTCAAGTGTACTTAATTTGAAATTTACGATGTTAATAGTTTGGTAATAAATGTACCTTTTGAGTAATATTTTGCTTTTTAAGAATTCGTTAATTATAATGTTGGCAACAGTGATTGATATTGCCTTTTCAGTATAACTTAACTATCTCATCTTCTAAAGGTAAAGTTCCATAACAATTGATTCATTAGTTGTATGGTAGGATCATATTAAGAAACTGAACTATTCAGCTACCTTAAGAGAATAGTTTTGCAGCATCATGTGAAAGGGTACTCTGGTCAGGTGCTTGCGTTCAAAATATAGGTCGTAGATGATGGGGGTCATGGAACTTACCTTTCTGGTCTGAGTACTGCTGGCAGGAGAAGTCAGGCTTCCGCCAGCTCAAGTCGCCGGCATGAGGAGTCCCGTAACAAGAAGTAAGTCCGTCAGAGTCTTGGGAGTAGCTAGTCATGGACAATGTAGTCATCACTAGCCGCCTTCTGCTTCACCGTACACTTTTTTATGTCATTAAATTCAATATTAAAATATTCACTTTTTTAATAAAAAAATATCACACACGATTTTTTTTCCAGAAAAATACGACAATTTTTGGGACACTTCCTGCGGTTTCAAAAAATCACTTTCATATAAATTAATTTTTCCTCAAAATAATTCTCAATTTTTAAAGGTATTTAAACCAGTAAAAAGCGAATGGTTGAGTTGTTTTTAATCTGCTATTTGTGAGTTTGAACTATGAGTGTTTTTCCTAGGGCACGACACTTCACCACAAGATCCATGTCACGGGTTGGCACTGGGCTGGAATCTCGCTGCTCGACCGCTTGCCAGAAAGTCCACGACTGAACGCGCCAGACTTGCTGGAGTCGCCTCGGCAGCCTCACATACACACACACACACACACACACAGCTGCAGGGAGGGGGAGGGGGGCACTGGGAGGGGGCTCCTGCTCTTCTCTTCTCTTCACTTCACTGGCAGCACTATCTTCCTACCATCATATTCCATATTGAATCTTTCTTGCATGATCTTCTATGAAGTGGAGACAGATTTTAGAACTATTGTATCTTCCTATAGACCTGGGGTTCTTAACTGTTTTACTCTCACACCTCCCCTAAAAGTTAACTTAAAAATTCACCTCACCCCCTCCCCTCTCCCTCTTTCACAAAGTAATTAATAATGGATCAATCAATCAAACGTACCTGATGATTGGAATCGAGCTCTCTTCTGCTTAAGGGACTCTCCAGAGCTCCTCGGGTGTACTTCTGAAATGTTCCAGGAGCAGAAACAGCTACTAACTTTGGCGAGCTGAACATGTCCTCGGACACTCCCGGCACTAAGAGCCATACGCTAAAAAATAAAAAAAACAACTCATAGGTTAAGAACCCCTGCTATAGAACATCCAATCCAGACTTTGAGATTTGTAGCACCTGCGAAAGATGTGAATTTGTCCAAAATTCGTAAATTGCTGTAAACGTATGACCATTACGAGTGAATCAAGCGATGTTGACCTAGCCACAAAATGCAAAATTGGCTCAAGTGCGGAATTAATCTTTTTCTGCTCAATAAATGTGATATTTATTAATGTAAACAAAGATAGCTTCGAAGCCATTTTTCAGTGTTGCTTTATTAACAATTAATATTATAGTTTTCAGTCGGTCAACACAAAAATCATTCCAATTACTGGAATATGTGAAAGATAACCTAAAATAAATTACATGTGATTATGATTTATTTACATTGTTACGGACTATTGAAGAGGAAGAAGAAGAAGAAGAAGAAAACAATAGAGTGACATGATTCGCTCTTCAAGCGAGCATCGTGAGATCCAAATATCCAAGAAGAATAGCTTTACAAAACACTACCCAAACTACAGTGACACCCACATACATCTCGACCCACCAAAAGCAAAATACAAGGAAACCGGAAAACTTAGTAAGTGTGGTAATTATTACTGATAAATATTAAGGCGTTAAGCACCGAAAAAATAACAATTTATTTTAATGTTGCAAAATTTTAATGTAAATAAATAAATAAATAAATAAATAAAATAAAATAAAATAAATGACTGTCCGCATAATAATTGATGAATCTATAACTAACTAACTAACTAACTAACTAACTAACTAACTAACTAACGAAATATAAAATAAATACATCTACTATATACATAAAAACGAATGTTTGTGTGTTCGTACCATTCATCTGATTGCGATGAAACTTTGGTGAGTTGTTGAGCACGCTCCCACGAAAGTTTATGAGATAGTAAATCCATTTTTCAATAGTTTACAGGCAGTTAACGAAAAAAGAAGAAAATATTGTGTATCCAAAAGCACTTCAACGAACAAAGTTACAACGCCAACATTTTGTGTGATTGGCATTGCAACGCATGCTAGTATAACATAAATAAATAAATAAATGAATGAATGAATGAATGAATATTATTATTATTATTGATTTAAGCCCACTACGGAGCGCTTATGATTAGTTCTTCTTCGATGCTCTTTTCCGTTCCCAATATCTCATGAGCACGGGTGATAATTTCTCCTTTCTCTCCTGCGAAAGGGGCTTCTTACATTTAGGTACTCGAGGTGGTGGGGTCCAAGACTCTACTATAGTACAACATTTAGAACGATCCTCTACATCAAGGTCAGCAATTCCAGCCGAATCCAAGTCCTTTAGTACTTCATTAAGCCACAGGCTTCCAGTCTTGTAGCTTTTAACCAAGGAGAAGATCTTCTTGGTAAGCCTGTGGCTGTTCATTCGTTGTACGGAACTTTAACCTCCTAAATCCATGTAAAATAAATAAATATAATATAAATAATTACATATAAAATACATAAATAAATATAAAATAAATAATATAGTGGAGCAAACCTTAATAAGTCAATAAAAATTGCTTACATTTGTTTCCCTTAGAGAGAGAAAATAAAAACCAAAAACTAATATCTTTTTGTTGAACTGTGTTTGAAATCTTTTAAAAAGTAAGCAGTTAAACTAACACAACTGGTCAATATTTGTTAGTTATATGTGATTTTTTTGTTGAGATACTGAAAGTGGTGATTGATGTTATTAAATGGATTATAAACTTAGCTGCTTGAGTGAAGTGCAGTCCGGTTCCGAGCAGCTTCTCTCGTCACTGCCTGCATGACCTGGGGAATGGCTACTACTGCAACAAATTCAGTGTATATATTGTATAAACCATCACCCATACTTGTAGATATAGATTTAATAAATATTTATGGGATATAATCCGCCTTGTCAATGCTAAAATATGTAAAAGATGGTATATTGGCTATCACGACCATTGAATTAAATATTAGAAACGAAAGACTGAGTTCTAAATATGTAGTTCATTATTAAACGACCAATATGGACAAAGAAAACCAAGTATGGTGACATAAAAAGAGTCCACAAATTCAAGTATCTAGGGGAGATTCTAACTCCTAACAACGATGAGCAAGTCAGCTATTGAAGAGAGAGCGCAGAAGATGGAGATTGCATTCAGATTATGCCAGGAAACTTATAACTCCAAATCCCTCTCCTATGAAGTAAACTCAGACACTATAATACCGTGGTGAAACCTGAATGCCTTGATGCAGCGATGGCAATTGCCAGAAAGGGAATCACAGAAATAGAAAAGAAAGAACTGAGGAAAATTCTGGGACACAAGAAAGCAACAACAAATGAGTTTACCTTCCGTTTGAGCTATATAAAAATGCGAGAACATTTCAACATCTATGAGGAAAAGACGACTAACTTTCTATGGACACTTGAGAAGAATGGGACGGAACGCCTAGCAAATAAAATCCTCATCTTTCAGAAAAGGAGAAAGACTCAAGTACCATGGTAGAAATAAGTTTATCAGGATCTTTAAAAATGTGGCATTGAGGAGAAAGATATTGCAAACAGAAAAGTGTTCAGAAGGAAAATTGCGGAGGTGACAGATCTGTCCGTAGAGAAATCCAAGAGAACTCGAAGGGTGTTCTCGAAGGAGGAACGAGCAAGAGTGAGCTAACGAATGAATGAGAATTGGCGTAACAGGAAAGAACATCAACAGTCAAAGCAGTTGTGTAATCGTAACCCATAGGAGGTTGAAACGATCCTAAATAAATAGTATAAACCAACATGTTAAGATAGGCTATACCATGGTATCATCTTCAGCGTTCAAATTAAAGACGTTGAACATTAAAAATAGATTTCATAGCCTAAGTGTAACGGATCTGTCGGTGATCGCTTGACCATAGAAACTGGTTATCCAAATGTATTATAATAGTTTCATAGCTTGCCACGGTGGGTGAGTGGTTATCGTGTGAGATTACCAACCCCAAGCTTGCGGGTTCGCTCCTGGCCATGGTAAGTGATTTTTCAAAAGGCGACAAAAACACAACACGCATGCCATATGTTGTTGGCATGTTAAAGAACCCATTTGAATTCAGTATGCCGTGTTCATAGAGGCAAAATTAATCTCGGGCTTTTTCGCCAACACAAAGTTCCCCCTTTCTCTACTAGAAAGCGCTATAATATCAAGGAGCTTAGATATCTAACCTCCTTGACTTTCATCGCGCTTCAAGGAACAACAAATTCGACATGTAATCTGCCCTCTAGACGTCAAATAACAAAGCTTGCACCCTGCATCCGAGGCCATACGATATTATTATCTTATATATTAAAATAGTTTTCAAAAAATTTCACCCTTTACTAAAACTGAAATATCTCGGGAAGTATTTGCGCTACGACGATGTTTGTTGTCTTAAAATGTGATGCCCGTCAAGCACCGTCGATTGATACCTACCTTACTTGATTATATCATTCGAGTATTAAAATAATTGCGAATATTACTTCCTTCAAGGTCTCACGAAAATAGAATATCGAATGACTTGACGGACATATTGTCGCTAGGCGACAACGACTAAAACTATATCATGATATTCAACGCCGCCCCAATAATAAATCTAACTTGATATTAACAGAGAGTTCCCTAATTACGTCATGATATCGTTAACTTCTACCTGCTCCACTCGGTCGCTAATGTCGCATGTATCCATACATGATATCGTTAACTTCTACCTGTTCCACTCGGGCGCTAATGTCGCATGTATCCATACAATAAGTAGAAGGGGATTCTGTGCACATAATTTTATTAAAACTTCTCAAAAATGGATTACGTTGAGACTGAAATGCTCGTGCACAATCAGCAGTTATTTTGCTAATGACACTGTCATGTCAACATCTGTTTGAATGACAACAAATACTGTATACGAAAGACAACTAATTTCACGAAGATGCCGCTACAGTCGAATGTTGGAACCGCCATTTTGTATTGTGTATCCGATCTTTCTGTTATATAGTCTTTGGTCTCACCAGCTACAAACTGTCTTCTTTTCGTTTCATCATTCGTCCTTATAGGTTGTGTGCTCAATCAATACAATGAATCATATTATGATGAATGAGAGGCGACACTCAATTACAAATGTTATAAAGATTAAAGGTGACGGTAATTGTCTGTTCAGGTCGTTGGCATATTGTGAGTACAACAATCAGTGTTTATTTACACAGGTTAGAAAGCGAATTGTAAAACATGTTACAGACAAGTGGAATAATTATTCTTCCTTTATTGTTGGCAACAGCGATATGTACGAAACTGCTATCAATACGAGCGATGATTACAAAATATATATGTCTATGAATGGTGTTCATGGAGGTCATGTTGAGTTTGTTGGGATTCGTATAATGTATAAATCAGTGATCGTGAAACACGGACATCTTACTTAGCAGCCATCTTTTATTACACTAACTTATATCAAAGAGCTTCAAACATAAAGAATAAATACAAGAAATAAACCAAAGTAGAAATACATGAAACAAGCCAAAGATGTCCATCTTCTCAGTCCTCCACATCCTCCCCACCCTGGTCTATCTCGAGAGGGAAGACCAGCTGTACAGGCCGACTAATCTTGGTCCCGTTGGCCATCTGAAGGATGAGGGTTCGCACCTTGTTGTCCCTGCCTGGTCGCCTTTCAGTTATTCGCGCCTTCTGCCACATGTGTCTAGGTCGCATGTCGTCCTGTAGTAGTACTATATCTCCTACTCGGCACTCCTTCGTCTGTCCATTTGGGCGGCGTACTTCGTGGTAGCTTCTCAGATCAAGAAGATACTCATTCCTCCTTCTCTTGAAGAAGTCCTCCTGCATTTTCTCTCTAAGTCTCCTCTCCTTCCTCAGGTCTATTCGGGTCGTGGGTTCGGAGACGTTGGGCAGGGTAGTCAGCCGTGCCCCAGTCAGGAAATGACTTGGAGTCAGTGTCTCCGAGCCATCTTGGATTATGGGTCGGGAGTTAATGGCGGCTTCTACTTCTACCAATAGAGTTCGGAGTGTGTCCTCACTAATCAGAGCCTTTCCCAATACCTTTCTAAGGCATCTTTTAGTCGTACCCACCATTCTTTCCCACCAGCCTCCCCACCAAGCCGCCCGTGGGGCTATAAATTTCCACTGGACTCCGTTGTGGGCGAAGTGCTGGCTCGTTCGTGGGTCAGTGAGGACTTGGCTGAGTTGTGTCATTTCTTTGTGTGCTGCCTGGAACGTTCTAGCGTTGTCTGAGTAAATGGTGTTTGGAAGTCCTCTTCGTCCCGCAAATCGTCTGAGAGCCATCAGAAACGTCTCCGTAGTCATGTCCAAAGCCAGCTCAAGGTGAAGGGCCCTTGTAGTCGCACATGTGAAAAGCACAATATATGATTTCTGTACGAGATTCCCCACCTTAACGAGTAGTGGCCCTGCAAAATCCACACCCGTAACTGCAAATGGCGTAGTAAGTCGCACACGTTCTGGAGGCAACGGGGCTTCGATCTCGTTACCTTGTTGGCTTCTGGCGATCTTACACGGTAAGCACGTGTGGATGACCTTCTTGACAGCCTGGCGTGCCTTGAGGATCCAAAATTCTTCGCGTAGTACAGAGAGAACGATTCGTACTCCAAGGTGGTGTAGCCGTATGTGAGTCTGGAGGATCAACAACTTGGTGAAGTGGTGTGCACCATCGAGTACTATAGGATGTTTCTGCTGCGTTGGCAGGTCTGCATGGTGGAGGCGCCCTCCCAGTCGAATAAGGCCGTCCTGTAAGAAGGGGTTGTAGCGGGCAATCCTGGACTTCCCAGACAAGTTTCTCTCTTTTGTCAGAGCGTCGTACTCTTCGGAAAAGCACTCACGTTGGGCTGTACGTATCCAGCACAATCGGGAAGCCTCTAATTCACGTGCAGTGAGATTCCCAGAATTATTCTCCGACTGTCTGATGTTGTTCAAGAAGCGTAAAATCCAACCCATGATGTGCAGTATTTTCCAATAACTGCTGAATCTGGAAGCAATGATGAGAGGTTCCGTTGTAATGACATTAAGTGTTTGCTGATGCGTCTTGCGAGTCTCTGGAAGTGAGGCGTTAGGCACACTGCTGTGGGGCCAAGAGCTAGGATGATCGGCAAGCCATACAGGCCCGTGCCACCAAAGTAAAGAAGACTGTAGTGCTTTTGAGGATATTCCTCGTGACAAGAGGTCGGCTGGATTATCCTGGCTCGGGCAGTACCGGCACTGAGCTGGACTCAGGATGCCTTGAATTTCCGTCACTCGGTTGGAGATGAATGTCTTCCAACGGTTTGCATCGCTTTTAATCCAACCTAGAGCGACCATGGAGTCACTCCACAGAGTAGATGTGGTGACATTAAAGTCTGTTGCTTGGCAGAAATACCTCAGAAGACGGCAACCCACTAAGATGGCCAGTAGTTCTAGTCGTGGGAGTGTAACCTTCTTGACTGGAGACAGTCTATTCTTAGTGCAGACCAGGTGTATGTAAGTGTTTACGTCGGCTGAAGTTCGAACATACAGTGCAGCTCCGTAGGCCCGCTCTGAAGCGTCGCAGAACACGTGAACATGTGAAGTCTCCGATGTTGTCCTTGATAAACCAATCCATCTTGGAATGACCACACTTGCCAGATCCGTGAGGCTGGTTATCCACAGCTGCCATCGCAATGCAATGTCATGTGGAATTATTTCGTCCCATGCTATGCCCCTACACCAGGTGTCTTGGAAGAGAACTTTTCCAACTATGGACACCGGTGAAAGTAATCCAAGAGGGTCGTAGAACTTTGCGGTCGTTTTCAATAGCTTTCGTTTGGTTCCTGGATCCTGCGAAAGGTTGTCGGTGATATCTGTATGGTCAAAGAGTAGTGAATCTGATTCTGTGTCCCATCGTACACCTAGTACTCCGGTTTCCCTTTTCATTTCACGTCCTTCGGCTCTCCATATACCTTCCAATGGCCCAGAATTTGTTGCCCATTTTGCCATTGGCATCCGTATCTGTCGTAGTAGACCTGTCACCTCGTAATATAAGGTGATAACTCTGTTGTCATCTTCAGCTCCTGCAACAAAGTCGTCCATGAAAGTGCTTTGATCCATAAGTGCTGCTGCTGACGGGAACTGATCCTTGAATTTCGTTGCTAGTTCACGGAGAGTTGCAGACAGAAGAAAGGGACTGCTAGCAAGGCCGAATGGTAGACGAGTGAATCTATAGACGGCTGTATCATCTCTTGCTTGCCATTTTCCAAGTTCGTCCTTCTCCACATTGAACCAGAAGAATCTTGTTAAATCTCGGTCTTCAGTATCCAGGCTTAATTGAAGGAAAGCTTGAGTTCCATCTCCTACTATGGCTTTGCGGTAAGTTCGGAAGCGGATCAACGTGGACAGTATTTCTGGTAACAGATTAGGGCCTGTTTCCAGAACATCATTGAGGGACGGTGCATCTCTCTCGTGGGATGATGCGTCAAAGACGATCCTCCATTTCTCTGTGCCATTTCTCTCTTTCTTGATAGCGTGATGAGGCAGGTAGTATACATCATTTGTAGTTTCCTCTGTAGCGATCAGCTGAACATGTCCCATGTTTACGTAGTCCATCATCTGCGCATGGTACATTTCTTTGTACTGGGCATTAACGGCAAGTTTTCTCTGCAATGTGTGAAAACGATTTAGAGCGTTCTTACGGTTTGATGGTAAGACCAGATCTTCTTTCTTCGGTAGGGATACTACCCTCCGCCCATCTTGTAAGTGAAACGAATCGTGGAATTCTTGAAGAATAGTGGCACCTTTCGTTGTGAGGGTCCTTTTCTGATCTTCCCTTATTCCTAGGGACTCTAGATCCCAAAATCGTCGCATATCATCGTCCTCGACAGATGGGTCATTAGCAGTATGAATGTGGTGCACGTTGACGCTGTGGACAGTAATTCCTGACCTATTTCCACTCAGAATCCATCCAAATCTAGAAGGAAGCAGTACTAACGTGTCTGAGAGGCGTATTGGCTTGTCGTCAAGTATCACCTTCCAATAATGGTCTCCACCTATTAGAAGTTCTATAGGAAGTTCATTGTTGTCATCCTTAGGATCAGCAAGTCTCAATTTTCGTAAGCGTGACAGGGACTGGACGTCGAGTGGAACAGTCGGATGTGACGAGTAAACGTTGTCACTCTCATATGCAGAAATACGCAGAGCAGCCTCCGTGCATATTCCACTGATGTTGAGGTCAATGAGTCTGCGAGCTGAAGATGTGCGACGTGATGACTCGAATCCGGTAACTGTCAAATCCTTGTGTCCCACGATATTCAGTTGAAGCTGATCTACCAGACTTCGGCTTACGAAGGTTGATTGACTGCCAGCATCCAATATGCATCGTGTACGTTTTCTCAGTCCGGTGGGCCCTGTGATCCAAATATTCGCCGTTTGAAGATAAGTGAACTGCGGCATAGTAACGTCAATCTTCCCCACGGATATTGATGCGGGCTGTTCTCCGGTGCAGATGGAAATGTGATGATTCTTTTTGCACTTTGCGCATGATACCTTACTCTTCTTCATGCAGGTCTTCACACTGTGACCTTTATTGAGGCACAAGAAGCATCGGTTGGCAGTTTTTAACTTTTCAATCCGCTCAGCTACATTGCGGATCTTCACACAGTTCTGGGCCCAGTGGCCTTGAGTCTCACAGAACACACAGAATTCGGAATACACTTTCTTTGTGTTCATGCCCGTCCGTTTTGACTTTGTGTTCACATGGAGTGTCGCGGCAGTGCCTGAGAAGGATTCGAGTGAAGTGATATCTCCTCTGATCTTCTGTGTGATCACAGCGCCCTCTACCTCCTCGTTCAGGAACTCCATCAACTTGGTAATGTGACTCTCGGGAATGCTTTCTCGTTTGGAATAAATTATCCAACGGCGGACAATACCTTGAGGGAATGCTCGGAGAATTTTAGGGCATAACATCCGCCCGTAATTATCTACATTTTCCCCTAAGGCCCATAAGGCTTGTACGCGTCTATTGCATTCTATGTACAGGGCATTTAGATTAGAAGGAGTATCGTCTGAAATTGGTTGTAAGGCTTCGAGATAGTCAAGATGGGCCTGAATTATGCGGTCAGTGTTTCCGTAGCGAGAGATTAATATCCGTTTTGTTTCTTCATAAGCATCAGCCGTTATCGGTATTCCATCAACTAGATTCTTCGGCTCACCCTCCAGATACCCACGGAGATAGACGTGCTTGTCAATGTGAGCGAGAGATTGATTGTTGTCAACAGAAGACTGGAATTGCTCCCAAAAACGTGCCCAATTCTCAATGTCACCTGCGAATTTGTCTAATTTTACGGCAGGTAGCTTCACTGTGTGCGTGACGGGTGTTGGGACTGGAGATCCTGGCGTTGGTTGCATACTCATTCCGGCGACCGATGTTGTCAAACTGGAGAGTGACTTCGATTTATTCTCGGCGTGTGATGCTTTCAGAATCGCTCTCTTCGCGATGTCGATGTATTCCTCACATTTTTCGACATCGGCCTCGTATTCTGCGTCGGTCAAACATTCCTGTATACTATCGTCCAGAACTGTGAGATGATCTAAAGCTTCTTGGAGTCTAATGCGATTATATTCGTATTCTGAGATGTCGCCGACCGTAGCACTATTTATTATCGTACTGAATTTAGTTATAGTTGCTCGTTCCGTCTTCCGCTTTCTTTTCAAAAACGCTAGTTTACTCTTAACACTCTCGTCTTGCATCTTAAAGAATGGGTGACGAAATAAATAAATAGTACCGTGCTGCGACAAGTGAAGGTGATTGTCTGATGTCAGCGCATGCGTGAGATCGTCTTGTTGTGTCCGTGATGGCTACGAGGTATTTAGTTTAGGATATACCGCAAGATGGCAGCACTTGCTCGTCTATCATTCGTGAATTCCGTTACGTGGTGTAAAGTAATTATATTACAATTCGTGCACTGTTTAGTCGTAGTAGTATCACTTTTACAATAATATTAAAACTGAAATATCACGTTAGTATGTGGCGCGTGTAGAAGGTCCAGTATCTTCTTACCTCGTAATCCGGCGTGGCGTGGCGGCATGTACAAAACGTGATTGCTGTTTGTAGTGATAGCATCACCAGTTTACTTTGTACACAAGTAAAACACAATTGCCCGTATTCTAATGCACATTTCTACGTAATCTAAAGTTTTCGGCACCAGTGTTGGGATTCGTATAATGTATAAATCAGTGATCGTGAAACACGGACATCTTACTTAGCAGCCATCTTTTATTACACTAACTTATATCAAAGAGCTTCAAACATAAAGAATAAATACAAGAAATAAACCAAAGTAGAAATACATGAAACAAGCCAAAGATGTCCATCTTCTCAGTCCTCCACAGAGTTAGTTGTCGCTGCTCAAGTTTGCAAAATGGATATTTATTCGTGGATTACTACTGTCGTATGGAAGGTAACTGGTTAATATATATACGTCATCAACAAACGAAGTTACGAGTTGATACATATGCCGGTTTAGCAGACGCCTTGCATGTACGAGCAGAAAATGAAAATCTCAGAGTCGGTCGTATTGTAGTTTTGCCATCTTCTTTTACAGATAGCCCAAGGAAAATATTGCAAAATTATCAGGATACGATGGCGATAGTGAGGGAGTTTGGAAAGCCAGATTTATTCATTACGTTCACTTATAATGCGGGATGGCCAGAAATACTTAACAGCATTCATCTCTGGGAAACGGCTAATAATAGGCCTGATATTGAAGTGAGAGTTTTCCATTGCAAAGTAAAGGAATTTCTACGATTGATTAATGTTAAGGAAATTTTCGGTAAAAGCATATCTATATACAGTGAATTTCAAAAACGAGGTCTCCCGCACATCCATTTACTCTTAACATTAACGGAAGATTGTAAGTTTCGAGAAATTTCTGACATTGACAGTGTGGTGTCAGCCGAAATACCAGATCTCGAGGATGAAGCGCTATACAATTTGGTAAGGCGTCATATGGTACATGGTCCTCGCGGATTTTTGAATCCTGCTTCAGTCTGTATGAAAGATGGCGTATGTAAGAAAGATTTCCCAAAACAGTTTCAGGAAGAGGCCAAAGATAATGCCAATGGTTATCCTTCGTATAGGAGAAGAAATAATGGACGGATTATTATAAAAACAATTCGAGGCATTGACATTGAAGTCGATAGTCGATTCATTGTTCCCTACAATCCATTTCTTTTACTTTACGTGCAAGCTCATATTAATGTTGAAATAGGCTATGCTCAAGTGTTCGGTGTGTTAAATACATCCACAAATCTATATATATATAAAAGAAAGTCGTGTTAGTTACACTATTTATAACTCAAGAACGGCTGAACCGATTTGGCTGAAAATTGGTGTGGAGGTAGCTTAGAACCAGGAGACGGACATAGGATACTTTTTTTTATCCCGTGATGTGACATAAAACGTCAACGAGAATACAAGTCACTACAAAACGTAACGCAAATGACAGCTAAAATAAACTCATGAAGGGATGGTAAGGCAAGTCGTTTCCAGGCAACAGTAGCTCTTGACGAGACACGGCCGACTGGATGCGAGTAGCGCTCTCCACTACCGGTATAGAAATCATTAAAATACTTTTATTTGTATTTTTTATAGGCATAGTTAATCCAATTTACAATACAGAGCATGCGAGTAGTTTAAACAAATGAGTGTTGGCGAGGTGATCATATAGCCTACAATTCATCCGATTGCGACCAAATTTTAGTGAGTTGTTTAGCGGACTTTCAGGAAAATTGTAGGCATAGTACATCCAATTTACAGTAGATAGCGCGCGAGTAGCTTCAATAAAATGGCGTGCGATTCGTTTCAACAAAGACCCACTTGCGTTCATATACCATTCATCCCATTGCGATGAAACTTGGGTGAGATGTTGTGTACACTTCAGGTAAGTTTTCTGGCGTAGTAAATCCAATTAACAATAGGTAGCGCACAACTAGATTCAACAAATGAGTGACTACGCACGAAGCGTTTCAACCAAGTCCCGTATGCGTTCATGTACTATTCGTCCGATAGCGATGAAACTTGGGTGAGTTATTGTGTACACTCCAGGGAAGGTTGCAGGCTTAGTATATCCATTTTACAATAGGTAGCGCACGGGTAGATTCAACAAATGAGCGATGACGCGCGAAGCGTTTCAACAAAGTCCCGTATACGTTCAAATACCATTCGTCCGATAGCGATAAAACTTGGGTGAGATGTTGTGTACACGCCTGGGAAGGTTTTCGACTTAGTAAATCCATTTTACAATTGATAGCGTACGAGTATATTCAACAAATGGGTGACGGTGCTCGAATCGTTTCAACAAAGACCCGTATGCGTTCATATACCATTCATTTCATTGCGATGAAACTTTGGTGAGTTGTTGAGCACGCTCCCATGAATGTTTTTGAGATAATAAATCAATTTTATAATAGTTTTGAGGTGGTTAACGTAAGAAGAAAAAAATATTGAGAATCCAAAACCAGTTCAACAAACAAAGTCACCTCGCCAACACTTTCTTTGAATGTCATTGCAACGCATGCCGGGTAGAGCTAGTATCTTATATATTAAAATCCACAAGTATGTGTATAAAGGTCATGACTGCTGCATTGTTAAAATATGTCCTGAAGGCGAAACGGTGAACTACGATGAAATTACTTCTTTCCTAAATGCTAGATATGTTGGTCCAACAGAAGCCGCATTCAGGATATTTTCATTTCACATGCATGAACAGTCACATTCTATCGTGCGATTACCAGTTCACTTGCCAAACTTGCAAAATATCTATTTTAAAAATGATAACGCTCCTGATATTTTACTTCAAGCACAGTTGCGCAACACGGAATTACAAGCGTGGTTCAAGTTAAATCAAGATTCGCAAGCCAGAAGTCCGTATATATATCCTGAAACACCAGTACATTACGTCTGGAATAAGAGCAAATGCCAGTGGCAAAAAAGAAAAAAATGTTTCAAAAACTATAGGCAGAATGTATAATGTTTCGCCTACAGAAACAGAAAGGTATTATTTACTCCTGTCATTGCTTCACGTCATAGGTGCTACCAGCTTCCAGGATCTACGAACATACAAAGCAGTTGTCTATTCTACTTTTAAAGAAACAGCTAAGGAGCGAGGTTTGCTGATTGACGATTCTGAAAGGCAGCGTTGTTTGGCAGAAGCGTCACAATTTCAGATGCCTTCTCAGTTACGACAACTGTTTTCTTACATATGAATCTTTCAGACCCTTTCAAATGTAAGATAGTTATGGGACATTTCCAAGAATTCATTATCAGAAGATTATCTGCAGTTTCACGAACCTAACATTGCATATCAGTTCACTCTTATACATATTTCTAATACATTAAAGCTCCATGGTCTTCCCATTACTTCTCTCGAATTGCCAGCTATTATTGATAATTTCCCTCAGACAAATTTACTAATGAATTATCCAAAACTTAATGAGGATCAATTAAATCGGATGATAAACCAAGCAAATAGAAACCAAATGGCTATAATTACAGAAATGTTGGGGTTAGTACAAACCAGCAATGGAAGGATGAGTAATGCATATTTCATTGACGGTCCAGGGGACACCGGGAAAACATTTCTTTACCAATGCTTGATTCACAGTTGCACAAATTTGGGGTTAAATAAAGTTTCTTTTGCATGGACTGGTATTGCAGCAATGTTACTACCTCAGGGGCGCACTGTGCACAGCCAGTTCAAGTTACCTCTACATTTACATGAAAGTTCTGTATCAGGAATAAAAGTTAACAGCAAGGAAGCTTTTTATATTCGTTCAGCAAAACTTATCATCTGGGATGAAGCCTCTATGGCTAATAAGCACGCGTTGATGTGTGTAAATCGGTTGCTCAAGGACATCTTGAATAACGACGTGCCTTTCGGAGGAAAAATTATCATATAAGTGGAGATTTTAGGCAGGTATTTCCTGTTGTTCCTCACGCATCTAAAGCAGCATCAGTCCAAATGTCAGTAAGGTTCTCTCCTTTGTGGCCATTATTCAAAATTTTTAAACTCAACAAAATATGTGAGCGGATACAGATCAACGTGACTTTGCAAACTTCTTCATACAAATTGGTAACGGTGAATACCCTCACGTCGATGGAGAAAATTCAGAATTAGTCCCACGCTGAAATATATTTCACGCTTTTCAAAAATAGCGATTTTAGCACCTAAAAATGAAAATTGTAAAGAATTCAATGACAAAGTTTTAGACCTAATCCCAGGATCATCGAGAACTTACATCAGTGGGAATAATTTGATTACTGAAGATGAGAGTGAACTTCTACAATTCCCAATAGAATTTTTAGACAGCGTAGGCATAAGTGGATTGCCACCTCATATCCTACGACTAAGAGAAGGCTCAATTGTGATTTTGTTGAGAAATATTAATGTTACCCAAGGTCTGTTGAACGGTACTAGACTGTTGGTTTGGAAGATGCATGACAATTGCTTACACCTGGAAATTATTACTGGCGTAAATGTTGGTAACAATGTCCTACTCCCTCGCCTTGACCTTACGCCATCAGATACTTCTATGCCATTTTCCTTCAAAAGGAGGCAGTTTCCAGTACGTTTGGCTTTTTGTATAACTATCAATAAAGCTCAAGGTCAAACACTAGATCAAGTAGGCATTTATTTACCTCAACCGGTGTTTAGCCACGGACAACGTTACTGTATGCCACACTATCGCGAGCAAAATCTTTTCATGACGTCAAAGTTCAAATAGAACCAAAAGGCAAGCGAACAGCAAATATGTCGAATGGAAGGAAGTACTATTAGAATTTTGAAACGAATGTTGCGAAGGAGCACAGACCTCAGCAAACGGGACACAGATTAAATAACAATTATTCAAGGACGTCCGCATCCCTAATACGATAACTGTCCTGTGGTGAAAATGAAAATCCACAGCCTGCTTCCAGTCTCCGACCGGGTAAGGTATGGAATGAATGAAGCCCCCATCTAGCGGCGAGGATATGAACTGTGCCGGCTGCCGAAGCCTGTCGCACTCCTCTGGGGCAATTATTAGATGAATGACAGATGAAATGAAATGATAGTGGAGAGTGTTGCTGGAATTAAATTTTTGACAGGGAAAACCGGAGTACCCGGAGAAAAACCTGTCTGCCTCCGTTTTGTCCAGCACAGATCTCACATGGAGTGACTGGGATTTGAACCAAGGACCCAGCGGTGAGAGGCCGGCGTGCTGCCGTCTAAGCCACGGATGCTCAACTGTCCTGTGGTAATGGTAAAAAAAATAAAAATACTATTGTCCTTCATCGGTGATTACTATCCTACATCCTGTTATTTCATTCCCTCAGTTCTATAACAAAGATTATACTCAATCAAATTTACAGCTTAATAAATATTAATTCCCTCTGTGTGAGTTATCTTTTCATTTCTCATCAATCGCATTTACTTACTATTCTATCTGTAGGGGTGGAGGCGATAGCTGTCTTTACAGAGATGAGCAAATTATTAGATTGGATGTCAGTTTTTTCAAAATTACATTTTTACTTTTCATGGTTTAATGCTCTACTGTAAGTATGTTTACAAGGCGATGAAATTACTTCAATTTCAATGAAACTCGGTAAGTTCATAGCACTATTCTTGACGACCACGACCGTGCCCTTCAAATTTTGTTACGTCTCACCAATCCAACATGGTGACTGTGCGAAATATTTCACCAGCATTCAATATCTCCGTAACTATTCCCGATATCATCCTGGATTTTTTTAGGGTGATAAAGGGAACTACTAGAAGTTCACCTATGTGACTTTTGAAAAACTGGTAACTACAAAACCAACATGGCGGCCACGCGAATTTGAGACTTTTAAATAGACGTTTCTCGCGATTTAACCAACCAAACGCAATAAAACTTGGTACAGTATATGTTTATACACATTGTAATGCACCGACATCTAACTTGGTTCAATTGTTTACATAACCACAAGAAGGCGGATGTGCGAAATATTTCACCAGCATTCTATTTCTCTGAAACTATTAGCGGTATCACCCTTAAATTTTGTACGGAGATAAAGGGCACTACTGAAAGTTCATCTATAAGACTTTCAAAAACCGGTTAACTACAAAACGAACATGGCGGCCAAGCGAATTTGAAAATTTTAAATTAACCTTTCTCGCGATTTAATATTCCAAACGCAATGAAATATAGTACAGGAAATGTTTATACACATTGTAATGCACTGGTATCTAATTTAGTTCAATTGTTTACATAACCTCAGGATGGCGGCTGTGCGAATTTTAAAATTATGTTTTTATTTCTTGTGTCGTAATCATGCGATAGAAGTGAAAGTTTGAATAATGAACCTACGCAATAATTTTCCTTTAACGGTACATGACTCTATGGCCTATACATTTAACAATCCAACATGGCGACCATCCGAAATATTTAGTCGGTTCTCAATATCTACGAATCTATTACAGCAATTAAACTGAAATTTTGTATGTTGATAGTGGCAGTTAACATAAGTACGGTATATGAAAATAGGCTGTATAGTTCTTCACGGAACTACTTGTTAGTTGTGACGAGCAACGCGTACCCAGGCAGATGCCTTCCTTCGGAGGAGAAGTAAAGCTGGCGGCACCATGTCATAGAACCTACCACTGCAAGTGGTAGTGTGTAGCCAAATTTGTAGGTTATTTGGTTAGAAACGCTCTATCAAGTTCCAACTTTCACCGCTAGGTGTCCGTGACAGTGGCATCTCTAGTAGCCAAAGTTGGAACAACTTGAAATTTGAACTTGCGGGGGCGTTCAATTAAAATACCCTGCTATGGCCATTGACTGCAATTCTTATATTTAACTAATAATATAATCATACTTGATACATGTTTCGGGGCTTTCAAATCCTACTCCCTTCATCAGCCATTACTATATACACAAAGCTCTATCATGAAAGACATAAATTAGTTTTTTTGGGAACATATTTTTTAGCCTATTTTCATTTATGAAAGAAATAGGCTTATAAGATCACCTTTTGTCCGTGTGTGTATGTGTTTGTGTGTGTCCCTAATGAAATCTAAACGGTTTGAGCGATATCAATGAAAAACTGTAAGAACATACTACTATTTTGTCCGACTCCGACCGCGCCCTTCAAATTTTAAAACTTCTCACCAATCCAGCATGGCGGCTGTGCGAAATATTTCGCCGACATTCTATATCTCCGAAACTATTACTGATATCACCCTGAAATTTTATACGGTGATAAAAGGCAGTACTCAAAGTTCACCTATGTGATTTTCAAAAATCTGTTAAGTCGACCTACACATGGCAGCTAAGCGAAGTTGACATATTTAAATAGACTTTCCTCGCTATATAACCATCCGAGCGCAGTGAAACATAGTACAGAAAAAGTCTATACAAATTTTAACGCAATGAAATCTTATATTAGTTCAATTGTCTACATAACATCAAGATGGCGGCTGTACGAAATTTTAAAATTAGTTTCTATTTCTTGTGTCCTAATCATGCGATCGAAGTCAACGTCTGAATAATGAACCTACGCAATAATTACCATCTAATAGTGCATAATTCTAGGGCCTACGTATAGAAAAATCCAACATGGCGAACATCCAAAATATTTAAACGGTTCTCAATATCTACTGATCTATAACAACGATCAAACTGAAATGTTGTATGTTGATAAAGGCTATTAACATAAGTTCACTATGAAATTTTCAATAATCTGGTGAGCTCAAATCCAACATGGCGGTGACGCGAAATTTAAATTTTTAAATAGACATTTCTTGCGATTTAACCATCCGAGCGTAGTAAAACTTGGTACGGTAAATGTTTATACAAATTTCAATCCACTGACATCTTATGTTTTTGAATTGTTTTTATAATATCAAGATGGTGGCTGTGCGAAATTTTAAAATCTCGTTTTTTTCTTGTGTCCTAAGCATGCGATTGAATATACCTACGCAATAATCTTCATCTAATAGTACATAACTCTATGACCTACATGCATAAAAATTCAACATGGCAACCATCCGAAATATTTAGATGGTTCTCAATATCCACGATTCTATTACTGCAATCAAACTGAAATTTTGTATGTTGATAGAGGTAATTAACATAAGTAGGATATCTGAAAATAGACTATATTGTCTTTCACGGAACTATATATATATATATATATATATATATATATTCTTATTCTAGAAATATGCTTATTATACTATACGTCAATATGGATCTACGAAATGAATTCTGAAATTCCAAGAAATCAAATGTAATATTGTAGGGAACTACAGTACTTGATTATTAGCTCGTGGAAAACGATGACTTTGTAGGGTTTACAATCAACCTCTTCATTTGCCACCCAAAGTTTTCACTTTACTAATGACTAGTGGGTGTTCTAAGGCAAAGCACGGCTATGGAATCGGCATTGGCTAACTAGAGCTCCGTCACGCCCTTCAAGTGAAAACAGTTACTGAGTTGAGGATGACAGGCTACCTGAGACGTCCCACCCACGATAATGGGCTGGAATGTGGACAAGACAAAGTGTTGTTTACCTCATCGGAATGTCGGTAAAAACGTGTACCGAGGAATTCCATTTTTCCAAGAAAAGGCGACAAGTTTTGTTTTCCGCATGCCGAACCAGTGACAACAGAACCAGCGATTTCAAATGATATATAACTTGAGGGAGGATGTTCATAAAATGTCCTTCTTTATATAGCTACAGGACGCCAATTGCTCATTTAGCACCACTTAAGCGTGAGGAATGTTGCGGACGTTGGAATGTCTGGAAGAAAACGGGACACTTCCCAAGTTAAACCATAGTAATCTCCACTTAGTATAGAACAAAGTCCCCGTTTCTTGGATGTTCCTGGTAATCTCAAGAACCACTGGATGGATTTTGATGCGGTTTTAACCATTCTATAAAGGATTTATCGAGAAAGGTTTCTGTACAAAATAATTTATTTACGACCAAACGAAGTCGAGCAGTAACGATTTCAGTGAATCGAGGCGAAACAAAAACCTACTATCCGTGCGCCCTTCAAGCTTACGCTGGGTAAACCGTTAAAAATATCGATATACTATGAGTGTAAGAATTGTTCAGCATGAAAATTTGAACAAAAGTGTCCATGACAGCATATCTCTATCTGCACTTCATCGCCCACTATGTGTTTTTACGTTTTCATTTCTTCCAACAATCTCTATTTAATTACTAGCTTCGGAGACAGTTTACGAGCTAGCTAGTGAGCGAGCCTATCACCCCAGAGCCAGCCTTCATTCCGCAGAATACTCAGTCAAATTTAGATTGGACGGAAGGGCTATTTGTGTTTCATGCACCTCGCCATTTTTAAATTACGTCCGACAAGAATTCGTTGCACATGATAATACATAATTAGCAACCCAGTCAGTGATTTTAACCCATCATGCCGAGACGGAAAAGTGATATAGGCTACGTCGTCGTTCATTGAAATCGAGACAAGTAGTTCCGTGAAGAACTATACAGCCTATTTTCATACATTCTACTTATGTTAACTGCCACTATGAACATACAAAATTTCAGTTTGATTGCTGTAATAGATTCGTAGATATTGAGAACCGACTAAATATTTCGGATGGTCACCATGTTGGATTTTATATATGTAGGTCCTAGAGTTATGTACTGTTACATGAAGATTATTGTGTACATGTAGCATTCAAACTTCAATCGCATGATCAGGACACAAGAAGTAACAAGGAGATTTTAAAATTTCGCACAGCTGCCATCTTGTGGTCATGGAAACAATTGAAATAAATTAGATGCCAGTAGATTAACATTCGTATAAGGATTTACTGTACCAAGTTTCACTGCACTCGGATGGTTAAATTGCGAGAAACGTCCATGTGAATATTTAAACTTCGCGTCACCGCCCTGCTGGATTTGTGGTCACCAGGTTATTTAAAGTCCTATAGGTGAACTTATGTTCATAGCCCCTATGAACATAAAGAAATTCAGTTTGATTGCTATAATAGATTCGTAGATATTCAGAGCCGTCTAAATATTTCGGATGGTCACCATGTAGGATTGTTAAATGTATAGGCCATAGAGTCATGTACCATTAAAGGAAAATTATTGCGTAGGTTCATTATTCAAACTTTCACTTCGATCGCATGATTGCGACACAAGAAAAAAACTTAATTTTAAAATTCGCACAGCCGCCATTTTGAGGTTATGTAACCTATTGAACTAAATTGGATACCAATGCATTACAATGTGCATAAACATTTCCTGTACCAGATTTCATTGCCTTTGAAACATTAAATCGCGAGAAAGGTCTATTACATTTTTTAATTCGCTTGGCCGCCATGTTCGTTTTGTAGTTAACCGGTTTTTGAAAGTCTTATAGATGAACTTCCAGTAGTGCCCTTTATCTCCGTACAAAATTTCAGGGTGATACCGCTAATAGTTTCAGAGATATAGAATGCCGGTGAAATATTTCGCACATCCGTCATCTTGTGGTTATGTAAACAATTGAACGAAGTTTGATGTCGGTGCATTACAATGTGTGTAAAAATATACTGTTTCAATTTTTATTGCGTTGGGTTGGTTAAATCGCCAGAAACGTCTATTTAACAGTCGCAAATTCGAGTGGCCGCCATGTTGGTTATGTAGTTACCAGTTTTTCAATAGTCACATAAGTGAACTTCTAGTAGTTCCTTTTATCACCGTAAAAAAATCCAGGGTGATATCGGGAATAGTTTCGGAGATATTGAATGTTGGTGAAATATTTCGCACAGCCGCCATGTTGGATTGGTGAGACGTAACAAAATTTTAAGGGCACGGTCAGGGTCGCCTGGAGTAGTGCTATGAACTTACCGAGTTTCATTGAAATCGCTCCAGCCGTATAGAAGTTATTAGGGACACACACACACACACACACACACCTCACACACACACACTCTCACACACAGACACATGGACAAAAGGTGATCTCATAAGCCTATTTTTTCAAAATTGAAAATAGGCTAAAAATACGGGAAAAGCTTACGCTGGGTAAACCGTTAAAGATACCGGGCGAAGCCGAGGCGGGTTGCTTGTGATATTATACAGGGTATTTCATATAAAATAAGATCGCCAAGTGGCGGCTTTGTTAACCGCAGCTGCGGTCACCTTGGCCGAGCTTTTGGCGCGCCAAGGCCCCCTGCTTTAAGCATGTGTACTATCCTATATGATGCAGCGGTTTGCTAGCGTGTGTACAATGCTGAAATCTTACTTTAGTTAGTTATTGTTGATGAAACCGAACCCCCTACTTGTGCTAATTTTGTGAGTGATTTATTCGGAGACCATTCAAGATTCTCGCCAATGTCATCTAGCCACAAGCTCGGGCAAGGTGACCGCAACTGCGGTTAACAAAGGGCGCTCTTATTTTATATGAAAGACCATGAAAGCCCGGATTTGAAGGTTATATTTTTCATATTTACGACTACCTATGAATGATATCTTAGAATTTTAAAACCAAATGATGTCTCATTCAATCCAGGCTCCCCCACCGCATAAAGGAGAAACCAAAAATCAAAATTGAAAGAAAAAACAAACACAAAACTAGAGCAGAAAGCCACAACCACAACCACAAACACTAAACCAAAACCGAAACACATCCCAGCCCTCTCCCGATTTCAGTTTAAAGTCGCACCTGTGGCTTCATGTGCCATTGAGGTGATATGGCCATACATAAGCTACAAAAACCTGAAAACACTTGATAGAGCTAAGGCCAGATATGTAAAAATAACTCTTCTGCATCTCAAAGTTTGCTTCCACCCGACTCGCTTACCAACAACGTCGTTCATAGACGACTTGATGTACATTCACAACATGGTTCCTACCCCAGCCTCCACAAGGTTTATAGAGGAAAAATTACAGAAAACAGCCGAAATTAATCCGGATTCTAACAAATCCCAGCCTTAACCAATGAGGAATGGAAAGCAGCTAATTTCGAGCTACATCACGTCAACACGAGGGGTGCAATACAGGGTCTGTCATATAAAGTAAGAACGCCAAGAGGCGGGTTTGTTATCCGCTAGTGTGGTGGGCTTGACCGAGCTTGTGGCGAGCCGTGGCCCCCTGCTCTAAGCGTGTGTACAATCCTCTATGAAATATTACCTTATAAAAGTTGCTGGAAGTGTCGTCCTTCCTGGGTTATACAGGCATTGTATCTGGTAACCACATTTTGGCTGACGCGAGTGAGTCATGCCACTGTATTTTTTCTGATTTTTTATTTTGTGTTTTTTATTGAGCACTGAACCAGTAGTGTCAAAGTTATTTACAATTACGTGAATCTGTGCTAGTGAAGGTGGCACTTCATCAGGAAATTGCTGAACAAATGCATCACGTACCCGCCGAGCCGAATCGTAATTAAAATAAATTTTACATACAAAAATACGATGTTGCAATGATAACTGTCTCACCATGTGAGCAACTGAGGGTCAGACCGGCGACTGACAACACCTGCATGCTTATTGCAAGGTCAAGTTTGTACTATGCGCGCGCTTTCAATACTACGGCAGGGGGCCGTGGTGCGTCACAAGCTCGGCCAAGCCGGCTTCAGCAGCGGATGACAAAACCGCCGCTCGCCGTTCTTACTTTATATGAAAGACCCTGTACAAGGGATTCATCACGACTGCGGTGAGTAGTTGCAGGAAATCCAGAGATCTGAGGTCCAAACCCCGGCGCTGACACTGATTACCGTTATCCCCCACAGTCTCTCTGGGAAAATGCTGGGATAGAACCTTATTTTGTTCCCAAGGGCACCTACCTCATTCTCGACCCTAATAATTGAAGTTACACGCACTACTGGTTGGTTGGCTCCTCAGTTTGCGACAACGCGGTCATGTACCCCGTGTACTTTGGGTGTGTGTAGAATCTGTCTGATAACCGGTGTTGATTGTGATGACTATATTAGTGTGTGTATCTGTTTTTAATTCAAGTAAGGACTGCAGATATTTAATTTTCAAGTAGTTCCTACTTTCGCTACCAAACGCAACCTTCAACGACCAACTAGTTGTGAACTTGGTTACTAGATGCCATCACAGTCAGCTCCTGGCGATGAACGTTGAGACCTAGTCAAATCTAACCTATATTTTAGCTTCACACAAGTGTAATTAGTGGAAGGTTCTTTATCATGCCATAAATCTATGACATGGGACCGCCGGCTTTACTTCCTCTCCGAAGGAAGGCATACTGAGGGATTTTTAACGCTTTTAAAAATTTCGACGTTTTCGGCCGGGTTTGAACCTTGGGCATAGAAGCTGAGCATGTTACCAACTACGCCACCAAAGACACCTACACGCACTACTAAAGTCACCATAAAACATAGGGTATCAAACAAATTGAATTCGCACCGCAAGTACACGGAATTGGTTTTCGAAGATCCAACCAGCCTGTGTTAATAACTTGACAAACAAATCCTTGCGATACTGTTGAATGCACACAAAGTTTGCCATTGTCTGGCTTGTGAGACATACTGTAAGAAGGTTACCACACAATACCGTGTACCATTTGTAAGGGCAACATTGTTTTACGGTGTTGACCCAGTGCTGCTTGCATACAAGAAGCACTAGAGCGAACAATGACGGTGACCTTGGAGTATGAATGGATGGAAGAGACGAGGTCCCACACTATTTGAATATGTTCTACAGGTCCTACCAAAAGTTTAAGGACATTTATTTTGCATATTTTAGGAACATTCTCCTCTATTACACTTTCATAAGATGACTGTTGGCTTCGTTTCTTATATTATGTTTAATCTTTATTCACACATTAACCGTTTATAGCAATTCTTAAAACAATATTTAGGTAGTGAGGAATGGATACAGGTATAAACTGCTGCAGAACATTCTTCAAGGAAAGATTCCTGGTAAAATAAGACGGGAAAGAACAACATCTTGGCCTGGAAACTTAAGAACCTGGACTTCACACACGAGTGAAGAACTATTCAGAACATCCAAAACTGACATAACTATGACGGTTACCAACTTCCGGAACGGATAGGCACAGGAAGAAGAAAATTACCACATGGCGGTAGGTGAGTGGTTATCGTGTCGGACTACCAACCACAAGCTTGCAGATTCGCTCCTGGCCATGGTAAGTGATTTTTTGAAAGGCGAAAAAAATTATGACATACATGTCATACGTTGCTGGCATGTTAAAGAACCCATTTGAAATCAGTAGGCCGTGTTCATAATGGCAAAATTATTTTCGGGATTTTCCACCAACAAATAATGTGCTCATTTCAACAATGAAATATGCAAATCACAGTTTGCCAGCAATGCTCAATCGGGAGTATCGGGGTTCATGGTTTGTTTTCCCACTCTGTGACTTTCACACTTTGGATTAAGCATAGGATACACTTCCAAAAAATAAACAAAATCAAATCCTACTATCAAAACATTTAATTATCCAAAATATGGCGCTACAAAAATTAAACAATAAAAATACTGACACTACACTTCACACTTGTCCAAAATTGAACAAGGAATTCAAATCAAACAATTACCAAAAAAATGATTACTGGTTTTCCAAAAACCAACAAAACTTCAACTAAGTTTCACTCCCATATGGTGTCAATTCAAATTCTTCAAAATAACGAGCTCCAAATGGCTCGGTAAAGTTTACATACACTGTGTTAGCCTTAAATACACGTCTATTAATATTTACACGAGTATCTCTGGTTTTAATCATAATATCAAAGTATGGCTAATCATTAATTAATTTTGGGCTCTCACAATGTTCATATGTTACCATCACTCTCTCTCAAGCTACCAACTCACTACCGTGATTGGAACATTTTGCGTATTCCCGAGCTATAGAAAACTACTGAGCAAATCAACTTAAGATTACTCCCGGAATCTTAATGTTCTCATAAAAACTCGATAATCACTGAATCATTAAATAATAAAGTTAGGGATTTATCATCTTGTCTTCTAAGACAATTATATCTCAAGAAAGCAACGATCTGAACTCTGCAAGCGATAATAATGAATGTAAAGGGACCTCGGTTCAAATACCGGGTCGTTAAAATAATCTTAAACACTTCCGTGTATTGTGACTCAGACAGCCCGTTCCTATCCTACCACACTAAAAGAGGGTAAGGGTCTGTCTAACTACTTGGCTTGATTTATTGCATGGAGGGAGGGAGAAACTACCTTCTCGCCTACACAAGGGACTGGTTATCCAGCTTTAAACACAGCTGTTTCAAATGCATTTCTCTGAATGGCAAGGCTTACGATACAAATTAACCACAAGACAACTACACTGGTCAAAACAATTAGGGGATCAGTTGAGATATCTAGGTTCTGACGAATTGTCATCGGCAGAATGACCTAAAACGGTTCGACGTCTTTCTGTCGGTTCTACGGAGTGGAGACAACAACATTACGGCAACCGAGATAGTGGTAATAACAGAAAGTTGTTTCAGACGGGGTTGGTGTGGACGTTTGTTTACTCTACCAAACGAATGACACAAGCAGTTGGGTTCAGATGGTGTAGTGAGCAGGTAGTGCAATGCAACAACAACGTGACTTGCCGAAGGTATGGCATGGAGAGCCATAGGAAGGTTGGAAACGGGAAAGACACAGAGGGAGGTGGCTGCAGCTATTGGAATGTCCCAAAGTGTAATTTCCAGGACCTGGACGCGATATCGGACAACAGGAACTGTTAAAAGAAGGCCAGGCCAAGGTCGTCCACGGGTAACATCAGCAAGAGATGACCGTTATCTCGGGTTAACAGCCCGTCGAGACAGGAAGCTGAATGCTACTCAGCTGCAGCGCACCCTCTATGCGGCAACAGGGCGCGCAATATCAACACAAACAGTCCGAAATTGCCTTCGGGAAAGTGGCCTCTACGCACGGAGGCCTACGGTGTGTGTCCCATTAAAACCACGCCACCGTTTAGTCTGCAGAAACTGGGCGGAGGTACATCAGGATTTGCGCCATAAAGAATGGCGCCGGGTTCTGTTCACAGATGAGTCAAGATTCTGTGTTCAGCCGGAAAATCGTCGTTCCCTCATCTGGAGAGAACGTGGAACTTGGAACAATCCCGCTTATGTGCAGTAAACAGCACCATATTATAGTGGTGGACGAATGGTGTGGGCAGGAGTCAGTATTGACGGATTTACGGACCTCTATGTCGTTCAGAATGGCGCTTTGACTGCTCAGAGGTATCGAGACGAGATCCTTTGACCGTTTGTTGTGCCCTACGCTGGTGCTATAGGCGATGGGTTCATTCTGGTGGACGATAACGCACGTCCCCACAGAGCTGCACTGGTGGACAACATGCTTGACGACGAGGGCATTGAACAAATGAAGTGGCCAGCTTGTTCACCGGACTTAAACCCGATTGAGCATGTCTGGGATGCACTTGGCAGAAGCATTGCAGTCAGACAAGCACCTCCCACAACGGTGTCCGAGCTGAATATTGGACTGATGGAAGACTGGCCAAAGATCCCTCAAGAGCTGATTGATAACCTCATACTGTCCATGCCACGCAGGTGTGCAACTGTCCTGGCCCTCCGAGGTGATCACACACCATATTACAGGGCAACGAGAATGACTTTTTCACTATTAAGGTAGCCCCATGGTGCCTCGCTCTAAGTAAACGCCATGTAAACCTCCAGTAAAGAGATGATACAGCACAATATCGTACTGTAGCACACACAAATTACAATTGTAACCGAACTCTGAATAAAAGACGTTACCATATGTATCTTGTGTATGATATCTCACCTGATCCCCTAATTGTTTTGACCAGTGTATTAGGTTTCTACAGACCTATTCTTTTAGCTTCGGTAAAGTATAATTATGAAGTGTCCTCATTAGCGGGTAAGAAAATCCAATAAAACAACCAATATAAAGGGGCTTCAACACGGACGACTCTGAGTTCGATCCTTTAAAATGCCTCGGGAGCAATATCCCAACTTTTGAGGACTTAAAACATTAGCGACTTAAGGAAGACCTAGCCCATAACCAGCGCTCATCAACATAAATTGCACCCTTTTCAACATACAACATACAATGCCTCGTGATCAATATCACAACTTTGAGGACTTACAACAGCTCATTACCGCGACTAACTGTCCCCCACAATTACTTTTACCGAGCATTTCAACGCATTCCTAGCGTGACAAATTACTTCAACTGCGCGACATGGCGCTCATACATAAATTAGCCAAGTTGCCTTTCAAAGAACCAAATAAATTCAAATCAATGTTTGATCTACGTGTCAAAATATATATTACTTAGCCTCCATTAACAATAATCATTTATGCCATAAAGAACATGTATTCACAACATTTATTAATTCATCTAAAGGAGCTCTTGAAGCTACCACTTTTCAATATAAAATTCATCACATTATTCATTTATATAATTATTATTATTATCATTACGCTTGCTTTACCATATTTATATCATTTACCATTAAACTGTTATTCCACTGACTATTTTCCACAAGGGATTCATTAATATTTCACATATTTATTATATTTCCATCAAATTCGGTCAAAGACCGAATTCTCCAACGATCGAACATTTTCATCCACCAATTTCTTCTTAAGCCTTACTCATGGTTATATTCACACTCAATAACACTTTCCTAACAGCACATATAATATTTACCCTAATCACTTTGAACATAAGGAATAACATTTTGTATTCGTTTTCACTTAAACACAGTACAATTTCACTAAAAATATATTACACTCAAAAATTTCACTATATTTAAATTACATAAATTTTTTATCACTCTAGCGTTAATTATTTGCCTTACACACGTGATTTCTTTCCTTTTCCCGTTTCCAAGGGTTGCACTATATGCACGTCGGCTTCCTACTCTGATGAGATGATTGAAAGTCTCGATCGAACTAACCTCACTGAAACGGCTGATCTTCTAATTCTGGGTTTGACTATCGGCTTCTTTAACTTTACTGCACGATGTCGTATCTTGCTATACGCTAACTTGATCGTCTAATAAAAGTCTGTCCCTGATTTATTACTATTATGATCGCTCGAACTAGTATATCGGTGACCTAGTAATTTCCTTGTTTTACTTTCTGTTACTTTGATTCGGGGCTTATTGGAGTACTCCCCAATGTTTGACTGTTCATTTGTCCACCTAGACAAAGCCTGGAACCTCGATTCCTAAATTTTATCGTACTTCGCTCTAGCCCCCCCCCCCCCAATCCAGGAACACTAGGCGTTACTATTTCGTTCTACCCTGATCTGGTTACTTAACGTAGATAGAACTGTATATTTCACTGTCCTTGGGTATTTCGAAACCTTATGAGGCGTCGGTTCTTTAACTGAACTATTATATTCGAGTACCTATCGCCGGCAATTTCTTAAGTCCACAGCCTAAACTTTGACTGTACTGGTGAACTTTATAAAGTCTGAAGCTTGATGATATTATTCCTATAACAGGATTCTGATGTGTTTTCACACGGTGATACTAATGACGATACTGAACGGCCACTCCCATATGGGGTGCTCGTCTGCGATACAGCGTAACACGACCACTCACGGTCTGGTAAAGACTGCATGCTCTTCCTGGCACATCCAGGGTTTATATCCAAATCTGCTGCAAAAAGATCAAACCCACTTCTTCTCCAGCACTAACTTCTGAAGTAATTGTCGTATAATTTTGAAAAATATGTCTCTTGAAAGCTCTTGTTTTAAACGTAAAATGGTTTCTTTGATCATGAAAATCGATCACACAATTCCAAGATATTAAATAATTTGGCTCCTCAGATATGTGGGTGGTGAGGTTTATTTTTCCCTCTCTCCCATCTCTGGGCTCGGGGAATAACTATTGACGTAATGCCGCGTATGCAGTTCTTTCCTGTGCAAATATTATAAACTTTTTCCCCACACAAAAATCTCTATTCCAGAATGATCAACAATGATGTGTTCATTTCATTAATTAAATGCTTGCAAATGGCTTAATTTTAATTATTTCTCTTCTTGCGTCATTGCAAGGTTGCCGTTTTATAGCTGAGTAAGGTCTATTTCCGAAACTCGTTCTCCCTCACTCGTCGTGGAAAGTTTTTCTAGTTCTATTAATAACCATGCGCCAGCTCCTTATCGATGCGTCAATCGTGATCTCATGCCCGCATGACTAGTAGTCACCCGTTCTTGCATCACATTATAACAGCCCACCTTCTTAAAATCTTTCCA